>JAAALK010000285.1:17556990-17643732 GCA_019279435.1 Zizania palustris | reverse complement strand
AGGGAGTGTTGAGCGGAGCCCGGACCCATATCGAGGGTGCATCGAGCCCGAGCTCGGAACCCGATAGCGAGGGTGCGTCGAGCCGGAGCTCGGAACCCGATAGCGAGGGTGCGTGTGAGCCGGAGCTCAGAACCCGATAGCGAAGGTGCGTCGAGCCGGAGCTCGGAACCTGATAGCGAGGGTGCGTCGAGCTGGAGCTCGGAACCCGATAGCGAAGGTGCGTCGAGCCGGAGCTCGAAACCCGATAGCGAGGGTGCGTCGAGCCGGAGCTCGGAACCCGATAGCGAGGGTGCGTCGAGCCGGAGCTCGGAACCCGATAGCGAGGGGAGCGCGAGGCGGAGCTCGGAACCCGGTAGCGAGGGCGCGTCGAGGCGGAGCTCGGAACCCGATAGCAAGGGTGCGTCGAGCCGGAGCTCGGAACCCGATAGCGAGGGTGCGTCGAGCCGGAGCTCGGAACCCGATAGCGAGGGTGCGTCGAGCCAGAGCTCGGAACCCGATAGCGAGGGTGCATCGAGCCGGAGCTCTGAACCCGATAGCGAAGGTGCGTCGAGCCGGAGCTCGGAACCCGATTGCTTTGGTGAAGTGAAATTCTTAGAGTCATTGCGTATTTCGTGCTGGGCGAGAATATTGGTCTGGTGATCTTATTACACAATTAGGATACAAAATTAGGCGTCATCGGCCGTTAGCAGAATACAGTGATGACTCTACGGAAAATAGCGCTTCAGGTGCTCCGCATGCCAAGTATGCTTCAGCTCTTCGCCTTCTAGGGTGGCGAGCCGGTAGGATCCCGGTCGCCCAGACCTTGTGATAATGTACGGTCCTTCCCATTTGTTGCCCAGCTTGGTGGGAGCGATCACCGCGTGAAGGACGAGGTGTCCGGGTTGGAACTCATTGCGCTTGACCTTGGGGTCGTACCAAGCTTTGGTCTCTTCCTGATACTTGGATAGGTTGGCGACGGCCCGGAGCCGCGTCTCTTCGGCCAGGTCGAGGGAGATGGTGCACTCGTCATCGTCCTCGGGTGTTGTGACACGCAACGAACCGGCTCGGAGCTCCGTTGGGGTCATTGCTTCGTCGCCGAACAAGAGGCGGAATGGAGTGAAGCCGGTGGCCCGGGAAGTGGTTGTCCGGATGGACCACAAGATCTTCGGCAGCTCGTCGGGCCATAACCCTTTGGCTAAGCCGACGATGCGTTTGTTGAGACCCGAAAGGATGTGCCCATTAGCTCGCTCCACGACTCCGTTAGACTGGGGATGCCGCACGGCGGCGAAGCAGAGCTGGACTCCCAATTCGTCGCAGAATGCCCAGAAGGGTCCAGCGTCGAACTGTGTTCCGTTGTCCAATGTGAGCTGCTTGGGTACTCCGAAACGGCACACAATATTCTGCCAGAAGAATTTCCGGACGCTTCGGGATGTGATGGAGGTTAATGGCTCCGCTTCGACCCACTTGGAGAAATATTCGACGGCGACAACGGCGAAGCGCAGGTTTCCTTTCGCTCTGGGAGTGGCCCGATGAGGTCCATGCCCCAGCGGGCCAAAGGCCAGACCGGAGGGATGGGTAGCAGACTGGCCGGAGGTCGGTGACTGCGCCGCCCCATCCACTGATAACCCTGGCAGGTGCGGACGAGTTCTTCGTCGTCGGCTACGACGGTGGGCCAGTATACGCCTTGGCGGAGGGCCTTTCCTGCGAGAGCCCGTGGTGCCAGGTGGCTCCCGCACAGCCCCCCGTGGATTTCTCGGAGCATGGCAACTCCGTCTGAGTGTGAGATGCAGCGGAGTAGCGGGGTGCATACTCCGGACTTGTATAGAATGCCATTGATAACCTGAAATGACCTCGCATGGAGCTGCAGGCGAGCTTGGTCTGGGCTGGGATGGTCATCTTCGTTACCTGCGAGCGTGCGCAGGATGGGCTCTCGCCAATCAGCGTCAGCCGTACACAGGACTAGGGCTGGCTGAGGTGGCGGCGGGAGCTCGTCCGAGGAGGTGGAGGCGGATGCCTCGCTGCGAGGGGGCACCGAAGGTTGGGTGAGCTCCTCGAAAAAAGCCCCTGGCGACAAGGCTTGAGCCCCTGCCCCGGCCTTGGCGAGGGCGTCGGCTTGGCCGTTTTTGCCTCCTGGAATGTTTTGGACGGAAATACCCTTGAAGGCTGCTTCGAACTTGCGGATGGAGTCGAGGTAGGAGGCGAGGTCGGGGTGCTTAGCCCAGAAACTCTTGTCGATGTGCCCGGCGACGACTTGAGAATCGGTCTTGACGACCACACGTGCGGCTCCTAGCGCGTGCGCCTTGCGGAGCCCCAAGAGGACTCCTTCGTACTCGGCAATATTGTTTGTGGCCTTGAAGTTCAGCTGAGCAGAATACAGGGTCTGCTGGCCGGATGGGGAGACAATGACTGCTCCGGCCCCAGCCCCCGAGGCCTGGTAAGCACCATCGGAAAAGACGGTCCAAACCCCTTCGCTTGCTTCTGCGCCCGCGGGTTCGCGGGCCATCGTCCACTCTGCGACGAAGTCGGCGAGGATTTGGGACTTGATGGCTGTCCGGGCGACGAAAGAGATCCCGAACAGGGCCAATTCCACCGCCCACTTTCCAATGCGGCCAGTGGCGTCCTTGTTCCGGAACATGTCGCCTAGCGGGTATGCAGTCGGGATGATGATGTCGTGAGCCAGGAAGTAGTGCCGGAGCTTTCGGGAGGCCATGACGAGGGCGTAGGCCACCTTTTCGAGCTCGGAGTACCTAGCCTTGGCTCCGGCGAGGACTTCGGAAACGAAGTAGACAGGGCGTTGAATTAGCTTCCCGCCGAGCTCCTCCTCTTGAACTAAAGCCGCACTCGCTGCGGTGCCGGAGGCGGCGAGGTAGACCAATAAAGGGCTGTCGGCCTGGGGTGTGGCGAGGGCCACGAGGCCGGAGAGATATTCCTTGATTTGCCGGAAGCAGTCCTGACACTCGGGGGTCCACTCGAAATGCTTAGAACTTCGGAGCGCCTTGAAGATGGGCAGGCTGCGCTCTGCTGATTTTGCCAGAAAACGTCTGAGGGCCACCAACCGCCCGGCCAGCTTTTGCACTTGCTTCAAATTCTGAGGGGGGGGGCATGTTCTGTAGCGCCTGAACTTGTGTTGGACTGGCTTCGATGCCACGGGTGGAAACGAGGTACCCAAGCAGCTTCCCTGCGCATGCTCCGAAGACACATTTGTCTGGATTGAGCCGGATCCCACATCGCCGGAGGCTGTCGAAGGTCTCAGTTATGTCTGATCCGTGGTGGCTCTTGGTGGCACTTTTGATGACGATATCGTCCATGTATGCTTCCACGTTGCGTCCTAGCTGATGACCCAGGGCTTTGGAGATTAGCCTGGAGAAGGTTGCCCCGGCGTTGCGAAGGCCGAAGGGCATCCGAAGGTAGCAGAATACTCCGGCTGGAGTGACAAAACTTGTTTTCACCTGGTCTTCGGGCCTTAGCCAGATCTGGTGGTATCCGGAATAAGCGTCGAGGAAACTGAGGAGCTCTGCGCTGGCTATGGAGTCAACTAGTTGGTCAATGCGGGGCAGGGGGTAGGGGTCACGGGGGCAAGCTTTATTCAGAGAAGTAAAGTCGATACACATGCGCCACTTGCCAGATGTTTTCTTCTGGACAAACACTGGGTTAGACAACCAGTCGGTATGACTCACTTCCCGGATGACCCCTGCTCGAAGCAGCTTCTCCGTCTCAGCCTTGGCGAGCTCAGCCCGCTCGGTGGAAAGCCTCCGGAGCCCCTGGCGAACCGGCCGTGCCTTCGGGTCGACAGCTAGCGAGTGCTCGATGATCGAGCGGTCGACACCGGTAATGTCCTCGTCGGACCATGCGAAGATGTCGAGGTTGCCGCGGATGATAGCTTCGATCTGCGCCGACACCTCCGGTTCCAGTCCCCTCCGAATTTGATCGGGTAATCCTTCCCTCCTTGAGTCAAGGTCTTGGTGATGATTTCCACCTCCGGGGGGGTTTGGCGGGGCGGCCCTTCTGCTCGGGGTCCTTGCTTCCTGCGAGGCCGGCTCCTTCGGCGCCCTCGCGGACACTGTGAATTTGCCGCAGCTCTAACGGTGCTGAATGGTCGTACTCGACCCGGCGGGCCGCGGCCTGGTCACCCAGGACTGACAGCACCCCCCGGGCGTTGGCATCTTGAGGCAGAGGTAGTTGTGGTGCGCGACGGCTCCGAAGCAATTGAGGACCCCCCTCCCGAAGATAGCGTTGTAGGCGTACGGGGCGTCGACTACGTCGAACAGAATTTCTTCGCGGCGCTGCAGGGGTGAGTCGCCGAAGGTCACTTCCAACAGGATCTGGCCCAGGGCATCCAACGGAGGGCCTGTGAAGCCTTGGAGCGGGCGCGAAGCTGGCAGTAGGTGCTTGCGCGACAGGCATAGCTGATCGAAGGCCTGCACGAAGATAATGTCAGCGGAACTCCCCCCGTCGACCAGTATACGACGCACCTCAGCTCCGGCGATGTCTGCTGAAATGACGAGGGGATCGGCGTGTGGGAATTTGACTCCGGAGGCGTCTTCGGCGGTGAAGGTGATGGGGACATGAGACCACTCCGGGAGGGCCGGGGGGCCGGATGTGCCGATATGCCCGACCTCCCGAACGTAGTCTCGGCGCTGCCGCTTGGAAAGAGCCCCCAGGCTCCTCCTCCAGATATGGGGAGGACCACTCGCTTCCCCCGGTCTGGGGCGCCTTCGAGCTTGGGGGCCGGGGCTCCGCCGTACTCCAAAACCGGGATCGGGACCTCTAGTTCCTCGCGGCGCCCGACCACCTGGACCGCTTCGGGGCGAGGGGTAGGGATCCCCTTGTCGGTGGAGCCGCGACCGGCACTACGCTCGAGGTAGTCGCTACGAAGGGCGAGTATGGTCCGGCAGGAGTTGGTGTCGTGGCTTGGTTCTCGCCGTGGACGCTGCAGTAGAAGGCTTCCCTGGAAAGCGCCCGGGGTGGATGCTTGGCTCCGGCTAGGCGGCTTCCGCCGGGCGTGTGCAGGTGCTTGGCGGGGGCTTGGGGGGTGATACTGAGGACTTCCCCCCGAAGGTGCTTTCGGCCTCGCCGAGAGTCTCGAAGGATGGGATCCTGCTGACCGGGCTCCTGGCGGCGGAAGTCGGAAGCTTGGCGCGCGCCCCGGTGAAGATCCGGGGGGGCTTCATACGCCCTGGCGCTCGGGGCCCGGACGGGGGCTACCATCGCTTGCCGGCGCATCTGGCCCTCTTCGGACCGGGCGTACTCTTCGAAGTATGTCATGAGTTGCGCCACTGAAGAGATAGGTTTTCGGTGGAGCTCGTCGAGGAGGCCTGGGTGGGTGACGCCCTCTCGGGCCGCGTCGATGACGGAGGAAGCCGAAAGTCCCTTGATCTGGGCCTTGGTGTGCGCAAAGCGCTGAGAGTACTGCCGCAAAGTTTCCCCGGGCTGTTGCTTTACTTGGAAGAGGCTCCCGGTGGACATGGGGGCCACGAAGGTTCCTTGGAAGTTGTTGACGAACTTCTTCCTCAGCTGCTCCCACGAGTGAATGGTCCCGGGTCGGAGTGACCAGAACCACCGGAGGGCGATCCCCTCGAGTGCCAGGGGGAAGCATTTAGCCATGGTGTCCCGGCTTCCTCCGGACGCCTCTATGGCCAAGGCGTAGGAGCGAGAGAACTCCCCAGGGTCGGAGTCTCCGGAGTACTTGGGGAGCTTGGCGGCGCGAAACTTCGAGCCGAAGCGCACCCTCTGAAGGTCTGGATGCAAGGGGGACTCCTCGTCGTATGACGGGTTCTCTCCGTCTTCTGGATCTTCATCGTCGCTTAGCGCTACGGCCATAGCTTTTGCGGCGCGGAGGGGCTCCGAAGGGCGGAGCGACGCCTCCTCGCACCACAAAGCCAGTTCTGCCTTCAGCCGGGCGTTCTCAGTGGCCAAGGCGTCGGCTTGGCTCCCGCTTCCTCCTGATGCGGTGTCGGGGTCCCGAGAGCGGGCGTAGTCAGTCCGAAGGGACACCACCGGGGGTCCGGCGGAGCGTGCTGCTCCGGCGGTACCTCTGGCACTCCCGCCAGGTTGACGGAGGTTGGCTCAGGTATGCTGGCAGGGCCTCCGGCCTCGGGCGTCCCTTCCGGCATCTGGGTTGGCTCCAGGGGTGGTGCCCCGACCGGCGTATCGGCAGGGGCCGAAGGGCCAGGGTCGGGGATCGCGGCGGGCTCAACCCCGGCGGTGCGGGCTGACCGGCGCGGGGGAACCGCGCTTGCTCCCTTTCGACTTGACATGGTTCGGTGAGTGGGTGTAGAGGACGATAGCTTCTTGGACTAAGGTCCCCACGGACGGCGCCAACTGTTGGAACGACGGATCGGACCAGCAGGTTTCTTGGTGGAAATGAGAGTGGTGTATTCAATGCTCCTCGAGCTTGTGTTATTACAACTGTAGTTGGGGGGTATTTATAAGGCGCCCCGTCCAGAGGGCCAAGCGCCTCTAGAACGCCAACGGCTACACAGCCAACCGCCGGTCGACAGTACAGACAAAACAGACTATATATAGTACAGACAAGAAGATTCGACTCTGACAGCGTATCAGCCGTGTCGGACGCTTCCTGCGCCGCCCGACACGGCTCAGAGGATCACGATCCTGTCCCCCCGTATATTTGTCCCGTCCTTTTCCCGCCAACGCTCCCTTCAGGTTCGCTACTGTGGCCCGAGGGAGGGCCTCCGGCAGTTCCCTCCCGGAGGGCGGCCTCCGACGACCTTCTCCCGGAGGGTGGCCTCCGGCATCTCTCTTCCGGGGGGCGCCCTCCGACGTCCTTGTACCGGAGGGCGGCCTCCCGCCTCCGTCTCCCGGAAGGAGGCCTCCGGCCTCCCTCTCCCAGAGGGTGGCCTCCGGTATCCTTCTCCCGGAGGGCGGCCTCCAGTATCCTTCTCCCGGAGGGTGGCCTCCGGTATCCTTGGCTTCAGACCCCCTGGCAGTGGACCCCCTGGCCGTCGGGATTATCTCCCCCAACAGTATCCAGAATATCTGAATCTGAATCCAAATAAAAATATGAAAAAAGATATAATATTACTAGCATCCTACGGATCCATTTTCACCCCTAACCCCTAAGAGCATCTCCAAAAGACTCTCCATTTTTGCCTCTCCATTTGTCCATTTAGCCAACTCTCCAAAAAGATTCCTCTCCAAATCGACTATATACTCCAAAAGACTCTCTATTCTCAACTCTCTAAACAATTTATTCTCTCTTTTAAAATTTCAAAATATTTTCAAATATTTGATTTCTTATTTAAAAAAATATCATTTATAAAATTTTAAAATTTGCAAATTGTATACATTTTTTATAAAATTTATTTTTTTTTCTTTTTTCTTTTTTCTTTTCTTTTCTTTCTCTTTTCTCCCTTTCTTTCTTTCCCGTTGCCGTTGCCTGTGCACCACAAGTAGCCAGCCGGATGGCCAGCCGAACTGGCTGGCTAGATTTGGCCAGTGGAGAGCTCCATTTGGCCAGCCGGATGGCTTAGCCAGCTGGTTGGCCATTTTGTTGGAGTGTGTTTTTTGTTTGGCTGATTATAATTTAACTTGGAGAGTCAAATGGAGAGACTTTTGGAGATGCTCTAACGAAAAGAGCTAATTTTTTATTCTAACGCACGAGAGTGGTTAGAAATTTAGAATGAGAATAGTACATTATTAATTAATAAAAATATGTTAATTATTATCAAATATTAGTCTAATCCATATTAATAAACGATGAAATTGACTAATTATCCCTAACCAACACTAATATTAGCATTATGATCACTAATTAAAAATAAATAAACTAATTATCACTAATCACCAATAACGATCAAGGTTAGTAAAGGTGGATGTCCCATCCGACCAATTTTGATGATAACCTCAGCCAACATCTTTGTAGAATATTCTTTTGTCTAACCACCCTATACATTCTTATCCACAAACCAAACACATTTAATAATTGGATTGATTCAAGGATATCCATGCAACCAAATATACCCTTAGTCAGATTTGAATGTCCAAGCACCACAAACAGCTTGCATTCTTGGTATATTTCAAAATATTCCGTAAGTACAAGCCATATTACTCCAGTTCTGGGCTTTATGGGTAGGAAACAACAGTGTAGAAACCATTTGGCAACAGAAGCTTATAGGCAATGAAGAGTGAATTGTGCATTTGCAAATTGCGAGCATGACTTGAGATTTCAAGACAAAGTACCTTCCGTGCTAAATCGTCTTGTATGACAAACAAACACCTGAATTGCAGAAAAGTCGAAAACACGCAGTGGTTCTGGTTCATGTCAAATTACAACACAAAACAAGAATTTCTACAGAGTTCAGTTTTTCCTTGTTCCCCTGCTAGTGACAGCACACCGGACACTTGGTGCCACGAACAGTTCACTAGCTCAGTTGTGTTCTGCTGAAGTAGAATGAGCCATTGCCAATGACAGCACAACTAGCACTTACATCTGCTAGACTGCTACTCTAGGCCCTCAAGCAGAGAACCGATAATCCCCATAAACTAGGTCCTCAGGCAGAGAACCAGTGGCTATGCAATGGTAAGTTTATGATTCTAGGGAGGACGGGAAGAAGAATAGCAGCAACACACATTCAGTGGTTAGGCTAGCGGCTAAGGAAGCAGGACAAGTCTGAGATGGACTTTATCCTCTCCCACACTATGAAGTACCATATAAACCTTAACGCATCGACATCAGTGTGCACCTTTGGATGGCTCTCTTGGAAGGCTGAGCAACGGCCCTTGGAGTTCGCTTGAGGTTTCTCCTCACCATCTTCTCTATCTGCTCTATTGAGCTGGACAGCTTCTTCCTAAGATCCAGAAAGGCTGGATCAATCGGCTCAGAATTGGATGGTGTCAAAAGTGATGTTTCAGATGGCGAGGAAAAAATCTTCAGATTGCCCTTGGCCAATCTAGATGCAGGGCTGGCAACAATTTGAGTTGAGCTGGAACCGGGGAAAGCACCAAGGGAGTCCTGAACTTTAGGGCAGTGAGGAACCTCCTGCTCAGGTCTCTGGCTCTGCTGCTGACATGCAGCAATCCTTAAGCGTCTTCTCTCAATAGCCTGCAAGTTTAAGTCAGATTAGCGTCACTGGGAAGGAAAAAACATACAGTAGACTATGACATCCGTGAAACTAAGGCAAGAATAGCTGAAAAATGTAGTTAGTAACTTAGTATGCATGTCTTACAAATTCAGATTAACTGAAAGTCTATAACAATGTTTTATATTGCAGTAGTTAGATGGTGGACATGTAATTAGAGCTTACCTAAGAAAATAAAACATTCCACCTAGCAAACAGAAATCAGAATATATTTGGAAACCAACCCAACTCAATAATGTATCACTAGATTTCGAGCACTCCTAAAAAAACAATTTATAACATTCCATACAAGTATTACATTGTGGTATAAATGTATAATAAGATACAGCAGCTTGCACGCAAAATTGGTATCAACTTGTGTACAACGGTACATTCAACTGCTTGTCTTGAAGCAAAATATTCAGCATATTCAGAAGTTATTGACCTCAAGCATTAATGCATTTCCACAAGAGCCCAACACAAAATATGGTGAAATAAGGGTATAACAGATATGCATTGGAATTCATCTAAAGAGAAAATGAGTCCCCATAATCATACAAGATTAGGAAACTGAAAGTAATCCAAGTACACAAACTATCCTGCTACATGCACATATCCCCTCAGGATTTGATATCATGACACACATAAGTAGTATTTGCTCTTTTGGCACACATATTTGTATGACATGTGATCCTTAAGCCTGTTTGCCTCCGTAGGGTATGATAAAAGAGCAAACGCCACACAGAGCTATATGGCAAAAGAGTAAATTTTACATGTTCCTCGGTGAAGTATCGGGGAAACATGAAAATGCATTAGAGAATACAGCTTTTAATTCATAAAAATGCTTCCTACATTCAGTATTATTGTATTAGATCAAGGTACATGAAAAAACCAAAGTAATGTTTTCAGATGGGATGGTCAATGCGAAACAACACCAGAAGTTGTCTTAAACTTCCAGGTCGCATTTTTTAAAAAATAAAATATCTTGATACAAGTAACATAATACGGCAAAATGATTCAGCTCACGGACCATTGGTTAAACAAAAAACACCATATAGAATAAAGCTGTGATATACCAAATACCATTGGTCAATGGCAGAAAATAAACGGTTCCTATGTGATGTGATGAAAAATAAAGAGTGTCAAACATTATTGTATTTTACAGCTACAATCAAGTCTTAAGAGCATCTCCAAGAGATCTCTTAAATTATAGTCCCTAAATCATATATAGGGATCATCCTAAACTCTATCTCTTCCTAAAAATTAATCAATCTACAACAGTTTTCCTTAGAGCATCTCCAAGAGACCTCCTAAATTATAGTCCCTAAATCATATATAAGGATCATCCTAAACTCTATTTCTTCCTAAAAATTAATCAATCTACAACAGTTTCCTTGTAATCTTAATCCCTATTTTTTAAATCCTACAAATATAGTCTATAATATGTAATAATTTTGTGTAAAACTATAATGCATTCAAATATGTGTATCATCCAACTTATAACAACACATACGGGAAAGAATAATGCACATGCAAGAAAAAATATGTACAAATGGAAATAAGGATTTGCTAAACTAATCCTATATTTGAGAGAGATGAATGATGATTTAGGGAATGGATTAGGAAAGGGACTTATTTAGGGGAACTCTTGGAGATTTATTTTTCACAAAAATACCTAAATTCAATTTTAAATAGCCATATGGCTAATCTCTTGGAGATGCTCTAATCTTAATCCCTATTTTTTAAATCCTACAAATATGGTCTATAATATGTAATAATTTTGTGTAAAACTATAATACATTCAAATATGTGTATCATTCAACTTATAACAACACATACGGAAAAAAATAATGCACATGCAAGAAAAATATGTATAAATGGAAATAGGGATTTGCTAAACTAATTCTATATTTGAGAGAGATGAATGATGATTTAGGGAATGAATTAGGAAAGTGACTCATTTAGGGGAACTCTTGAAGATTCATTTTTCACAAAAATACCTAAATTCAATTTTAAATAGCCATATGACTAATCTATTAGAGATGCTCTAAGCACCCTACCAACCAACTGGACAAAATATGCATTCACTCAATTATATTACTCAATGACAATGTCACATCATGTACGCTCCATCTTATGAGCTGAAAAAAGTTGTCAATTACCTTCACAATAGCCGTTATGTCATGGAGTGGTGTTCTTGGGTACCAATCAGGAAGTGGGCTTATCCGCTTTGGGGTCGTGGCCCTCACAGCCGGTGGCACGTTCTCCTTGTTGTTCGAGGGCGATATGAACCGCCTAGGATGCGTCTTCCGGGCGCCCCTCACCGCCAGAGATCCTGGCGAGGCCACCCTCCTGATGAAGAACCCGCCGCCGGAGAGATCTCCGAGGGCTGTCCTCTTGCCATCCCTCAGGTCATGCATCTTGGAATCTGCAAAAAGCATATAGAAGGAGAGACACAGGTGGGTAAGAACCCAATAAACGCATCAAAAATATCAGGAAATGGTAACATAGTATCCTCACATTTTGGTTCTCTCTGATTCTTGTCTGTATTCTAGCTATAGATCCTTCTACTCCTATCAGCAGAAATCTGCAAGATCCAAATAAACATCGAAACACTGGAATGGATTCAGTAAATCCAAGAGACCCCAAAATTTGCCATACTTCTCACTTTCCTCGGTCACCTCGTGCTCACTTGCTCATATTCGAACCACTTATCCCAACTGCTCAACAGATCTGCAACAGAAGAGCCCAACAAACGCATCAAAAGACCTAGCAGCAGTACACAAAAACGGAAGAAACCACCCCAAATCTCAAATATTACTCACCATTTGCTCGGCTCTTCCTTCAAGCTTGCCTTTTCGAACCCCTGGTAGAGCTACCACATCCAAATCACAGTTTTTTGCGAGAATCAATACGGCCACAGGCTCAAATAGGAGGAACGGGAGCAGGGGAAACGGGGAATTATGGTGGCGGCGAGCGGGATATTCAAAGACTCAAAATTTTGGTTCGCCGAAAGCGTGAGCCAAAACGGCGCGGTCCATGGAATCGTGCGTGGACTACTGCTGCATCCAGCTGTCCGTTTGGTTGAGGTGGATGGCTGCGATGAGTCCGGTGCGTGGAAGCAGTCTCCCTTGCGTTCATTTTTTCTCTTGTCATGGGCAGATGGGCTTCCCTTGCTTTGGGCTTCGCGTGAAATTGAATGGGCTACGTCGCGTCGCGGCGACGACGATGGCGGCGGCGGCGGCGGCGCTGGGCCATTTCGGCAATTCGAAGCAGTGGCAGGGGCCAACGCGTAAGATAACCACCCAAGTTTCATCAGGAGCAAAATTCCCCAATCGGGCAATCGCTAGATGGCCGCCTAGCCTTGCCCCGAATCAGTGCGGATTCCCTATCGCCATGCCGCCGTTCCGCCGCTGGGCGGACCTGCCACCGGACCTGCTCTGCCGTATCGGGGACCGGCTGGACCTCAAGTGCTACGCCATCGCGAGGGCCGCATGTACGGCTTGGCGCTCGGCGCTCACGCCGCCGTCCCCGGCCCTCCTCGTCCTATCCGACGCAAGGTTGTGCCCCTCGGCCGCGTCCCTCCCCTCGCGCCGCTCCTTCGACCTCGCGGCGATACTCACCGGCGCGCGCGTCGTCGGCTCCAGCAACGGTTGGCTTGCCCTGTCCATCGACATCGCCATATACGGCGGGCAGAGCTTGTTCGTCCTCTTCAACCCCGTCACCAGCACGGAGATCATCCTGCCACCGCTGATCTACGAGAGCAAGTGGGTCTCCAAGGTCGTCTTCGCTCCCAATCCCGCGAAGGACTACTTCGCCGCGGCCGCCATCTGCGACATCGACAGGATCGCTTACGTCACCGCCGGCGCCAGGAGATGGACCGTCCTTGACCCTGTACACATCGTAGCCGGAGACCAGCTCGCCGACGTCGTCTACCATGACAAAGGTAAGGTCTACTGCCTCACCAGGTGCGGCGACGTGCTCCTGCTCTGCCTCCCGGAGCGCCGTCACCGGAAACCTATCATCGATGAGCCAGGGCCCTCAGAACCAGAGGCACCATCACCAATTGCTGAATGGGCACATGGTCTTCGTGCAAGGCGAGGCCAATATCATCAGCGCAACTGGCGCATGATCTGCTATGAACAGTTAAGATCGAGGGATCTAACCGGGCCATCAAAGTTAACACTTTGTTCAGAGGCCTTCATCCCTTTAGGAGGATCTCAATGGGACTTCTTGAACCGGATCTAAATGCGCCTGCTACGGTTGAGCCCTTATTGGACGGCAACCTACTCTTCGACCCTGCCACCAGTTTTGCTCCACCCTACAACACCGTGTCAGCTTTCACAAATGCTAAGAACATTGTATTATGTGAAGGTGTCTTGTACCAAATCTGGAGGAATGCAAGTTGCACTGTCACTTTGCAGCTGCCTGGAGGAGGTCACCATCGTGTGTCGGAAAATGAAATCTTGGTTCTGAGGTATTATCCCCGGCGCCAGCCATGCTGGAATGCTGTGACAGACTTGGGAGGCTACTCAGTGTTTGTTGGTCGTAACAATGCCGTGTCAATTTATGCTGAGGGTGTGCCTGGTCTGAAGGGCAACTGTGTGTACTGGATCGGTGGGCGTGGTAGGGATCAGGGCATGGTGTTTGACATGGAAACTGGGAGGTCTACGCCTTGCCTTCCCTCAGCTGGCGGCATACTAGGTCCTCTGCAGAGCACCATCTGCTGGTACTTCTTGAGTGACATGGTGAACAGTAGCAACAATAGCGGAGGAAGAAGAGTTTATCAGACCCGAGCAAGGTCCAGGGCAGAACGCGCACAAGATACAGAAGAGTAATGCATCGCCAAACTTCTTGGCGACAATGTGACATAGTGATGTTCACCGACCGTGGAAGTTGAGTTTATGCTACATAGCAAAAGTGTGGTCCGAAAATGAATAACATATGGAATTTGTTAGTGTTGCAAAAGTGCTCGCAGTAGCCGATAGTTTGTTGCAATTTGTTTGTTTTCAGAAACAGTTTTCTCCGTTCAGTTCTGCTTATTTCATCTTTATATGTCTGCCATGTAATGGAATAATCGTTGTCATCTTGCTGAGCTTGTATTCATGATATTTATGATGGAACAAGAAAATGGATTCTGAAATATCTAGGTGTGGTAGAATTCTGAAGTTTATCTGAAGTTCCCCCTGTACTCCAAACACCGATTTCAGAATAAACAGAGATACCTTGTTTCTCTTTATTCTACTAAGTAGATTTGCTCTCGTAATGTCATCAGAATCCCAGTAGACCTGAACCCTTAGGCAGGAGGAAACAGCCTCGACGAACTGTTCCACTCAAGGCTCCGGAGCAATTCCGGTGGACGGCGGAGCCTGTGGGGAACGCAGTAGCTGCAGCTAGGGATGAAAACGGAGCGGAAACGGACGGAAATGAGTGCTATCATATCCGTTTCCGTATTTTTTTACGGAAACGAAAACGAATACGGATATACCGGAAACGGATACGAAAACGGATATCATCGGAAACGAATACGGACCGAATAAGGAGCGGATACGAATACGGAACGGAATATCTATCGGAATTATAAAAAAACCCTTAATATATGAAAAAAGTACGATAAACAAATAAATAGGTTCAATTTACACACATTAATAAATGATAAATACATATAATAAAGTAAAAAACAAGTTTTATTTTATTTGTAATGAATATATATATTTTATTTTTAGAAAATAATTATATATTAATTTAAATTAAATTGTTTAATATTTTATGAATAGAATATAGTTTAAATTTTATATAATGTAAAAAAGTAAAAGCTAATATTCTATATAATGCAGTAAAAAACTGTGAAACGGAAACTTTCCGTTTTTGTTATGCGGAATATTCCGTTTCCGTATCCGTTTCTGTCGGAAACCGCTGTTCCGTTTCCGTTTCCGTTTCCGCTTAAAAAATTCCGTTTTCGTTTCCGCTCCGCAATTTTCCGTATCCGTTTCCGCATAACCCTCTCCGTTTCCGTTTTTTCCCGGAACGGACGGAAACTTTCCGCTCCGTTTTCATCCCTAGCTGCAGCGACCGGACGACCTCATCCATGGCCGGTCTCTGGTCAGGCATCACCGAGCTGCAGCGCAGCGTGAGCTCCAGCGTTGCCTGCATCTGCATCCCCTGCTCCACTGTGGGAGACGCCGGGGTCGAGTATCTACACCGTGCCGTCGGTCACGTTGATCCGCCGCCGCACCCACCGGTCGATGTCCACCGAGTCGTCCGACGCCGGCTGCTCCGCTGGCTTCCCCGCGATCAGCTCCAGGAGAATGACTCCGAAGCTGTAGACGTCCATCAGGTGTGTCGGTTTCTTGGTGCAGCTTAGCTCTTGTTTCAGTTTAAGACCAAATTCAGTCGAATAACTGTACAGCCAAAGTTTACGGTATCCCTAATCCAAATTTATACCGTCGATGCTGTGTAAATCGTATGTCAGGAACAGATTTACGCATTCAGACTGTTCCAATATGATTGCATAGATTGAGCGGTATGAATGCTTACCTGGAGCTACGTAGCACATGTAATTCATATCAGCAGCCAACGAAGATCGGTACGCTTTTTCGCCAATGACACGATCGATCCCAAATCCAGTAATTCGGGGCTCAAATCCATCAGCAAGCAACACATTGCTCGACTTCAGGTCTCGATGCAGCACGCGAGGATGAGTATAATCGTGGTGAAGGTACGCAAACCCCTGTGCTACTCCAATTGCAATCCGTAACCTGTCGTTCCACCCAACTGTGAATTTTGGCGCGCAGATCAAATCCTGCAAGCCCCATCTCCATGTACTCGTATATGATGCTGACCTCGCCTTCAGAGTAGCAGAAGCCTAGCACCTTGGCAATGTTCCTGTGCCGGATTTTTGCCAATACCTTCAGGGCATTGTTCACTGCTCTGAATGCCGGCTTGCCTGAGCTAAGTCACCGCGTTCCCGGGACGATGGGGTCGAGGAACGGGAACGAGGAACGTGGTACGATGATTTCCTATAGCATGGAACGTTATGGGTATACAGCTTTAGCATGTTTTTTTTGGATATGGAACGTGTTCCATGTTGAGTTGGAACGATGTTCCCGGAACGATGATAGGAACGAGGAACAGGAACCTAAGCTGTTTGGAACGATACATAAGACATAGAAATTAACCAAATATCTTGGCATAAAAATTAACTCTTAGTTCATACATGACGAATAAAAATTAACTCGAATAGGAACTCCTCCACGGCAAGGCGGCCAACCGGAAGCCGGGGGCGCTGCAGTTCTCGGAGTCATTCAAGCAGGTATCCCCGTCTCCTTGCTTGACGAATCATCCCGGCGCTGTCGAGGTAGCCGCCGCCGACAACGACGACGAGGAGATGGGGTACACCAACTTGGACTCCGACGACGAGAAGCAGTTCAGCCCCGTCTCCGTCCTGGATCACCCTTTCGAGAGCTCCCCTGTTCACAGCCAGAGCAAGTGCTCGGCGACGCAGGGCTCTCCCAATCACGCCATGGCCTTCTTCTGCGACCTCCTCGAGGCGGAAGTCCGGCGCTCCTCACCCAGCTGCTCCCCGGCGCTCCTCACCCAGCTTCTCGCCAAGTCCGACGAGCTCATCAAGAGCACCGCGCCCTGGGCCTCCGACGTCTTCGACGACAACGGCGACTGCTACTACCGCACAAGCAACAAGAACGTACTCCACGACGACGAAGACGAGGCCGACGCCTCCGCCACAGCCACCAGCGCCGCCGCATACTGGGAGGCGCACAGAGCAGAGCTAACCAGGGTGTCCGAGCTGGTCGCCGCAGAGGTCCCGAACTCCTCTTTTCTCGGGGACGAGTTCCGCCACCGTCCCTGAAATCGTCCCGCGTCGTCCCCGTTCCTCGAATAGGAACGAAGTTCTCGGGACGGGGAACGATGGCTCGTTCCCGTTCCCCGGTGACTTAGTGCCTGAGCTGACCATCCTCTTCACTGCGACATTTTGCCCGTCTTTCAGCTCGATCAGATACACTCTCCCGAATGCTCCCCTGCCAATGACGTTCTTGTCGTGGAACGAGGCGAGCAATTCCTCTCCGGTGAGTTTGATTGGGTAGAAGAGCACCATCTTCCATGGGGAGGAGCTGCTGCTGTTGCTGCCGTGCAGCCTCCTGAAGACTGCGAATGCTCCCAGAGCCAACAGCATCACGTCGGTGATGAAAGATGCCACGGTTGCAGCTAACACTAGCCCCTGACGCTTTCTCAATGGCGCGTCACAGTCGTCTTCGGCAACCTATCTGGCACTACAAGAAAACGGAGAACTTTCGTCGGTCAAAACTGATAGAAATTAGGCCATTGCCGACGGAAGAAAGTAACTTTTGTTGGCAAATACCTAACTTTCATGAGCATTTGGCCGATGGAAGCGGTTGGATGAAAATCAACTAACTTCCGTTGGCCGTCGATGAAAGTTAGTTAACTTTCGTCGGCTCCACGTGGCCGACGGAAGTTAAGCCGTTTTTCCACGTCACCGAGTGCCGATAACTTTCGTCAGCTATGGTCAAGCCGACGGAAGTTAGCTAATTAACTTCCGTCGGCCTGACCATAGCCGATGGAAGTTATCTGATTTTTTTTGTTTTTCTGGTTCTCCTATTCACAATCACATCCAACAACAAATTCACAATTCACATATTCACATCATCACCCAATCCACATCATCACAAATTCACAAATTCATCCACAAATTCACAAATTCATCAACAATATCCACAAATACATTCACAATCCACAAATTGAAACACAATCCACAAATTGAGCCACAATCCACATTCACAAACTTAACCATGCCTCATTCACGTAGTCACAAAGTCACAAATCATTCGAAATGACAAATCGTCATTACAGGTACAATTAAATCACAAATCCACAACACAAATGCATAAGGAGACAAGATATACTCACTCAACACCATCCCCGCCGCTGCCTCTCGGATCATTCACATTTGAACCCGAAGGTCCATCCTGAAGCAATAGATACAATTAGAGAAAAAAATGTCAAGTAACAATTGAAACACTAACAAAAGTAACTCAAGTAACAATGTTTCAGGATATACCTCAGCTGCAGGAGGAGGAGGAACAAATGGAATAAATGGTGGTGGGGCAGGTATCAGCTGGAACTGTGACATGTCAAATCCCTGAAGCCACGGGGTCATTTGCTATACATGTTGTAATGCAATCAGTTAATTTTAAACCTATTGCTAAATTCTATATAGCTATAATGCAGTAAACTAAACTTACTTGCCTCATCGCCTACTGTTGTGCTATGCAAGCGGCATAATACTCTTGTTGCTGCCTTATTTGCTCGTCTCACAGTCTCATTTCCTTGACTTGCTGCCTCACTTCCTCGTCTCGCATCCTCAAATCTTCCCTCAGTTGAAACACTTCTGAGTTATCTGAGTGGAGAGAGCTAGCTCCTAAGGAGCCCTACGATGACTGATTTGACTTTTGAGCTCTCACAGCCCTTGAATCAATAACTCCATTAAACATGGAATACCTGCAACATTGAAATAATTAGTTACCATTGTAGTATCACACACAAAACATCGAGAAACATCAACTCACCGTCCATGGCTCTTTCTAGCTCCGCTAGAGTACACGACCATTGGGTCAATTGGTTGCCTTCACCAATCATAATCCTCTCCATGAAGTTCAACCATTTGTTGACCATATTGCGTCTGTAAAAAAGCAACAATGCCGATTAGATGGAGAAAAATATTGGAAACTCTTAAAATTGTTAACATCTCACCAAATGATCCATGCTGACTGACTGCACAATATATCTGGATGTGTAGGATCTACACCTTTTATGACCACCGATGTAAACCTCGATGTTACTTGGTGTAACACCAGTTTTAGCTTCCTATAGAGATGAGTTAGTCGCATTACAATGTATATATAGATAAAGTGACAAGTGTAGGTCTTACCATACTTTTAGCCAGATGGATATGACCATCGGCACCATATCGGTGCTTCAGATCTGTTCCACGACATTGCCTTTTCTTCTCGGAAACGCTCTTGAAATTATCTGAAGACCAAAGCTTTCAGAATTCAAAGTAGGCATCATCACGGTTTGCAAACCACGGAATCCTCACCTGAAAGGATGTTAAGTTTCTACATTATATGAAAATAAATCTTAAAAATCGAAGATTAAAAGAGTTAGAATTATGTACCAAACGATATTGCTCCTCAGTCAAGTAGATTGTTGAAGAACCCATCGCATTGTTCATTCGTTGCCCTAGCTTCTCCTTGTAGAATACATTATTCGCTTGAATCCGGCCATACGAAATCGCATCCTTCACCACCTTATGTGCATTGTTGTTTAAGACAACAAGGACATGATTGTGGTGATTGCCCGATTCTGGCAAGCAAAAATGTAACTGCAAAAAACATGATTAGTAACCATACAAATCAACAATTAAGGCAAAACAAAATAATGCATGAAAGATATCATACCCAAAAGTCATGACAAACTGCACGTTAGGCAGTTCCGTGGGCCCCGTCAGGAGCAAACCAGTACTGGTCCCATGTTGTGCATAGTCGACGTTCACCGGTCGACAGTGTCAGCACCGTTGGGTAATGAAGACAACACAAGTTACCCAATAACTGGTTAACCTGCCTGACCCTCGAAGTGCCATCAAATCGAGAGTCAATCCAAAATCTAGAAATACATAATCAATAAAGTTAGTAAATTGAAAGAAATTTTTGACAATAAAGCAATACCCATCACCTACAGGCGTGATCTCGATCTTGTTTTCACCCGAAGGGGCTATAGGTGGGGCGACTATGTGGCTCATCCTGAAATAAAGTGTGGATGACCCTAAAGCCTCTACGTCACCCTGCCCTGCTCCCTCCGCCTACCCCGCTCCCTCTACTTGCCCCGCACCCTCCTCTTGCCCAGCTCCCTCCACCTGCCCCGCACCCTCTATCTGATCCTCCTGACTCGCACCCTCCTCCTGCCCCGCACACTCCTTCTGCCCCGTACCCTCCGCCTCATCCTCTTGACCCGCAACCTCCAGGTCATTCTCTTCATCTTGCAAGGCAATAAAATTAGTAATAGTTTTTAATTGGCATAAAATTCAATTTGAAGGGTACCTCATCATCTCTTTGAAAGGAAATTCGACACCACAATGTCAGGTAGACGTACCTCAACATCTCTTCACGACATCTGCTTGTGGAAACAGAACTACCCTAGAATAGAGTGTCCTCACTCGCCGTCCTGTTCCTGCCAAAAACCTTCCTTATAATACTCTTCAACTTTTTCGACATCCTATTGAAAACAAGCACAAATGAGTATTTATTAGTACGGAAAGCTAGAACTAATGAAAAATGTAATATAAAATATATTTGACACACACAACCAAAAATAACAATTACTTGTCAATTATCATCAAAATCAGGAGCAATTTGTTCCCTTCTCCCCAAAGCACGCCATGTTACTTTTTTCTTCTTATGTTGTCGTTTCCTTTTCTCGGAAACTTCTACATCATTAGCATCACCAAGTAAAGAATCTTCTGGCGAGTCTGGCTCTACATTAAACGAACTCGTCAATTCATCATCTTGGTAAACCTCATCGACCTCTCCAACCTCCAATTGATAAGCACCATCACCAGGGGTCTGTAGGCGTTCCCGAGGATTCACTTTGTACACTACCCACCAAGCACTTAATTTTTTACATTAGTACGACATATAATACACCTGCTCGACTTGGTGCGCAAGTATAAAATTATCGCAACCATGTAGTCATTCCGCGTGTTTGACTATCCCAAATTGGTTTTCTCGAGTACCATGTTTGGGGTCAAACTAATCACAATCGAAGAAGACTACTTTTAGCTCCTTATTCCTAGCAAAGTTGTACTCGATTATATTTTTGATTATCCATAATACTTAGTTTCTTGTCCTTGGGCATCAATGACCCTTTTAACAACTCTAGTATTAGTTGTTGCCGCGAGAGGTCGAGATGCTTCAAAGTTAGTTGAATGGAAGCGAAAACCGTTCACATCATATCGACCGTAACTTTTGGCAGTAATACTTCCGTAAGAGAGCTGTCGCAAGTCCATATGTATATTGTCGGTGAGTACGCACTGCAAATCATATGAGTTTATAAGATAATTAACCTAATATAGTAAAATAATACGTGTGAAGTGAGGATTTACATGTTCTCTAAACCAAGTGAGGAAACTAGTCCCTCCATTTATTCCTTCCCGACGCAACTTATCTAATTGCTTCTCCGTTGGTTGACGACCAGACATCAAGTATTTCGAATCAAACATACTGTCATTGTAAACGAATAGGTAAACAAACAAGCTATGAACCATCGTCAGTAAAATATAAAATTAGAAAGCATTCACTTACGCGAAATATTGATCCATCTCTTCCATGTTTGAGTACATGTAGATCAAGGCATATGTTCTTTCTTCTTGAGTTACATAATGTGTCGTGGAGACACCAACAATTATGCCCTTCCACTGAAAAATTTAAAGGTCACTACAAGTAACATCTTCATCCACATGGTAACACATGGTAGGTGTGTTCACATTGTGATGCTCAGTGAAGTATACACTAGTGAAGTATGCTATCTCTTTCATTTTAAATTCTTCTGCGATGTAACCTTCAACTCTGGCTTTATTGCCAACCATCGCTCTAAGCTTTTTTAGGGACCTTTCAATGTGATACATCCACCTATACTGCACAGGGCCACCTACCTTAGCTTCATATGGAAGATGAACCACTAAATGTTGCATTGGGTTGAAGAATCCTAGAGGGAATATTTTTTCCAATTTACATAAAAGCACCGGTGTCTCTTTCTCCAACTTCTCCATCATCTCCTTATTAATTTATTTACCATAAAGTTGTCTATAAAAATGTCTTACCTTAGCTAATGTATTCCACACATCATCATTCAAGTACCCACGAAACATTACAGGAAGGAGTCTTTCCATTATTATGTGGTAATCGTGACTTTTCATTCCATTTAACTTCCCTATCTTCAAATTAACAGCTCTTCTAAATCCCGCAGCATAACCATCTGGGAATTTCAATTTTCAACCACCTCATTACTTGTTTCTTTTCTTTAGGTTTTAAACAAAATGGGGCACATGGCTTTCCACCACTATTTGTCAACTCAAGAGTTGGTCGATTACAAATATCAGCTAAATCTCTTCTCACCTTTAGATTATCTTTTGTCCTGTCCGAAAAATCCATGCATGTGCTTATAATGCTTTCACCAACATTACGTTCCTGATGCATGACGTCAATGTTGTGCATTAGAAAAGCGATTTGACATACGACAGTTCCCATAAGCCACATATGTGGGTCTAGTTATGTTCGGTTCCGAATCCTACAAATCCATCCCCAGTTTCATTAAGGACCAACTCATTCAACATAATAGCGATCTCTATACCGCTTAAATGCATTGGCGGTCCCTTTACAACAACATTGTCCTTGAAAGTGTTCCTCTGCAACCTAAATGGGTGATTCATGGGCAAAAACATCTATGACAATCAAAGTAACAAATTTTCCCTTGAAGTTAAGACGGAAACAATCTATGTCCTTAGCACATATCGGACATGTCAGCCTTCCATGACAACTCCAACCAGAAAAAAATACCGTATGCCATAAAATCGTGGACCGACCATAGATACGCAACTCGAAGATTGAATATTTGCTTCTGGTCATAATCATATGCTTCAACTCTTTTCCACAATTATTTCAAATCTTCTGAGAAACCAAGTTGATGTGTGCCTTGGTTTCAAGTCTGCGATGAGTGATTGACAAGTCTCCTTTTGGACGAAGGGGTTTCAGAGGTGTGTCACCGAAGGGTTCGGTGCTTGATGGTTGTACAAGTGTGCAGCAGAGTATGTCTGTCGGAGGGGTCCGGCGGAATATATTTTGGAGTTTGTACCGAAGGGTTCGGTATTTTGGGCGGTACACTGGAGTGTGTGCCAGATGGTGTTTACCTGGAGTGGTCTCTGGGGTATCAGATACACTTGTTTGTTTGTCATTGATGTGTAGGTGACTTCGGAGGTGACGGGACGATTCGCAGTAGGTGAACTTGGGTGAAGTAGGGAGCTTGATGCCAGACGAGAGGGGAGCTCGGTCACAGAGATTGCATGGAGTCGAGGTCGGTCTTCGAGTCGAGGTGCATTAGACGAAGGCAGAAAGTGTGGAGGGTGGCTCCGGCTAAAGGTACCCTGAGAAAAAGTCCTCTGCAGTGAGGCAAGGCTTTCGAAGTGTGCTCTGGATGGAGGCGCTCGAAGGGAAACCTGACGAAGATCTCAAAAGTCGAGGTGCATCGAAGGCATGGTCCGAGCAAGGCTCTTCGGGAGTGTGCTATGAGCGGAGACACTACGAAGGAGTGCTTATGTAAGTGCTTTGTGCGAAGGCCTTGGATGAAGGAGGGACTTCGGAAGGTGGTGAAGGTACTTCGAAGGTGGGGTTTCAGAGTGTGGATGACTTGATGTACTTTGGCCATGCATGGATTTGGTACATGGATTGGTGGAGTTCGAACATGGAGTAGCTTCGAAGCCATGGTGGTCCAATCCGAAGGTGATGGTGTGAAGGCTCAAGGGATTTAATGGCTTCAGCTCAAAACCGTCAATATATCAAAGACTGACTTCGGTGGAGCGAAGGCCTTCGGGTTCAAAGCATGCCATCGAAGCCTCAGCACACCTCGTGTGCGAAGGGGTCTTAGAAAGATTCTGCTTTACAAAAGCTGACCGTGTCTTCTCTACAAGAGCTGATACTCTCTGCTCTGTGAAGCTGACAAAGGAGCTTCCAATAAAGTAGACTACCAATTGTACCCCCGTGTCTGCCAGAGACAAAAACGTTGTAAACCCTAAGGGTATTGTAGTCTATTCGCAGGTTAGAGTAGTGCCTATAAAAGGAGAGGCAGGCTGAGGTCTAGGGTAACACTGTGAACTCCACTTTTAGAACCTTCTGTTTTCCCTGTAGCCTTGTTCAACCACCATGAACTATTATCTGGATCTGTGAGTTTTGTGTTCCCTGTTCTTGCAATAAAATTTCCATTATGTTTTTCATTGATTGCATGAACTTGTATCTGTGTTTTGCACTATGTGGGTTGAGTTTTATGTTTTTCATTTCGCTCTGTGCAAACCAGAGTTCTTACTTGGTGTTCGTCTGAACTAAGTGTTTTGTCTCACATATATGCAATTTCTATGAGTGAATTTGGTGTATGTTTGCTCTGTATAAATTGGAGGTTAGTCCTCACTAATTACTAGCGAAGCACCTTGTGAAGTATGAGTTCAAAGCCTATTTTCTTCTCAGAGCCAAAGTCCTCCATTCAGTCAGTTTTGCATGATCCTATTTAGAGCACTCTAAAGTGTGAAGCCTAGTACCTGTTACTAGTGCGGAGCATCTATTCGGAGCTCTGAGGGAAACATACTTGTGCGAAGTCTGCTCGAAGGCATCTCAGTGTGCGGAGCCTGCACAATCTTTGTAGAGTATAGTGCATTTTTTTGGGTATCTGAGTGCGAGCGAAGCCTTCTGAATTTCGAATTTTTACCCCATCCGAAGCCTGTGTTCGGAGTGTGTTCAATACCTCTGAACTAGACACTTCGAAGGGTCTGTTCGAAGTCTGTTCAGCAGAAGAGAATTTTAAAAGCTCTCATTCACCCCCTCTGGTTGCCTATTTCGGTCCAACATCTTCAATTAAGGGCTTCAACATCACGTTGAGGCATGTTCCAGGATGCTCTGGACTAGGTATAATGAGACACAGGAACATAAATTCATATTTCATACAAAACGAAGGTGGAAGGTTGTATGGAATAGCAAAGACAGGCCAACAAGAGTACGACAATGCCGTTACATTGAAAGGCGTGAATCCATCTATTGCCAACCCGATGCGAACATTTCTCGCATCCCTAGCAAAGTCTGTGTCAAAATGATCTAGAGCCTTCCATGCCTCACCATTAGATGGGTGCACCATTACTTGGTCGTTTTCACGTACACCTTCCTTATGCCATCTCATATGCCTAGTGGTTTTCTTTGAGAGAAACAATCATTTCACCCAAGGTGTAAGAGGCATGTAACAAAGTTGCTTATGAGAAACCTATGTCGTCACCTTTTCACCGTCTTCATTTATGATCTCTACGAACCACAATTTATCGCATTTTAAGCACCACATCTCATTCTTACGTTCTTTCTAGAAAAGCATGCAGTTATCTTGGCACACATCAATATTCTCATACTCCATACCAAGAGCAGAAAACATTTTTTGACTGGTACATGTCTTTCGGTATCTTATGGTTCATAGGAAAGACATCACTAATCAGGTTCACGAGCTCCTTATAACAATTGTTGGAGAATGCAAACTTCGACTTAATGGCCATAAGATGGGTCACGAAAGCGAGTACGCTTATTGTGGTGTGCTCATGCAACTGCTCTTCTAAAGCTCTAAGGACATCGAAAAACTTTTGAACATTCGGTGTAGGAGGATCCTCAGGGTTTGTTTCAAACTCCGGTTGTATAGCATCAAACATCTCATCCATCCTATCGTCAGCCGTGTTATCATCTTCTTCCACTGCTAATACTGGTTTTTCATGAAATATCTCGCCATGGTGCACCCAAACTTCATAATCTGGCAAGAAACCATACTTGCAAATGTGCAGTGACAACGTTCTCTTATCTTGCCAATGAATATTTCTACACTTCATGCATGGGCACCTCGCGCCAGTTGTTTTTGTCAAAGCGAATGCACGGTTAACAAATTTCTCAGCGTTGATCATCTACTCCTTCGTGTGAGCTCCACTTTTTTCCCAACCACTATACATCCACCGTCGGTCGTCCTTAGCCATTCTAGATGAAAAAAATTCATTCAATCAAGAATGCATCATAAGTACTAGACGTTTTTACACACCACGACCCTATGTCTATAGGAAAAGATAGGTCCTAAACCCACTCAAGAGTGGCTGACAGAATATGGTATTTATGATGATCCATGAGTCCGAACGAAATTTCAGCAGCATAACCCCGCTATTCTCTAATTGCACGCCTGATAGTGGGGCAATGGAGAACAATAAGGTTATGACACTAAAATCTCATTTCGACTCACGACTCATCATAAATACCACGCTTTGTCGCCCACTCCGAGTCTGTCTAAAAAGGGACAATTCTGGACCTACACATCTCACACGTATGACACGTGTGAGACATGTTGGTCCAAAACGGGTGACGCATAGGTTTCGTTACACTACTTACATTATTGTCAAATAAAAAAATGCATACAAAAATAATATATAAGAATATATATAATACTAATCGCCCAATGAAATCACCGACAAACTACAAATTAATACAAGAATATAATTAACAGTACATATATATAATATCACAACATATATTGCCTATGAAACATATGTAAAAACACAATATTAATACATGAACCAATGTTTTTAACGTGACAACATATATTGCATATGAAAATCACATGGTTTCTTTACAAGTCAAATTTACAAATCAATTCATTACAACATGACAACATATTAAACAATTCATTACAAGCTAAGTATAATTTCTCAAATCAATTCACAATAAAAATTTACATTTCACAAATAAAAATAACAATTCACAATTTACAACTTGATCCAATTCGATCACAAAAAAGATAGGAAATTAAGGGGTAAAAATTACTTGGGCGCGATGGGCGGTGGAGGCCGACTTACAGCGATGACGACTGGCGGACGACGACGATCAGCAGGCACCGACAGATGACGACGATGATTATGGTCGGCGGGCGACGACAATGGTCGACGGGAGAACAGTGGTGGTCGGCGGCGTGGGCAGCGGCCGGTGGCCGGCGACGTGGGCGCACGGTGGGCTGGGTGCCCCTGTCGGTGGCGTGGGTGGGAGGCGGCAGAGGGCGGCACGGCCGGCGGCGACCGAGAGGCGGCGATCGATAGCGGGTGTGGGCAGCACGGCGAGTAGAGAGTCGGCAGCGGCACGGTGGGAGCAGTGGCGCGTACAGGGAGTTATGTTTCCCTGTACGCACGCGGGCGGGGAAAACCTATGTCGGTTACCTTTCGTCGGCTTTAATGCTAGCTGATGGAAGTTAAGGGATATATTCCCGGGCAGGGATGGATCCATTTAACTTTCGTCGGCCACAGTTGTCGCGCCCCGATTTAATAAATCAGGACTTTATTGAAATTCCATAGAAAATCAATAAAACAAGACGTTCATCACACGACCACGTACAATACGAGCAATCATTCACGGTTCGTAGACCGCATTAATACAAAAGTGATTAAAGATGAAGAGAAACTAATAAAACAAGGGTCCTAGATGAACGCCTCCTTCCAGTCTCGCCTTGACTGGGTCGCTACTCCAGACCTTCATCCTCCTCGTAGTAGACTGGCTCTGATGTTGTAAGTCAACGGGGTGAGTACAGATGTACTCAGCAAGCCACCGAATGCAAATATAATGCAAGGTAATAACAAGGGAGATATTGGCTAATTTAGCGGAAGCAGCATATGTGTAAAGCTTTAATTGTGAGCAGTTTATTAGTACGGAAAAGTAAACATGTGCATGTGTATCATCATCTTCTAAATCGAGGGGTACAGTCAGCCCCACCTCGCTCAACAGTCCTTACGTGCCATGAATAACTTGAACATTCAAACAATTGTAAACTAACTGCGAGTAGTCACACAACCCGCCCTTGACCGTGGGCTCGGCTTTTCGAAAAGATTAAATTACTCTGATCAGAGATGTACCACTGTACCCACAAGGCACGCACTCATCACCTACACCGAAGTGTAACGAGATGACCCATCACACGGGAACTTGTGCCAAAACCTTCCATATAGTCCTCCCCGACTCAATAGCACCCTCTTATGGGTTTCATATGGTGTCCCGACGCATCGGAGCCCCACCATACCCCCCCTTGAGCCTCGTCGGTACAAGTCGCCCGCAGGCTAGCCCCTTGCCCCCTCCTCTATGGTGCATCAAGCCGGAGTATTCCATACTTCCAGTTAGGACTTACCCATTAGACTTGTGGTTGGTACGGAAGTGCTTTGCAACAGATCCCGCAGACCGGTCCTTATAGTGCCCCGGGTGCGACAAACCAGTGCCCGAGCTTGCACCCGGAACCCACCATACTTATAACCTAGCCAACTCCAACAGAGTCCAGAGACGAGAATAACAGGGAAATTCATATACAGAATCCAGCTATCTACGACTCGTTCTTTTTATCCTATAGCAGTTGTGCCGGTACATTGGGCACTAGCTAATATTTTTATAGTAGAGTGACAAGGAGTTAAGGCTCAATAAGCATGGCTTGGGTTTGCACACAAGGACGGGGATCTAATAAATTTAAGTGTAAGGCTTGAATATTTGACTAATGCAATATTAACCTATGGGTTATAGCGATAATTTATTGAAACATGGGCTCAATATGATCAACTGTTT
Source organism: Zizania palustris (assembly GCA_019279435.1). Classification (NCBI taxonomy): domain Eukaryota; kingdom Viridiplantae; phylum Streptophyta; class Magnoliopsida; order Poales; family Poaceae; genus Zizania; species Zizania palustris. Next base: position 17,615,219 of record JAAALK010000285.1, on the reverse strand, counting down.
CCACAGAGATGGTCGATGACTTGCCTTGCTCAGCAAATGGGGATGGAGGAACCTCGGGGTAGAACTCCTGCTCCTCGACGAACTCGTAGTCTTCTCGATACGGAAAATAAACAATACATTCAATAAACAGATAAAAATTCACCAAATATTAAACATACACATTTGTAGGTTTTATTATGTGAAGTAATGTTTTTTAATCTTTCAAGGTTTTGTTCAAAACAGTAAAGTTTAATGTTTTAGAATTTTCCCTATTTATTTTCTGTATTTTTAATTTCAACCCTAAGGGATTTTTATTCATTTATTTATTAATAATATTTTAAGTAACAGAAACATACTGTTTTTATTGTATTAATGTGTAGAGAATAATATTCTGGTTCTAACAAAATTTGAATGGTGAAATTTGGAGTTAAAATGAGCAAGATATGAATTTTTGAAGTTTAAACAATTTTCTGGAATTTTATTTAAACTAAAATCAGTTTCTGGTCCACGGTGAACCAGGTTCACCGTGAACCCGTGACTATGCGCGTGGACCGGCCGATCCAGAGCCGTCGGATCTGGATCTGGCGGTCGGACGCGAGGCGGGAGGCGTAAGTGAAATTGAACGGCCACGATTAAATCTCGCGAAGCGGTATGACGTGGACGCTCGAGATCAGACCAGGGGTTTAAGTCATGATCGACGGCCGAGATTAAACGATACCGGTTTGACCGGATCTGAGGGCTCAGATTAGATCTCCGCAGGATCTAATCTGGACCGTTCGCTCGGAATCGTGCGGCTTGGATGGATTCCGGCACGGCACGTGGTGACGAGGGTAGTTTACCCTTCGTCTCCGGCGACGGTGGCCTCTGGTGCGGCTGCGACGGCGGCGGCGAGGGCCTAGGAGCCTAGCTATGGCCGAAAATGGAACGAGGAGGGGATGGCGGTCACGACCGTACCTTTGACGGCGAAGATGGAGGTCCGGAAGTGACCGGCGGCGTGGGTAGACGGCGAGGTCTTCTCGGGTGGTCGACGGCGACGGCGATCCGGTGGTCCTCTCGATCAACGGAGTCGTGGCCGAGGACGGGCGGGCTCAGGTGGTCACGAAGGTGGCGACGTCGTGGACGGAGGAGGTCCGAGGCGAGGGTGAGGGCTCGCCGGAGGCGAAGCAGAGCAAAAATGCCAAAGAGAAGCTGGCGGCGCTCTGGAGGGCGAAGGCTCGGGTTTAGGCGGTGTGGACTGAGCGCGGTGAGGACGAGGGGTTCTTATAGGGGGTCGCCGGCGTCCAAATGGCAAGGAATGCCGGAGAACCCGAGGGGCTCCTTCCTTTTCCGGCGAGGTTCCCAAAAGCTTCGGATAGCCTTCTATTCGCGCGAAAACGTGTCGGCTAAGAAAGGAAAGGGGGCGGCGGCGGCCAGGGAAGGCGATCGGAGGGGATCCAAAGCGATCCGGTGGCCGGCGGCGAGAGGACAGAAAGAAATCGCCGGGGAAGGAAAGGGGAGCGATCCCCTTCCATCGGAGACGATGGATCTGATAGGTGGGCTCCACCTGTCAGTGAGCGATCCAAAAAGAAAGGGAGCCGACAGATGGGTCCGGGCGGTCAGTGGCGTGGCGGGGCTGGCAGGTGGGACCAGGCGGGGCGCGGGCGGGAGGAGAGAGGGGGGGCGTGCGCCGACAGGCGGGACCCTCTGGTCAGTGGCTCACGAGTGGGCTGGGCCGGGCTGAGGGAGGATTCAGGGTTGAGGCCCATTAAGTCTTTTTAATTCTTTTCTGATTTAAAATAATTCCAGTAATTCATTTATTTGATTAAGGGTTGAATCACTGTTGATAAAATTTTGTAAAAATTTCTAAAATTATAACTTGGCCTCTAGTTCACCTCATAAAATTTTCAAGTCCAGATTTTGAATATTTCCCTCTGTTTGGCTTTATTTGGGTTCTTTTGTGATTTTTCTTTATTAATAAATTCAGAAATGATTTCAATAATATTTTCTTTTATTTTATTCCTTTTAATTTTTGGGGTGTTACAATCCTATCCCCCTTACAGAGAATCTCGTCCTCGAGATTCGGATCAATCTTCGAATAGCTCAGGATGCTGTGCTTTGAGTTCATCTTCTTTTTCCCAGGTGGCTTCCTCTACTGGATGATTGCTCCACTGCACCTTGCAGAAGCGGATGACTCGACTCCTGGTGGTTCTTTCTTTGACTTCCAATATCTTGACTGGTTTCTCCACATAAGTCAGATCCTCTTGGACATCCAACTGCTGAAGATCCACTTGCTCCGTGGGGACGCGGAGACACTTCTTGAGTTGAGACACATGAAATACGTCATGTACTCCAGCCAATGAAGGTGGTAATTCCAACTGATATGCGACTTCGCCCTGGCGTCTAATGACGAGAAATGGTCCAACATATCGAGGGGCCAACTTTCCTCTCATGTTAAACCGTTGAGTTCCACGAAGAGGTGTAACCCGAAGGTAGACATGATCTCCTTCTTCAAAGGCTAAGTCTCGACGGCGATTGTCTGCGTAGCTCTTCTGTCGAGATTGGGCTGTCTTGAGTCGGTCTCTGATAATCCGTACTTTCTCTTCGGCTTCACGGAGAATGTCGGTTCCGAATACTTGGGATTCACCAGTTTGGTCCCAAAGGAGAGGCGTTCTGCACTTACGTCCATATAGGGCTTCAAAAGGAGACATCTGAAGACTGGCTTGATAACTGTTGTTGTATGAAAATTCTGCGTATGGCAAGCTCTTGTCCCAAGTGGCTCCAAAATCCAAAACACATGCTCGAAGCATATCCTCTAGTATCTGATTTACCCTTTCTGTTTGTCCATCTGTCTGAGGATGGTAGGCGGTACTGAAATTTAATCTCGTGCCCATCTCCTCTTGGAGGTTCTTCCAAAAGCGAGAGGTAAACTGACTTCCTCGGTCAGACACTATCTTCTTGGGTACTCCATGAAGACATACTATCCGGGCCATATATAGCTCTGCTAGCTTAGGGCCACTAAAGGTCGTCTTGACGGCTATGAAATGAGCTACTTTTGTAAGCCGATCAATGATCACCCATATAGAATCATACCCGAGTTGGGTCTTTGGTAATCCGGTGATAAAATCCATACCGATCTCTTCCCACTTCCATTCCGGCACTTTAAGTGGCTGTAACAATCCTGCAGGCCTCTGATGTTCGGCTTTTACTCTTCTGCAGGTGTCACATTCGGCGACGAACTGGGCAATCTCTCTTTTCATGCTAACCCACCAATATCGTTCCTTCAGATCTTGGTACATCTTGGTACTGCCGGGATGAATGGAGTACAACGTCTCGTGGGCTTCTCTTAGGATAAGAGTCTTTATTTTAGGTTTATCCGGCACACATATCCGAGTTCCAAACCATATGGTGCCATTCTCGTCTTCTGAAAATCCGGGGGCCTTTCCTTGTCTCATATTCTTCTTAATGGCAGCTATATCCGGGTCCTCTGACTGAGCTTCGCGAATCTGCTCAAACAATACCGGTTGGGTCTCCAAGGTGGCTAGATATGCTCTGGTGGTCAATCCAAGATTTAAGTTTTCCATCTCCTTACATAACAAGGGTGCGTGTTCTTGAATCATCATGGCTGTGCAATATCCTTTGCGACTTAAGGCATCAGCTACCACATTTGCTTTTCCTGGGTGGTAGTGAATACCCAAGTCATAGTCCTTGATTAGTTCCAGCCATCGTCTTTGTCTCAGATTCAGATCTGGCTGTGTGAAGATATACTTCAAGCTCTTGTGATCCGTAAAGATCTCACAGCGATTTCCAACTAGATAGTGCCTCCAAATCTTAAGGGCGTGCACTACGGCGGCTAATTCCAAATCATGGGTCGGATAATTCAACTCATGAGGTCTCAATTGACGGGAGGCATAAGAGATAACCTTCCCATCTTGCATAAGAACACATCCCAATCCTTGGCGAGATGCGTCGCAATAGACATGGAAGTCTTTGCGGATATCCGGTAGGGTTAGTATAGGTGCAGACACCAAACGAGTCTTGAGGGTGCGGAAACTTTCCTCGCATTCAGGAGTCCATTCAAACTTTTCTCCTTTCTGCAACAACTTGGTCATTGGCTTGGCTATCTTAGAAAAATTCTCAATGAACCTTCGATAATATCCGGCCAATCCCAGAAAACTTCGTATCTCAGATACGTTCGTGGGTGGCAACCAATCCGTGACTGCTTCTACGGTGGCAGGGTCTACTGCGATTCCTTGCGCAGAGATGATGTGTCCAAGGAACTTTACTTCTGCCGTCCAAAACTTGCATTTGCTGTACTTGGCATATAATTGGTGTTCCCTTAACTTTCCTAAGGTTAACCGGAGGTGAGTCTCATGTTCTTCCTGATCCTTGGAATAAATGAGGATGTCGTCTATGAAGACTACGATGAACTTGTCCAAATATTCCATGAATACCTTATTCATCATATTCATGAAGAAGGCAGGGGCGTTGGTTAATCCAAATGACATAACCGTACACTCATATAATCCATAGCGAGTAGTGAAGGCCGTCTTGGGTATATCTTCTTCTCGGATCCTTAACTGATGGTAACCAGACCTCAGGTCGATCTTCGAGAATACTGTAGCTCCTTTTAGCTGGTCGAAGAGATCATCGATCCGAGGCAACGGGTACTTATTCTTGATTGTTACCTCATTCAAGGCGCGGTAATCCACACACATACGCTTGGCCTTGTCTTCTTTCTTCTCGACAAAGATGACGGGAGCACCCCACGGTGATGTGCTTGGTCTGATATAACCTTTCCTTTCAAGATCCTCCAACTGTTGCTTCATCTCAGCTAACTCATTGGCGGCCATCCGGTATGGTCGCTTATAAATAGGAGTTGTTCCGGGCACCAAGTCAATCCTGAATTCGATATCCCTCTTAGGTGGCATCCCTGGTAGATCCTCTGGGAATACATCTGGGTACTCACTGACTACTGGTATCTCCTCCAAGGTAATCTGATGTAGTCTTGATCTTCCGGCCTTCATGCTGGGCATCTGGAATGTGACCATAATCCCTTCTTCATTAATCACCGTTACTTTTCTCTGGGCACATTCTATCACACCTTGGTGTTTATTTAGCCAATCCATCCCTAGAATGAGGTCCAAACCTTGACATTCTATTAGAATGGGGTCGGCCCAAAATATCGTGCCTTGGATATCTACCCATATCCTTGGACTAAAGGAACAAGCGAGGGTTTGCTTTCCTGGGGTAGCTATTAGTACTGGCCTGGGTAGTTCACTTATGTCCAGTGCATTATTTTCCACAAAAGCAGTTGATATAAAGGAGTGGGTAGCTCCGGTGTCAAATAATACCACTGCATGCGATGAATGAACCATAAACTTACCCATGACAATCTCCGGTGCAGCCTGGGCTTCTTCGGCGGAGACGTGGTTCACTTTGGCGCGGACGGCGGGGTTGGAGGTGACTCCTTGAGCTCTCTTGGGGTGGGGGCACTGGTGGGAGTAGTGTCCCTCTTGGCGGCAGTTGAAGCACACCACAGGCTTGCCATGCCTGTCTCTCAAGACCTCCGGCTTCTTGGCCGGGGCAACTGGAGCGGTCGGTGCGACTGGAGCGGTGCGAGGTTGACTGGCTCCGGCGTTGGCAGCTGGCGGCGCCGGGCGATACACAGGTCGGGGGTGGTATTGTGGCGCTGGTGGAGGTGGAGCAAAGCGGGGTCTTTGGGCCATGCCCTGATTCTGCCTGAAGGCAATCATGCGCTTCTTCTTCAAATCGACCTTATTTTGCTGGGTCTCTTGCATGATAGCCTTATTCACCAACTTCTGGAAGTTGGCGAAATCTCCAGAGATAAGCTGTAGAGACAGCTCATCCTTCAGTCCCCGGAGGAACTTAGCCTGCCTGGCCGCATCCGTACGAACCTCTTCAGGTGCGTACCTGGCCAATCTGTTGAACTCGTGCAGATATTCCGTTACGGACCTGCTCCCCTGCTGCAGGTCCCTAAACTCCTGTTGCTTCTGAGCAACGATGCCGTCGGGGATGTGAGCGGCACGGAAGGCAGCCGAGAACTCTGCCCAAGTGTGGGCGTGGCCCTCGGGTAGAGTCTCGCGGTGGTTGTCCCACCACTCAGCGGCGGGACCATGTAGCTGGTGGGTGGCGAAGGCCACCCTCTCCTGCTCAGTGCAGGTCAGGAGATCGAGTTTCTTCTCGATCGCCCGCAACCAATCCCCAGCCTCCATGGGGTTGGTGGTGCTCGAGAAGGTCGGTGGGCGGACTCGGAGGAACTCCGAGAGCTGAGTTGCGGGAGCGGGAGCTGGTGTGGCGGGTCGGGGCAGCTCGGGCTGTTGGTAGAGGCGGAAGAAGTGAGCCTGCTGCTCTTGCATTTGCTGCTGCTGCTGCTGCATCTGGTGTAGGAGGGCTGAGACCAGCTGGTTTTGGGTGGCCATCATTTCAGCCACGGTGGGGTGGTTGGCGACCGGGGCCTGCCTCTGCCCGGTGGCTCCCCATTGTGGCAGGTTGCCACTCTCCCCTCCGTTCTGAGGAGCGTCTGATCCCTGGGTGTTGGTCATCCTGGAATTTCCAATGTACACATATTTATTTTGGGTGAACTTCTTTATATTTATTTCAAAAGAATACCGTTCTTGCGGTTACATTTATTTATTCTCTCATTCATGCCTTATATTGTGACATGAATGCTAATACAAGCAAAAATGAAAATAACAATCAACCGTAAAATCTACGTCTAGGGCAGCTCGGGGGACGGCTCGATCTCGGGCTCGTGGGAGACGGGTGGGGTCGAGGAACTGGACGGTCCGGCGGGTGGTGCACTGCGGGAGATCCTCTTGGGCCTCACTGTGGGAGTCTGGATGGGTTTCTTCCGGCGAGGCGGAAGAGGTGCGATCTCCTCTAGGTCCTTCTTCAACTCCTCGATCTGGTAGCGGAGGTGCGGGTTGGTGGCGACACGCTGTCGAAGAAGCTCATTCTGACGCCGCAACTCCTCTGCCTCGGCAGCCAACCGGTGTCCCTGCTGGATGCGGCGACGAAGCTCTCCGTTCTCGCGGTTCAGGTCCTCGGAGGAATGGCGGTAGAAACTGATAGTGTCGCGCTGTCCATTGGCGTCCTGCAGCGCCTCGTAGTGGAGATCATCCATGGCCTCCAATAAGCGCATGGTATGACCGATCGCTGAATGACGCTGGGAGAGGGTGCTGACGAAGACACTGTGTGGGCTCCCTGGGGTGCGAAGAGGTACGAAGCGGAAGTCCGTGTCGTAGAGCTCGCTGTCGTAGATCATCCGGAGCTCGGTAAGTGCCTGGAGAGCGGTGCGCTGACTGGCTACCAGGAAGGTAGGTCCTCCTCCGCGGTAGGTGTGAGCTGTCTGAGGGGAGGGCTGGACGACAACGGTGACCTCGCAGTAGCTTTCTTCCTCGTCGGGGAAGACTCCATGGTACATCGGCTCTTGCTCGAAGCCGAGGAAACTGACGAGCATGCGTAGCTCGCGGATGAATCCGGTCTCGTCACGAAGGTTCCCGTTCACGGTACGGATTGGCATCTACAAAAGAGAGAAAATTTTTGTGAAAATCTCAGGAGATGAGAGGATAAGTAATCTTTTGTAAAATATAGTGAATATATATAAGTCCTAAGGTCAGGTCTGTTTGGCTTCCTACAGTCAAGTCGGCTCTGATACCATCTTGTCGCGCCCCGATTTAATAAATCAGGACTTTATTGAAATTCCATAGAAAATCAATAAAACAAGACGTTCATCACACGACCACGTACAATACGAGCAATCATTCACGGTTCGTAGACCGCATTAATACAAAAGTGATTAAAGATGAAGAGAAACTAATAAAACAAGGGTCCTAGATGAACGCCTCCTTCCAGTCTCGCCTTGACTGGGTCGCTACTCCAGACCTTCATCCTCCTCGTAGTAGACTGGCTCTGATGTTGTAAGTCAACGGGGTGAGTACAGATGTACTCAGCAAGCCACCGAATGCAAATATAATGCAAGGTAATAACAAGGGAGATATTGGCTAATTTAGCGGAAGCAGCATATGTGTAAAGCTTTAATTGTGAGCAGTTTATTAGTACGGAAAAGTAAACATGTGCATGTGTATCATCATCTTCTAACTCGAGGGGTACAGTCAGCCCCACCTCGCTCAACAGTCCTTACGTGCCATGAATAACTTGAACATTCAAACAATTGTAAACTAACTGCGAGTAGTCACACAACCCGCCCTTGACCGTGGGCTCGGCTTTTCGAAAAGATTAAATTACTCTGATCAGAGATGTACCACTGTACCCACAAGGCACGCACTCATCACCTACACCGAAGTGTAACGAGATGACCCATCACACGGGAACTTGTGCCAAAACCTTCCATATAGTCCTCCCCGACTCAATAGCACCCTCTTATGGGTTTCATATGGTGTCCCGACGCATCGGAGCCCCACCATACCCCCCCTTGAGCCTCGTCGGTACAAGTCGCCCGCAGGCTAGCCCCTTGCCCCCTCCTCTATGGTGCATCAAGCCGGAGTATTCCATACTTCCAGTTAGGACTTACCCATTAGACTTGTGGTTGGTACGGAAGTGCTTTGCAACAGATCCCGCAGACCGGTCCTTATAGTGCCCCGGGTGCGACAAACCAGTGCCCGAGCTTGCACCCGGAACCCACCATACTTATAACCTAGCCAACTCCAACAGAGTCCAGAGACGAGAATAACAGGGAAATTCATATACAGAATCCAGCTATCTACGACTCGTTCTTTTTATCCTATAGCAGTTGTGCCGGTACATTGGGCACTAGCTAATATTTTTATAGTAGAGTGACAAGGAGTTAAGGCTCAATAAGCATGGCTTGGGTTTGCACACAAGGACGGGGATCTAATAAATTTAAGTGTAAGGCTTGAATATTTGACTAATGCAATATTAACCTATGGGTTATAGCGATAATTTATTGAAACATGGGCTCAATATGATCAACTGTTTCCACAGAGATGGTCGATGACTTGCCTTGCTCAGCAAATGGGGATGGAGGAACCTCGGGGTAGAACTCCTGCTCCTCGACGAACTCGTAGTCTTCTCGATACGGAAAATAAACAATACATTCAATAAACAGATAAAAATTCACCAAATATTAAACATACACATTTGTAGGTTTTATTATGTGAAGTAATGTTTTTTAATCTTTCAAGGTTTTGTTCAAAACAGTAAAGTTTAATGTTTTAGAATTTTCCCTATTTATTTTCTGTATTTTTAATTTCAACCCTAAGGGATTTTATTCATTTATTTATTAATAATATTTTAAGTAACAGAAACATACTGTTTTTATTGTATTAATGTGTAGAGAATAATATTCTGGTTCTAACAAAATTTGAATGGTGAAATTTGGAGTTAAAATGAGCAAGATATGAATTTTTGAAGTTTAAACAATTTTCTGGAATTTTATTTAAACTAAAATCAGTTTCTGGTCCACGGTGAACCAGGTTCACCGTGAACCCGTGACTATGCGCGTGGACCGGCCGATCCAGAGCCGTCGGATCTGGATCTGGCGGTCGGACGCGAGGCGGGAGGCGTAAGTGAAATTGAACGGCCACGATTAAATCTCGCGAAGCGGTATGACGTGGACGCTCGAGATCAGACCAGGGGTTTAAGTCATGATCGACGGCCGAGATTAAACGATACCGGTTTGACCGGATCTGAGGGCTCAGATTAGATCTCCGCAGGATCTAATCTGGACCGTTCGCTCGGAATCGTGCGGCTTGGATGGATTCCGGCACGGCACGTGGTGACGAGGGTAGTTTACCCTTCGTCTCCGGCGACGGTGGCCTCTGGTGCGGCTGCGACGGCGGCGGCGAGGGCCTAGGAGCCTAGCTATGGCCGAAAATGGAACGAGGAGGGGATGGCGGTCACGACCGTACCTTTGACGGCGAAGATGGAGGTCCGGAAGTGACCGGCGGCGTGGGTAGACGGCGAGGTCTTCTCGGGTGGTCGACGGCGACGGCGATCCGGTGGTCCTCTCGATCAACGGAGTCGTGGCCGAGGACGGGCGGGCTCAGGTGGTCACGAAGGTGGCGACGTCGTGGACGGAGGAGGTCCGAGGCGAGGGTGAGGGCTCGCCGGAGGCGAAGCAGAGCAAAAATGCCAAAGAGAAGCTGGCGGCGCTCTGGAGGGCGAAGGCTCGGGTTTAGGCGGTGTGGACTGAGCGCGGTGAGGACGAGGGGTTCTTATAGGGGGTCGCCGGCGTCCAAATGGCAAGGAATGCCGGAGAACCCGAGGGGCTCCTTCCTTTTCCGGCGAGGTTCCCAAAAGCTTCGGATAGCCTTCTATTCGCGCGGAAAACGTGTCGGCTAAGAAAGGAAAGGGGGCGGCGGCGGCCAGGGAAGGCGATCGGAGGGGATCCAAAGCGATCCGGTGGCCGGCGGCGAGAGGACAGAAAGAAATCGCCGGGGAAGGAAAGGGGAGCGATCCCCTTCCATCGGAGACGATGGATCTGACAGGTGGGCTCCACCTGTCAGTGAGCGATCCAAAAAGAAAGGGAGCCGACAGATGGGTCCGGGCGGTCAGTGGCGTGGCGGGGCTGGCAGGTGGGACCAGGCGGGGCGCGGGCGGGAGGAGAGAGGGGGGGCGTGCGCCGACAGGCGGGACCCTCTGGTCAGTGGCTCACGAGTGGGCTGGGCCGGGCTGAGGGAGGATTCAGGGTTGAGGCCCATTAAGTCTTTTTAATTCTTTTCTGATTTAAAATAATTCCAGTAATTCATTTATTTGATTAAGGGTTGAATCACTGTTGATAAAATTTTGTAAAAATTTCTAAAATTATAACTTGGCCTCTAGTTCACCTCATAAAATTTTCAAGTCCAGATTTTGAATATTTCCCTCTGTTTGGCTTTATTTGGGTTCTTTTGTGATTTTTCTTTATTAATAAATTCAGAAATGATTTCAATAATATTTTCTTTTTATTTTATTCCTTTTAATTTTTGGGGTGTTACAACAGTCAAAAGCCGACATAAGTTATTTTAGCCGACGAAAAGTTCCTATTTTCTTGTAGTGTGGGGTCACACAGCCTCGGGTTCCCTTTGAGAAACACGGCAGGAAGGCCAGAGATCAGTGATGGCGACACACGACTGATGAGCTTGTTGTATGAGACATTCAACAGAATGAGCTTCATGTTTTGGAACTCTACTGGAATGCCACCAATGAGGCCATTGTTGGACACATCGATGTACGTCAGCACCAGCAAGCCGCCGAGAGACGCCTATATCAGTCCAATGAGATCGTTGCCGTATAGGTAGAGAGACATCAACCTCTTACAGTTCTTGAACTCTGGGATCAGTCCGGAGAGCGAGTTGTGGGTGTTAGAAGATATGATGACATTCATAAAGATAGAATGAAATTTTCTATTAAGCTAAAGATAGAAGTATATAATTATGTAGTCAGCTATAGATAGAAGTATATTGTTCTACTGTAATCAAGAAGCTGCTGGATTCCTTGTAAGACACATGAGGGGCTGTTCCTCACCTCTATGTAAACACACAACCTGCCGAGCTAAGGGCAACACAGCAATTTACCCAATTCCTTTTAGCACCTTTGATTATCTTTCATGGTATCAGAGCTTTGATCCAATCCACTCAAGTCATGGCATCAATCATCACCAGTTCTCTCTACGCCAATGTCATCACCGAGAATGTGACGCCTCGATTTACCAAATCATAACATTATTGAATTTCCAAATAAAACAATAATAACGAGAGGTTCATCATGCGACAATGTACACACGAGCAATCATTCGTGGTACGCAGACCACATTATTACATAAGTGTAAAAAATAAAATAAACAACAAAAATAAATAGCATGATGAACGTCTTCTTCAGGATCTTCTTCTTGACTGGGTCACTACTCCAGACCATCCTCCTCATAGTAAGCAACCTCTGAAGTGTGTGTCCAACGGGTATGAGTACGAAAAGTACTCAACAAGCCATCGCGAATGCAATAATAATGCAGGATAATAACAAAGGAAGGATAATGTCTAAAGTTCAAATTTAATCATGTGAAATATTAAACATGAACAACATAATACCATCTAACTCAGGAGTACGTTTTCCCTCCTCGCTCAACAGTCCTTTCATGTCAAATCATCATGCACACTCATGAAAGTAAACTAACTGTGGGATGTCACGCAACCCGCCCTTGACCGTGGGCTCGGATTTTCGAAATGATTTGAGACTCTGATCAGAGGTGTACCACTGTACCCACAAGGCACACACTCATCCCATACACCCAAGTGTAACAAGATGACCCATACCATGGGAACTCGTGCCAAAACCTCAGCATGAAATGCTCCAAGCGATAATCACCCGCTCTAGGTTTCGCCGGAGCGCCGGGCCGCATCCCGGCTAACGTCGCACCCCCTTTTGCGCCACATCGATACAAGCCACCCGCAGGTGCTGCTTGACCCATCTCCAAGTGGTGCCTCGGATTGGAGCACTCCATACCTTAGTTAGGACTTACCCACTAGACTTGTGGTTAGTACGGAAATGTATTGCAACAGATCCCGCAGACCGGTCCTTATAGTGCCCCGGGTGCTACCGACCAATGCCCTAGCTTCCACCCGGAACCCACCATGCATACACTCTCAACCCAAAACTCTATCACCAACTGAATTCCAGAGATAAGATAAACGAGGATCATATAGTAGAAACCAAATTGCTACGACTCATTTTTAACTTATAGCAATTGTGTCAATACATTGGACACTATCTAATAGTACTAATTATATGGTGACAAGGAGTTTAGCCTAGATAGCATGGCTTCAGTTTGCACTTCATGGTCGGGATGTAGATAAATATAATGTAGGGCTTTCATTTGACTAATGCATGAATAATCTATGTGTTTTAGCGATAGTTTAACAAAACTAGTGTTGGGGGAATAAGTTTCCCTTGAACAGGGGCCAAATGACGTCAGCCTCCGACAGCCTTCGGCCCAGAGCCCAACACTATCGAAGCCTGTTCCTTTATGAAGAAATTATTTCCAAGTCCCAAGGTTCACTTCGAGGCCCTCTGGAGCGAGGCCTCCGAACCCCTTCAGAGCCCTCTGGAGCGAAGCGTTAAGATCCCTTGAAGATTGCCAGATGCTAAGTCTCAGACTAACTTCGAAGTTAGCCTCCGGGTCTTGTTTGGAGTTAGCCTTCGAGCCTTGTTCGGAGTTAACCTTCACGCTCCCTTCGGAGCTCCTCAGAGCCAGCCTCCGAGGCCTCAGTTCGGAGGCCAAGTTAGGAGGCCCAGTTCGGAGCCCCAGTTCGGAGGCCCAGTTTAGAGCCTGAGTTCGGAGGCCCAGTTTGGAGCCCCAGTTCCGAGACCCCAGTTTGGAGCCCCGGTTCTGAGACCTCAGTTCGGAGCCCTGGTTCGGAGGCCTAGTTTGGAGCCTCAGTTCGGAGGCCCAGTTCGGAGGCCTAGTTTGGAGCCCCAGTTCGGAGCCCGAGTTTGGAGCCCGAGTTTGGAGGCCCAGTTCGGAGGTCCAGTTCGGAGCCCCGGTTCGGAGCCCCGGTTCCGAGACCCCAGTTCGGAGCCCCAGTTCGGAGGACTAGTTCGGAGCCTCAGTTCGGAGGACCAGTTCGGAGGCCCAGTTTGGAGCTGTAGGACCGAAAGTAGCAACCAGAGGGGGGGTGAATGGGCGCCTAAAAATTCTTTCGAATCTATGGCCTGCTCCCAACTCCCAACGCACCTCAAAAGACTAAGCAGCAAAATGTAAACAGATCACCGAAGCTAAAAGTATCTAGCCTAGAAACGACCAGTGTTCTAAACAAAGAAACAGTAACACAGTGCTAATAGGCAGAATAATTAAAGCAATCAAATCATGGCAGACCAAGACTTCACAGAAATAAATTACAGCAATCGATTGAGAGGTTACTGTTCAAAGTTGTCTCCAGTAAGGTACTTGACGAAGCCTGCTGTGTCGAAGATGAGATGGGCAATCAGCACAGGGTATGATGACAGTGGCTTGAGCATCTTTTAGCTCCAGCTGAGCGCTTTCAAGCTCAGTGACCAAAGTGTCCCTCTCATCAACCCTTTCTGTGTACATGGACTTCAAAGTCGACAGGTCACACAGAAGCACCTCACACTTTGGGCACTCACTGCTATCACCCAAGCAAGGGGAAGAAGATAGACTCTCAATTTTGCCGTTGGCCACGACAAGCTCACTCTCTAACTCATCTATCCTCTTCTTAGCCCCTCTAAGCAGTTTTTTCCCGATATTTTAACTCCTGACGATTGCTTTCAAGTAAATCAACGATTTCACGTTCGTAAGATGATACCTTTTCATTGTCGTCGTCGTCGGAGTCATCGGAGGATCCCTTCTCTTCCTTATCCCCAAGAGCCATTGAGTAGAAGATCTTGTGGGATCTTCGGCGCTGATGTGAGCGGCTCTTCGGTCTGTCCCCGAAGGCCATGAAGCAAAGGCCTACTGGATCGTCCTTGTCCTTCCCCTTCCTGATGATGATCTCCTCATCGCTTGAGCTCGATGAAGAGGAAGAAGATGTGGACCGCTTGGAGTAGCTCTTCTCCATCTCAGCGAAGAAGGCCTTGTCGCACTTTTTGTTCTCTCGCCTGTAGTCCTTCAGGGCCTTTCTGAAGAATCTGGTCTTTGGCTTTCCCTTGTTGAAGGAGGAGCTGTCGTGCTTGCCGGAGTCGTGGAAGCCACCACCGGTGCCCTTCTTGTGGCCATTGCGCTTGGGGCAGTCGGCGATGAAGTGTCCTGGATCACCACACTCAAAGCATCCGGTCTTTGTGCCGTGTCTTTTGAACATCCTTTTGTCATAAACACGACGCACCCGGTTGTTAAACAGACACAAATCATCATCTCCCAAAGACTCAAGCTGGTCCTCAGTGATAGACATCAAAGAGAACCCATCACAGCTCACAGAAGAGGGATCAACAGAAGGTGTAGCAAGGGCCAGAGACTTTGATCCAGAGCCAGTGAGATTTGATCTCAACTGGGTATCAACCTCGGTGGCCTTCAGCTTGCTAAACAAATCAGAAATGGTCAAGGTATCATAAGAAGTGCTCTCAATGATAGAGGATACCTTGATCTCCCAGATCTTTGGGTCCAAGGTATGGAGAACCTTGAGCGCCTATTCATGATCCGAGACTAACTGAACACCCTCAGCCTTGTTGTCCCGAAGCTTTTTATGATCGACTGAAAACGACCAAACAATGCTTCAACAGATTCACCCGGCTTTTGTCTGAAGTTCTCATATTCACGCCGGTAGGTCTGATAGAGCCGAGCCTTGACCTGGGCTGTCCCCTCATGGTGTGCCTGGAGGGTAGCCCAGATCTCTCTCGCAGTGGGAGATGGCTCACACGCTCAAATTCAGTGGGACCTAAACCATAAAACAAGATGTTCACATCTTTACTATTGTTCACATGCTGGGCGATGATACCAGGAGAATCACGCTCAGCAACTGGCAATATGACAAACGTAGCGTGAACGCAAATGTCCCAGATGTCCGAGCTTTGGCTCATGAGATAGGCTCGCATGCGAGTCTTCCAATAATTATAGCCATAAGCTTCCAAGGACGGGACCTTGCCAGGAGACGGCATGATCACTACTGGGGTTTAGAACCGGTTAAGGTATGGAAAAACCCTAACCAGGCTCTGATACCACTTGTAGGACCGAAAGTAGCGACCAGAGGGGGGGTGAATGGGCGCCTAAAAATTCTTTCGAATCTATGGCCTGCTCTTAACTCCCAACGCACCTCAAAAGACTAAGAAGCAAAACGTAAACAGATCACCGAAGCTAAAAGTATCTAGCCTAGAAACGACCGGTGTTCTAAACAAAGAAACACCAACACAGTGCTAATAGGCAGAATAATTAAAGCATTCAAATCATGGCAGACCAAGACTTCAAAGAAATAAATTACAGCAATGGATTGAGAGGTTACTGTTCAAAGTTGTCTCCAGTAAGGTACTTGACGAAGCCTGCTGTGTCGAAGGCTGCAGTGTCGAAGCCTGCAATGTCGAAGTCTGCAGTGCCGAAGCCTAGCTTCGAAAATCGAGGTTTAGAAATTATGCAAGACTTCGTTTGAACTGAACACCCGTGCTAGAAATGATGCTTCGAAGAGCTTAGAACAGAGTAACACGAAAACAATGTACGAGCGAAGTATGCAATTTAGAGACCTTCGAACAAACATGTGCCTTTTTAAATCAGACTTCGGAAACTAGTCCGAAGTTACACCTGCATGCTCCGAAACAACAAACTTTGAACTGAAGTTCTCAGACCGAAGCCAGACAAAAACTCGAAGCTTCGCAGCATACTTCATATAGACAAAAAGGTTCGAATGTCACTGAAGCCGAAGCTTCCGGAAACACTTCGAACACCTCGCACACTCCGCTAGAAAAATGCTCTGTTCACGCCACGAGTTAAAGCGATGTACAGCGAAAAACCAGGAGAAATTACAGCACACCAGCTGTCTTTGAGAGCCTGCAGTAGCAGTATCTCACAGCTTTCGCAGTGATGAAAAAACCGAGAAGAAAGCAATAGCTGCAGCAAGAAATGTGCTATACGAAATAGACTGAAAACAGGAGCCTAGGCAATCAAGTAGATAGAAGAAAATTTATGCCGTGCACAGTTCATTCTCAGGAATAAAATATCAAACCTTCTGGTGGCTGCTTGATACTTCATTCCGCATAGACTTAATGCTAGCTATGCTAGGCCAGCAGCTAGCTTCTGCTGCTATTCATTACAAAGCGAACAGACTAAACTGCTGCTACCAAAGCTATGAGGCATAGACTGAAAAAGGCTAGAGGACAGGTTATGATGAATAGAGAAAATAGAGCCTAAACAACATGCTGCAATATAATAGCTAGCCTGCAACCTTCTAGGAGGAAAGACATTCTCACAGACGAAACAACCGTGAACACAAGAACCGTAAAAATTTAATTCTCAGTTCTCACAATATAAAAGCAGAGTTGATGTGAACCAAGATCACGAAAAGCCACGAAACTGAATCAACAGAGTATGAACAAAAACCTGATTGGTTGATCGCAATATTAAAAAAACAACCGAGACAAAAAAAAACTGCAGCAGCGGAACTCTCAAGACCAGGAGAATGAGCAGGAACTCAACATTGGGAAAGTGAACTCAGGTGTTTAGATTAAAGTGAGTTAACCCTAACCCTAGGGATCGGAGCCTATTTATAGGCAGCCCAATAAATGGGTAAAATGCAGAAATACCCCTAAGGTTTTTTACAGACGCTGAAATAAATGGAAAAGACCGAAATGCCCTTAGGATTTTTTACAGACTCACTGACAGACTGTGGGCCTAAAGGCAACAACGTAAAAACCTAAATAAAGGAAACTTGTCCTGATGCGGAGCTTCCGTAGTAGCTACGGCTTCGCCTCAGAACGGTCAGATCCGAGATCAGCGGTCGTCAGTTTTGCGCCGAAACTGACAAAGCGTCCACCGTCTTCGCACCGGGTACCCGGATTGGGCCGGCCCAATTCCACAGCTCCCTCAGCCCGGCAATCGCTCGCCGCTCGTGTACCTGAGTCAATCCCGGTCAACAGCCCAGTGGATCCTCTGCTGCTCCTAGTCCATGTACCCGGATTGGGCCAGCCTGACTTCGCGGCCCCTCTGCCCGACAGTCGCTCACTGCCCATGTACCTGAGTCACACGCGGCCCAGACGCAACATGTCTTCTCTCTCTTTTCAGTCCTCTTTGACTATCGTTGACAATGACTCATCACTTCTGGAGCCATGAGGCCCACACTATTCAGCATGGCTCCTCAATCTCCCCCTTGATGAGTGCATTGTCAACACTTCACTTCATCTGCTCTTCAGTACCTGCGAACACATGTGGAAACACGAAAAACAAAACACAAGAAAACAGAGAAGAAGAAAATAAAGTAAAAGTTTAACCCTAATGACCAAAGCCGAACAAAAGCAAGAAACGGTCATTATGGTTAACCAAAGATAAAAGCTCAAAACGAGTGCAGTCTCAAAAACATCAACAAGGATATCAAAAGAGTAAGGACAAGCGGGACAAAAAAACTCCCCCTGAAACAAATCCCAGAGAAAGCCAAAACTCCCCCTTAAACTCTTATACCAAAATTTCTCCCCCTTGTTGACAAGTGAACTCATCAAGCACTCTAAAACGACACTGACTCCCCCTGAAATGCAACTCCCCTCAAATATGCAATGAATGCAACTGGGGTGCAGGTGGAGTGTAGAAAGCATGCTTCTCAGATATGATTGACCGCAATTACAACATCTAACAAGTATAGCAAAAGACATACTGTCTAAGACACATGGCATGATCAGTGCAACAGACGATATCTAAAGAAAGTCATTAGCACACATTTTTCAGTTTTTTTTGCAAACAAAGGTATCACCCATTTTCCAGTTAACAAGCAAGGTAAAGCATGAGATGCAGAAGCTAACTGATATCTACCAAGATAAGCATTGTTCAAAACAAAGTGCTTCAGCAAACTTGTTGTCTTTTTAATTTTCAGGCTTTTTCATTTTCCTTTTTCATTTTTGCCAAGGGTTATTTGCATGTCAAACCTTATGCTAACCGACCAAGTCAAGCCTAGGCCAGAACTGGACCATCAGAAGCTTAAGACATTGGTCTTAGCATACACTACACTGTCCTAGTTCATACCAAAGTGTTATGGTAAGCAGTCCAGAACAATGTAATGCGACAAAGCAAACCGACTTGGATCTTTTCAACTCAAGCATAAAAGGCATGAAATTTTCATTCATTTTTGATTTTTTATCATTTTTATAGCACATTTTCCATGGTAAAGCATAAAGATGTCCAAGTTGCATATCTGCATCTATGTGATGAACTAGCTACAAGGCATGTAACAGATAGCAAAAGCACTCAACCTACACATGCTAGTTACCAGAAGCAATGGTGATCATTTTTCAAGTTTAAAGTGTAAAAGCCATGCATATGACAGATATCAGACATATCAAGCGAACTGAAACAAAGCATGATCATTGACAGGTAATCAAAAGCATGTACCAGCTAGAATAAGTAAAGCAATTCAATCATATAACAGAAGCAAGCTCAAAGTGTGATATGTGAATATGTATGATATGAACACACACAAAAAGACTCATGAAAAAAAAGTAAAGAAGGAAGAAAAAAACTGACGCAAAAATATCCTAGAAAGGATACACAACACCCAAATCCCCTCGTAAACGCTCAAATGTAGACTGATCTAGGGGTTTGGTGAAAATGTCAGCCAACTGATGATGGGTATCAACATGAACAAGGTCAATGACACCTTTCTCATATTGATCTCGCAAAAAGTGAAAGCGCACATCAATGTGTTTGGTTTTTGAATGGAGACATGGGTTTTTCCCTACACTAATTGCATTGGTGCTGTCGCAAAACAAGGGAACTCTGGTAGGAAAGAACAACCCAAAATCTCGCAGAGTGGAAATCATCCAAACCAGCTGTGAGCAACAGCTAGTAGCAGCTACATACTCAGCCTCAGTGGTTGAAAGAGCAACTCCAGATTGCTTTCGAGAAGATCAAGAGACAATAGAAGAACCAAGAAACTGGCAGGTACCAGAAGTCGACTTGCGATCCAACCGGCACCCACCAAAGTCAGCGTCCGAAAAGCTATATAAATCAAGAGATGATGATGCTGAATAATAAAGACCAAGATCAGGCACATAAGTGAGATACCTGAAGATGCGCTTGACAGCCTGCCGATGAGACACGCGTGGTGAAGACTGGAAGCGCGCGCACAATCCCACGGCGAACTGTATGTCTGGCCTCGTCACCGTCAAGTACAGCAGTGAACCGATCATCCCTCGAAACTCTCTCTCATTGACCTTGACGCCGCTCTCGTCCTTGTCAGGGCCCCCAGATGTACCCATTGGGGTCATCTGAGGCTTCAGCTCTCCACCGAAGTTGAATTTCTTCAACATGTCCCGAGTGTACTTACCCTGGTGGATGAAGGTGCCGTCCGTGGTCTGCTTGATCTGGATCCCTAGAAAGTACTTGAGCTCACCCATGAGGCTCATCTCAAACTCACTATGCATCTGCTCAGAAAACTTGGACACAAGATCGTTAGTAGTACCGCCAAAGATAATGTCGTCCACGTATATCTGAGCGACTAAATAATCTGAAGCATCTCTGAGCAAAAAAAGAGTTTATCCACAGAACCCATCACAAAACCCTTCCCCAACAAAACTGCTTCAACCGGTCATACCAAGCCCTAGGGGCTTGCTTCAACCCGTATAAAGCTTTTTGCAACTTAAAAACATGTCGAGGAAACTTGGGGTTCTCAAAACTGGGGGGCTGCCTAACATAAACCTCCTCCTCTATGTACCTGTTCAGAAAAGCACTCTTGACGTCCATTTGAAAAAGCTTAAACCCTTCGAAGCGGCAAAAGCTAAAAGAATGCGAATGGACTCAAGACGGGCAACAGGAGCGAAGGTTTCTTCAAATCAATACCTTCCTTCTGGCAAAAACCCTGGGAAACTAGTCGAGCTTTGTTACGCACCACAACCCCATATTCACCTTGCTTGTTCTTGAACACCCACTTGGTGCCTATGGGGTTGCATCCGGGTGGCAACTCAACCAGTGTCCAAACCCGATTGCGGACAAAATTCTCAAGCTCTTCTTGCATGGCATTAATCCAATTCGAGTCAGAAAGAGCATGAGAAATATCTCTGGGCTCAAAAGATGCAACAAAAGCAGATTCAGCAAACACAGCGAGAGAGTCAACAGAAGAGCGCAAAGTTCTTGTAGACAAATCACCAATGATGAGCTTTGAGGGGTGATCACGCTGAACTACTCGGGATCCCTGGTGATCTGAAGTCACCTCACCAGAGTCAGCAGCTGGCACCTCTGGACTCGACTGAGGGGGCTCGATCGAAGTGGAAGAAGTGATCAGAGGTCCGCCCTCGTCCTCAGTCGAAGTCTCAGAAGGTGTGGGCTCTGCAGGAGGTGCAGAAGGCCCACCCTCATCAGCAGCTGGAGTATCCTCATCTTCCTCGAAGATGGACTCTCCGAGCTCACCATCACCAGAAAGCTCAAAAGAAGGATTCAAGGAAGGCAAGGACTCATCAAAAAAAACCTCGCAAGTCTCGACAAGCTATTGGGATTCGAGGTTCCAAACACGGAAACCTCGAGAATGCAATGCATAACCAAGAAAAACTCCATCCCAGCAACGAGACTCAAACTTGTCCAAATGCCCTCCCTTCTTGAGCACAAAGCACTTGCAGCCAAACGCTCGCAAGTGGATCACCTTGGGCTATCTGCCAAACCGCAACTCATATGATGTCTTACCAAGGTAAGCTCTAAGAAAAATGCGGTTGGCCAGATAGCAAGCCGTGTTCATGGCTTCAGCCCAAAAACGCCTAGGAGTCCTGTGCTCATCGAGCATCGTCCTGGCCATCTCGACTAGCGTGCGGTTCTTTTGTTCCACAACGCCGTTCTCTGGGGGAGTGTAAGGAGCAGAAAACTGATGGTCACGACCCTGATCACTACAGAAACTGACGAACTGAGAGTTCTTGAACTCAGAGCCATTGTCGGAGCGAATTGCTCGCATCCGACCATTGTTCTCATTCTTCAGCTTCAGAATCAGGTCATGAACAAAATGAAAAGTCTCATCCTTAGACTCCAAAAAGAAAACCCACGAGAATCGAGAAAAATCGTCAACAATCACAAGTGCATACCACTTCCCACTGACTGAGCGTACCCGAGCTGGACCAACAGTGTCCATGTGTAATAGCTCGCCCGGATATGAAGTCATCACCTGAGTCACAGGTAAGTGAGAAGCGGCAACCATTTTCCTGTGACGACAGGGATGGCAAACTAGATCCTTTTCACTTTTAAGCTTGGGCAATCCTCGGATGAGGTCCATAGAGCTCAACCTGACTAGCAGATCAAAACTCAAATGACCTAACCTCCTATGCCACTTCCAGAGCTCAGAAGAGGATCCAGCAATCAAACAGCGAGAAGGGCCAAAAGAACTAGAGAAGTCAATTCGAAAAACTTTACCGAAAGGTAAGATCTGGCAAATCAAAGACCCTCTAGAATCAAACACAGAAGAATTGCCCTTCTTAAAACGCACCTCCAAACCATCCTCAAGAAGTTGCGAAACAGAAATCAAATTGAAGTTCAAGTTTCCAACCAAAGCAACGTTCTTCAAAGAAAAATGGTCTGAAATGCGAATTGAGCCAATGCCACTTACTTTCCCTTGACCACTATTCCCGAAGGTGATGTACTCTTTGGAGCTCGGGGGAGTGAGACTGGAGAACCATCTGCGATGTCCCGTCATGTGGCGAGAGCATCCTGAGTCCATGATCCAAACGTCCTCCAGTCCCCGATCCTGCACAATCAGTGGTTGTAAGTGGGAGCAAATGATCCGGCACCGGGTTTAGCAAAAGAGCTAAACCAGTGTCGAGCCATCTGATCAAAAGACGGAAAGCAGAAATCATCAGAAAAGTTTGGACCAAAACGCGGCTCAAAGCGCGGTCCTTGGTTCTGCCTAAAACCTCGGCCACGAGGTCCAGGACCGTAGCCAAAACGGCCTGGAGCTCTATCGGAACGGACACCACCATCTGGAGCACGGGCATGAAAGCAGTCTCCTCTACCACCACCTACACGACGCGGCCTAGCCTCCAGCCTCTCCCCGCGTCGAGGAACACGCAGTCTACCACCCTGTTGGTAGAACTGCTCCTGACCACCACGAGCTCTCTCTGCTTTCTCAACACGCTTCCTTCTGAAGCAAAACTCTGCAAGATTTCCTTCTCTCTGACAATACTCACAATGGTAGGTGGGCTTCTTGGGATGTGGTTGAGGCTGGGGTTCTTGGGCTTAGTGGTGTTTGGTGTCGGCTTCTTGGGTTGAGAGGATCCAGGAAGAGAGTCAAGAGAAGTGTGGAGGTGTTTGGGCTTTGGAACCCAGATATGCTTCTTGGGTGGAGTTTTGGGCTGTTCATGGATCACTCCATCCTTGGGCTGACTAGCCAGGGAAGACTTAGTGGAGTGAGTCTTGGGATATCTCTGCTCAGGAGTCATTTTACTCCACTACACTGCCCGGCTAATGGCACTCTCAAAGTCAGCCTTGGTGTAGGTATAACCTACCCCAAACCCATCCTGCCTCTTGAACTGCTGGATCATCATGCCGAGTAGTGGCTCTCTGGCACTGATCCAACTCAGGATAGAACGGAGGTAAAAGTTCTCATTCTGAGAATCAGCTATCTCCTCTCTCAAGGATGCTAGTACCTCCACCTGAGACAAGCAGGTCTCACACTCAACATCTACCTGGACAGACTTCTCGGCTTTTAGCTTAATCAGCTCAAGTCTAAGAGACAGACAGTTCTCACAGACAGTGGATGGAACTGACAATGTCTCAAGCTCTAGCCTAGTCTGCGCCAGCTCAGCTCTCATTTTCTCCAAGTCACCGAGATGCTCATTGCCCTTGGCTTTTAGCTCAGCTAAAACAGCAAGATGAGATGGGCAATCAGCACAGGGTATGATGACAGTGGCTTGAGCATCTTTTAGCTCCAGCTGAGCGCTTTCAAGCTCAGTGACCAAAGCGTCCCTCTCATCAACCCTTTCTGTGTACCTGGACTTCAAAGTCGACAGGTCGCACAGAAGCACCTCACACTTTAGGCACTCACTGCTATCACCCAAGCAAGGGGAAGAAGATAGACTCTCAATTTTGCCGTTGGCCACAGCAAGCTCACTCTCTAACTCATCTATCCTCTTCTTAGCCCATCTAAGCAGTTTTTCCCAATATTTTAACTCCTGACGATTGCTTTTAAGTAAATCAACGATTTCACGTTCGTAAGATGATACCTTTTCGTTGTCGTCGTCGTCGGAGTCATCGGAGGAGCCCTTCTCTTCCTTATCCCCAAGAGCCATTGAGCAGAAGCTCTTGTGGGATCTTCGGCGTTGATGTGAGCGGCTCTTCGGTCTGTCCCCGAAGGCCATGAAGCAAAGGCCTGCTGGATCGTCCTTGTCCTTCCTCTTCCTGATGATGATCTCCTCATCACTTGAGCTCGATGAAGAGGAAGAAGATGTGGACCGCTTGGAGTAGCTCTTCTCCATCTCAGCGAAGAAGGCCTTGTCGCGCTTTTTGTTCTCTCGCCTGTAGTCCTTCAGGGCCTTTCTGAAGAATCTGGTCTTTGGCTTTCCCTTGTTGAAGGAGGAGCTGTCGTGCTTGCCGGAGTCGTGGAAGCCACCACCGGTGCCCTTCTTGTGGCCATTGCGCTTGGGGTAGTTGGTGATGAAGTGTCCTGGATCACCACACTCAAAGCATCCGGTCTTTGTGCCGTGTCTTTTGAACATCCTTTTGTCATAAACACGACGCACCTGGTTGTTAAACAGACACAAATCATCATCTCCCAAAGACTCAAGCTGGTCCTCAGTGATAGACATCAAAGAGAACCCAGCACAGCTCACAGAAGAGGGATCAACAGAAGGTGTAGCAAGGGCCAGAGACTTTGATCCAGAGCCAGTGAGATTTGATCTCAACTGGGTATCAACCTCGGTGGCCTTCAGCTTGCTAAACAAATCAGAAATGGTCACGGTATCATAAGAAGTGCTCTCAATGATAGAGGATACCTTGATCTCCCAGATCTTTGGGTCCAAGGTATGGAGAACCTTGAGCGCCTATTCGTGATCTGAGACTAACTGAACACCCTCAGCCTTGTTGTCCCGAAGCTTTTTTATGATCGACTGAAAACGACCAAACAATGCTTCAACAGATTCACCCGGCTTTTGTGTGAAGTTCTCATATTCACGCCGGTAGGTCTGATAGAGCCGAGCCTTGACCTGGGCTGTCCCCTCATGGTGTGCCTGGAGGGTAGCCCAGATCTCTCTCGCAGTGGGGAGATGGCTCACACGCTCAAATTCAGTGGGACCTAAACCACAAAACAAGATGTTCATAGCTTTACTATTGTTCACATGCTGGGCGATGATACCAGGAGAATCACGCTCAGCAACTGGCAATATGACAAACGTAGCGTGAACGCAAATGTCCCAGATGTTCGAGCTTTGGCTCATGAGATAGGCTCGCATGCGAGTCTTCCAATAATTATAGCCATAAGCTTCCAAGGACGGGACCTTGCCAGGAGACGTCATGATCACTACTGGGGTTTAGAACCGGTTAAGGTATGGAAAAACCCTAACCAGGCTCTGATACCACTTGTAGGACCGAAAGTAGCGACCAGAGGGGGGGGGGGGTGAATGGGCGCCTAAAAATTCTTTCGAATCTATGGCCTGCTCTTAACTCCCAACGCACCTCAAAAGACTAAGCAGCAAAACGTAAACAGATCACCGAAGATAAAAGTATCTAGCCTAGAAACGACTGGTGTTCTAAACAAAGAAACACCAACACAGTGCTAATAGGCAGAATAATTAAAGCATTCAAATCATGGCAGACCAAGACTTCAAAGAAATAAATTACAGCAATGGATTGAGAGGTTACTGTTCAAAGTTGTCTCCAGTAAGGTACTTGACGAAGCCTGCTGTGTCGAAGGCTGCAGTGTCGAAGCCTGCAATGTCGAAGTCTGCAGTGCCGAAGCCTAGCTTCGAAAATCGAGGTTTAGAAATCATGCAAGACTTCGTTTGAACTGAACACCCGTGCTAGAAATGATGCTTCGAAGAGCTTAGAACAGAGTAACACCGAAAACAATGTACGAGCGAAGTATGCGATTTAGAGACCTTCGAACAAACATGTGCCTTTTTAAATCAGACTTCGGAAACTAGTCCGAAGTTACACCTGCATGCTCCGAAACAACAAACTTTGAACTGAAGTTCTCAGACCGAAGCCAGACAAAAACTCGAAGCTTCGCAGCATACTTCATATAGACAAAAAGGTTCGAATGTCACTGAAGCCGAAGCTTCCGGAAACACTTCGAACACCTCGCACACTCCGCTAGAAAAATGCTCTGTTCACGCCACGAGTTAAAGCGATGTACAGCGAAAAACCAGGAGAAATTACAGCACACCAGCTGTCTTTGAGAGCCTGCAGTAGCAGTATCTCACAGCTTTCGCAGTGATGAAAAAACCGAGAAGAAAGCAATAGCTGCAGCAAGAAATGTGCTGTACAAAATAGACTTAAAATAGGAGCCTAGGCAATCAAGTAGATAGAAGAAAATTTATGCCGTGCACAGTTCATTCTCAGGAATAAAATATCAAACCTTCTAGTGGCTGCTTGATACTTCATTCCGCATAGACTTAATGCTAGCTATGCTAGGCCAGCAGCTAGCTTCTGCTGCTGTTCATGACAAAGCGAACAGACTAAACTGCTGCTACCAAAGCTATGAGGCATAGACTGAAAAAGGCTAGAGGACAGGTTATGATGAATAGAGAAAATAGAGCCTAAACAACCTGCTGCAATATAATAGCTAGCCTGCAACCTTCTAGGAGGAAAGACATTCTCACAGAGGAACAGCCGTGAACACAAGAACCGTAAAAATTTAATTCTCAGTTCTCACAATATAAAAAGCAGAGTTGATGTGAACCAAGATCACGAAAAGCCACGAAACTGAATCAACAGAGTATGAACAAAAACCTGATTGGTTGATCGCAAGATTAAAAAACAACCGAGACAAAAAATAACTGCGGCGGCGGAACTCTCAAGAACAGGAGAATGAGTAGGAACTCAACATTGGGAAAGTGAACTCAGGTTTTTAGGTTTAAGTGAGTTAACCCTAACCCTAGGGATTGGGGCCTATTTATAGGCAGCCCAATAAATGGGTAAAATGCAGAAATACCCCTAGGGTTTTTTACAGACGCTGAAATAAATGGAAAAGACCGAAATGCCCTTAGGATTTTTTACAGACTCACTGACAGACTGTGGGCCTAAAGGCAACAACGTAAAAACCTAAATAAAGGTAACTTGTCCTGATGCGGAGCTTCCGTAGCAGCTACGGCTTCGCCTCAGAACGGTCAGATCCGAGATCAGCGGTCGTCAGTTTTGCGCCGAAACTGACAAAGCGTCCACCGTCTTCGCACCGGGTACCTGGATTGGGCCGGCCCGATTCCGCAGCTCCCTCAGCCCGGCAATCGCTCGCCGCCCGTGTACCTGAGTCAATCCCGGTCAACAGCCCAGTGGATCCTCTGCTGCTCCTAGTCCATGTACCTGGATTGGGCCAGCCCGACTTCACGGCCCCTCTGCCCGACAATCGCTCGCTGCCCGTGTACCTGAGTCACACGTGGCCCAGACGCAACATGTCTTCTCTCTCTTTTCAGTCCTCTTTGACTATCGTTGACAATGACTCATCACTTCTGGAGCCATGAGGCCCACGCTATTCAGCATGGCTCCTCAGGAGCCCCAGTTCGGAGCTCCAGTTCGGAGGCCCAGTTCGGAGGTCCAGTTCGGAGCCCCGGTTCGGAGCCCCGGTTCCGAGACCACAGTTTAGAGCCTCGGTTCTGAGACCCCGGTTCGGAGCCCCTGTTCGGAACCCCAGTTCGGAGAATTCTTCGAAGCCCACTTCGGAGTGCACTTCGAAGCCTCCCTTGCAGCCTCTGCCTGAAGAGCTTCGGCCCTACTCCGAACCCAGAAGATATTTACGCCCCGCTACAGTGTAGAAGTCGTACCAGGGGCCCCTCTGCCCATAGTCTGTTGTTTAGCTGGTCAAGATGTGACGTTACCTGACACGTCTGTAAAGCTGTAAAGCACTTTTGTACCGTAGCAAGCTCCTTTTCCCCTCTTTGCCCCTGTTGGCGTAAAAGATTACGCTAACAGGTTTCTGTAGAAAAGAAACTAACAAACGAAGTGTTTGCGAAGCAAACTGTTCTAAGCCTCCGAAAGGATAATAGCTTAGAATGGTTCGAAAGTGTGTATTGAATCACTTGTAATCGGTCCCTATTACAGGGTGAAATGGGGGGTATTTATAGGCCCAAACATTAAGGAAAAGACCTATTTACCCCTCTATTACAACCGACATAAGGAAACTATTCGGTTTCCTTAATAGGGCTAAAATGGTAAAAGACTAATCTAATAGGATAGAAGATAAGTCTTCCATCTTAGCTGGCAGAAAAGATCCTGGAAGGCTTTGGTTCGAAGATATACTTCGAACCAATGCCAGTCTTCGGAATTCGAACGAGGTTCTGGACATCTTCGAAGATGGTCTTCGAACAACCTTCGAATTGATTGGCTGTCTTTATGCTGCTTCGGCAATAACCCCGAAGATGAGATATTTTCCCCCAACAGTAGCCCCTCGAATACGCTTCTCCGTTCGACCTGTAACGTTAGGAGAGCAGTATACGGAAAGAAAAGATAACCAATCATAGGGGTTATTGATTTTTGTTTTATCTTCGAAATACACGAAGACATGAACTTCGAATCAGTCATAAGGTAATTACTTTTCGAACTATCTTAGAACTGACTCAGGAAGTTCGAAAGTCTTTTTGGACTTAGAAAATATAGCCGTTAGTTTCTGTTTCTAACGGAGTTATTCGAGGCGTTATTTTCGGAGGAAAATAACAGACGGGAATGCGAAAGGGCAGAGCCCAAACGGTAACAAACGGAAAGTTTAGGCTATAAATAAAGAACCTCAAAACTTTACCGATTACCTTTTCACTGCTTCTTCTCAATCGAAAACTTTTTAGCCCTTTGAGTTCTTGAGCCCTAGCCTCCATTCTCTCAGATCGATCCAGCAGTTGCGATGGCGAAGACCAAAGGCTCTGCACCTCCTTCAACCTTGGCTCGTCAACAAGCGGCCGCGGCAGCGGCAACGGCAACAGTGACGACGACGTCTTCGATGCAGGCGACAACTTCCATGGCGGCAAAGGGAAAAAATCCCCAAATCGCCGATGATCAAGGTCTGTGCCCTCCATCAACCAAATATCTGGACCAATCCTTTGAATTAGGATTTTCAACCTGCAAAAGAGAGTCCCTGGCAATGACAGTAGGAGGAAATATAGGTGCGGGAGTTATGATTCGAAAACCAGGGAAAGAAGCAATCCCATCACCAAGACTCGGAGAAGTCGTAGTGTTCGAAGCTTTTTTCGAAGCAGGCTTGGGCCTCCCCGCTGTAGATTTCTTGGCTGAAGTCCTCGACTTGTTTCATGTAACCCTCCCCCAGCTGTCTCCGAATGCTGTAGCTAGATTAGCTATCTTCGAGTGGGCTTTGAGAGCCGAAGGTTGTGAGGGGAGGGCTGAAATCTTCGCAGCATTGCACAGAGCAACTTGTCAGCCGAAGACCTTCGTAGGCTCCGGAGGTGAAAAAGTAGTGGTTGCCTTCGGAAGTATCAATTTTAGACTTCGAGATGAATACGCTCTGCGATTCCCTGCTAAGGCCATCAATGCTAGATGGTATACTGATTGGGTGCTGAAATGGTTCTATGCCGAAGTCGGGGCAAGCAATCCTCTGGCCGGACCTCTTAGAGAAATCCAGTTCCGAAAAGAAGCTTTGGTGCGTCCTGACGAAGGCCAATTTGAAGCTCGTCTGAACTTGCTTGAAAAAGTTAGCCGAAGACTCAGTATGCGGGACTTGGCCGAAGAGTTCATCGGTCTTCAAATTCCTCCGTTGATGGCTGACTGGCCTATTATCTTCGAAGATGATTCCGAAGGTGGTCTTCGCAGAATTAACTTGACTTCAAGTCCTACAGGTAACTTCGAAAACAACATGCATTAAACATATTTACTTCGAAGAAAAACTGACTTGAATTATTTATGTTGTAGAATCTTCAGCCCCTGTTACTTCAGAACAGATTATAAGGGCTTCGGAAAAAATCTTGGGTGCTCCAACTCCGACCGAAAAAGAGTGGCGAATTAAGCTGGTTGGGAGTTGGGAAAGATTTAATAGAGTATGGGGAATGCTGAAACTCGCTCCTCCCCCTCTGATGGATTGGGCACCTTTGGAGAAAGGGCCTCAAAAAAGGAAAGCCGAAGCTGGAACTTCAATTTCAGCAAAAACTCCGGTGAAGAGGGTGGCTCGGAAGCCGAAGAACCTCGCACCTTTAGATCCTTTACCTTCGAGCTCCAGAGCTTCGGTTTCCGATTCTCAAGAAGAAATGGAAAGGTTACTTGTGCGCCTAATGGAAGAGAATGAAACTCAAAGGGTCGCACAAACCGGAGTACCTGCGAACGTACCGGAGTCCGGAGAAAATGTTGATCAACCAAGGACTTCGGCAGTTCAAGAAGATGTAGCTCAGGACGAAGTTCCTGTGGATGAAAGTGGGGTTGAAGTCACTATAGCTTCGATTCCCGAAGAAGCAACGAGGACTACCCAGGACGATGCTCCTGTAGTCCATGATTCAACGGCTGATTCAGATGAAGAATTAGCTTTCGATCCACCAATCAGTCCGACAACAACTCCTCCACGAACTACCGAAGGTAGATTTCGAAGAACTTTTGTATTTATTTGAATTTTTATACTATGTATAATACTTTTAATTACTTTGCAGAACCCACTCCTATGGAAGAAGTCCGTCAGGAGGAAATAATTCCTGAACCTTCGACGACTTCGGAGCCAGCCCCAAGAATTACTCAAAAGGGGCCTGGAAGAGGCAAAAGACAAATAGAGCCCCTGCCTGCTATAAGCTCCGAATCAACTCCGTCTGATTCAACAGACGAGAGCCAATCTTCCAGGGAGGCCCAAACTCCAGTGGCTCCGAAGGCCGCAGGCCAAAGCTCCGGTCCTTCATTGAACGAAGATGACCAAGAGGCAATAAGCATGCTCCCCTTGCTGGCTCCTTTCTTAGGGCAAACAACTGGTC
This sequence comes from Zizania palustris, assembly GCA_019279435.1. Lineage (NCBI taxonomy): Eukaryota > Viridiplantae > Streptophyta > Magnoliopsida > Poales > Poaceae > Zizania > Zizania palustris. The sequence goes on along the minus strand of JAAALK010000285.1, from coordinate 17,584,574 downwards.
TTCGGACTTTGCTCGAACCTTTGGATCGAGCTAGTCGTGAGATAGGGGAGACCGAATTAGTGGCCATCCTGCGCAAGGCTGACAGGACGGAGCTTAATGCCATTATTGAACGTACAGCTTATCAGGTATGAAACAACTGCAAATTATTATAGAATTTATCTTCGAATGAATATTTACTTCGATTTTTACTTTGATAGCAAACTGTCTTGGCCCGAGCTGCAAGTCTATGTAATGACGAAGAAATCGCTCGGCTTCGGGAAGAAAATAGCACTCTTCGAAGGAATTTTAACATCTCTGAAAGTCGAGTGACTCAAATGGACAATATAATATTAACAGAGCGAAGGGCCAGGCAAAGCTTGGAAGCTGTAAAGAAAGAGCTCGAAGCGGAAAGGATTGTGCTTCGAGCAGAAGTTGACAAACTGCGGGCGGAGCATGCTACTGCGGGGTCTAGGCTCGTCCGGCTTGAAGAGGAAGCTAGCCAATTGTTGACACAGAAAAACACTTTGACCACTGAGAATGCTAGACTTTCTGGGGTTTTGGACGAAGTTACTTCGGCGAAGGATGCGCTGAACGAAGATAAGTTGAGGTCTGAGAAGGTGGCTGCGGAGATTATGAATCAGTTGTTAGAAGTCCTGGAGTACTTCGGTACTACTGGAATTCTCCCTTCTGATGATAACATCAGCCTTCTGCGCCGGTTGAAAAGGATCCAAGGGGTGGCGAAGCAGATGAAGACAGCGGGCATTAGATACGGAGAACTCTCCGGACATGTGTCTGCTGTTGGTCTACTTCGCTATTACGAGGATTTGGGCCGGTCAATAACTCCGGACGCAGGAAGAGGTCCAATCACCTTCGACGACGACCGACTTCTCAAACCTTCCGAAGGTGCAGCTGCTGCTTGGCGGGCCTTCCAAACTTCGTGGAGAGCCGAAGGTCGATCTGCGATCAAGGCTTGGATTGATGAAGGCCAACGCCAGAAGCATGTTCGAAGCCAAGCTTCGAGCAGCCAACCTCCTTCAAACCCACAGGTTTAGGAATGTTTTAGGATTTTTAACCATGTAAAGCTTTGTGCTTGTAAACATTTATCAATGAAAATCTTGTTTGTTATATTTTTAGGCTTTGCCTCTTATCGAAGATATCGAAGTGTTAGAGCTTAACAGCGAACTTCGCTCACTGTGGAACACCTTCGAACTTCTAAAGAGTTATAAGCGTCCTCGATTCCTTATCCCTCGAGATGACTCCGGCGTTATTGCGCCCGAAGTAATCAAAGACGTATTGTCTTATATTAAAGAGGAAGATAAAGAGATCGACGCAAACACCTCGTCTTCTGAAGACACTAAATGGTCCGAAGACGAAGGTGAAGCCCAAAATAAAAGATCTGAAGATCTTAGAAGCTGGGAGAGAAGCCCCGAGCGGCTTCGAACTTGGGCCGAGCTTCAACAAGAACAGAAGGATTTTAGAGCTTCGAAGGGGAGGAAGAGAGTTAAACGTAAAGTTCTTAGAACTTCCGATGTTGGAACTAGTCGTTCCACCCCTAGCTCTCGGGACCGAAGAGGCCTCCGATTCCTTCTTGGTATAGATACCAATTTTTCATAATGTAGTCTGTAAACACATTTGTTTCAATAATGAATGCCGATTTAAAATTGTCTCCATACTAACTAGCCCCTCTTTGGGTATAAGCAACTTCGAACTGTATTCAAAGATGGTTATGCGCAAAGAAAAAACTTCGGAGTACAATTTTTTCTTGGGGGTTCGGAGCCCCTCTGTCATTTTTAAAGATCTTTTGAAATCTTCTGAAATGTCTTCGACTTTTATAGTCAGAAGAATGGTAACTTGGTACCTTTGTTTGCTTTGTGAAAGAAATCAATTAAGATAACTTCGAGGACACTTTATTGTCTTAAAAAATTTGTCACTTTGGACTTATAAGAACAGACATTCGAAGCTCATGGCTTAAATGCTGTTTTTGCGGAAATCTACCAGCCGGAGCTTGAATTTCGCAGAATTTGTAGCCACCTTCGGCTATTTTTTGCAGAAGTCTACCAGCCGGAGCTTGGACTTCGCAGAATTTGGCCACTTGGGCTCTTTTTTGCAGAAGTCTACCAGCCGGAGCTTGGACTTCGCAGAATTTGGCCACTTGGGCTCTTTTTTTGCAGAAGTCTACCAGCCGGAGCTTGGACTTCGCAGAATTTGGCCACTTGGGCTCTTTTTTGCAGAAGTCTACCAGCTGGAGCTTGGACTTCGCAGAATTTGGCCACCTTCGGCTCTTTTTACGGAAGTCTGACAAGCTGCAGCTTGGACTCCGCAGATTTTGGCCACCTTCGGCTCTTTTTACGGAAGTCTACCAGCCGAAGCTTGGACTCCGTAGAGTGTGGTTTTGGGCTCTTTTACGGATGCCTACAAGCCGGTGGCCTGGGCTCCGGATTATGTCAGCCCCCACGCCGGAGGCTTCGACTTTATGGGTACGAAGTCCGGAAATACAGCCCTGCTTGATAACACTTCCCTCTCGAACGACTTCTGTCCCAGCGCGTCCGCTCGGGAGACTAGGAGCGTCAAGGGGAAGGTTAAACCACAAGGTGTATGCTTTATTAATTTAGAGGTGATTACAAGCGAATTACAAGGAGCCCTTATGCGAAGTATCGCTTTAGGTGCTCCGCATGCCAAGTGTGTGCTAATTCTTCACCTTCTAAATTAGCTAATTTAAATGAACCAGGGCGCCCCGAGCGGACGATTAGATATGGACCTTCCCATTTATTGCCTAACTTCCCTGGTGCTATAATGCTTCGTAGAACAAGATGACCCGGTCTTAACTCGCTGAGCTTAACCTTCGGGTCATACCAAGTCTTCGTCTGCTGATGATACTTTGATAAATTAGCTACAGCTCGAAGCCTTGTCTCTTCTGACAAATCTAACGAAGCTTGTCTTTCTTCTTCGATGTCTGGTTCGGTGCTGCGAAGTGATCCTCCTTTGAGCTCCGTTGGAGTCATAGCTTCATCTCCGAATAGTAGTCTGAACGGAGTAAAACCTGTGGACCTTGTTTGCGTAGTCCGAATGGACCACAGAATCTTCGGAAGCTCTTCGGTTCACAGTCCCTTTGATAATCCTACTATTCTTCGATTTAGCCCTGATAAGATATTTCCATTGGCTCGCTCAACTGCTCCATTTGACTGAGGATGTCTCACTGCAGCAAAACATAGTTGAATGCCTAAGTCTTCGCAAAACTTCCTGAAGGGTTCTGCGTCGAACTGTGTTCCATTATCAACTGTGAGATATCTAGGCACTCCGAACCGACAAATAATGTTTTTCCAGAAGAATTTCTGTACATTATTCGAAGTGATAGCTGTTAAGGGCTCTGCTTCCACCCACTTAGAGAAATATTCAATAGCTACCACTGCGAACTTCAGATTTCCCTTTGCTAACGGAAAGGGACCAATTAGATCCATACCCCATCTGGCCATAGGCCATACCGGAGCAATGACTTGAAGAGCTGTTGGTGGGCGATGACTCCGTCGACCCATCCACTGGCATCCTTGGCAAGTGCGGACCAAGCTCTCCGCATCAGCTGTTATTGTGGGCCAATAAAGCCCCTGGCGAAGTGTTTTTCCTGCCAGAGCTCTAGGGGCTAAATGACTTCCACAAAGGCCTTCGTGAATTTCTCGAAGAATTTCTTGGCCTTCGGCTTGAGATATACATCGGAGTAGAGGGGAACATACTCCGGCCTTGTATAATATACCGTTGATTAGCTGATAATTTCTTGCTCTGAGCTTTAACCTTGACAATTGGGGCTCTTCGGGCAAATTCGTTCCTCCTTGCAAGAGTTCTATGATTGAATCTTTCCAATCTGCACTAGGAATGCAGAGAATCTCTGCAGAAGTAACTTGAGGCACCGAAGGTATATTGAGCTCCTCATAGAAAGCTTCGTCGGGCACATCCACAGCTCCGGCAGCAGCCTTCGCTAAAATGTCCGCTTGCACGTTTTCAGCTCTTGGTATACTCCGAATGGAAATACCCTTGAAATGTGCTTCGATCTTGCGAATTTCTTCCAAGTATTTTGCAAGCTGTGGATGTCGGACTTGAAAACTTTTGTCTACGTGCCCTGCTACTATCTGAGAATCTGTTTTTATAATTATCCTTGTAGCCCCTAGAGCACGTGCTTTCCGAAGTCCCAATAAAATTCCTTCGTACTCCGCTATATTATTGGTAGACTTAAAGTTGAGTCTTGCGGAGTACATTGCTCTTTGTCCTGACGGAGAAATTAATACTGCCCCAATGCCTGCTCCGGATGCTTGGAAAGCCCCATCGGAGTAAATAGTCCAGACTCCGTCATCTGATTTCTCCGGAGTCAACTTCGTAGGTGGGGTCCACTCTGCTACGAAGTCTGCTAGGACTTGAGACTTGATAGCTGTCCTTGCTAGGAAAGATATGCCGAAGGGTGCTAGCTCTACTGCCCACTTTCCAATTCTTCCCGTGGAATCTTTGCTTCGGAGCATATCTCCTAAAGGATACGAAGTTGGTACAATTACATTGTGAGCCAAAAAATAATGTCTTAGCTTCCTCGAAGCCATTATCAGAGCATAAACGAACTTCTCAAGTTCGGAGTATCTTGTCTTCGCTCCTGACAATGCTTCGGATACAAAATAGACAGGATTTTGGACCAACTTCCCATTGATATCAGCTTCTCTGACAAGGACTGCGCTGACTGCTGAGCCTGTGGCTGCAAGATACAGAAGTAGGGTTTCGTCCGCAATAGGCACCGTAAGTGTAGCAAGATTACTGAGATAATCTTTAATATCTTCGAAACTTTTCTGACACTCCGGTGTCCATGCAAAATCTTCGGACCCTTTCAAAGCTTTAAAGATCGGCAAACTCCTCTCCGCAGATCTTGATAAAAACCTGCTAAGTGCGGCCAGACGTCCAGCCAGCTTTTGCACTTGCTTTACATTCTCGGGAGGAGCCATCTTCTGCAGCGCAGTTATTTGAGTAGGGCTAGCTTCAATTCCCCTGCTTGAAACTAAGTACCCTAACAACTTTCCAGCCTTAGCTCCGAATATACATTTTTCGGGGTTAAGGCGGATCCCACATGCCCGAAGGCTATTGAATGTTTCTGCTAAGTCTAGGCTATGTTGGTGCTTTAAAGCACTCTTTATTACAATATCATCCATATAGGCCTCCACATTGCGACCTAGTTGATGACCTAGAGCCTTAGCAACTAATCTTGAAAAAGTAGCCCCGGCATTTCTTAGGCCGAAAGGCATTCTTACATAGCAGAAGACTCCCGAAGGAGTTACAAAGCTCGTCTTGATTTCATCTTCGCGCTTCAACCATATTTGATGATAGCCGGAATACGCGTCGAGGAAGCTTAGTAACTCCGAACCTGCAGTGGAGTCAACTAGTTGATCAATTCGGGGCATGTGGTAGGGGTCACGTGGGCACGCTTTATTCAAAGATGTGAAATCAATGCACATGCGCCACTTTCCGGAGGACTTCTTCCTGACGAAGACTGGGTTGGCTAACCACTCTGTATGGGCCACTTCTCTGATAATCCCAGCCTTCAACAGTTTCTCAACTTCGTCCTTAGCTAGAGCAGCTCTCTCTGCGGACATCTTCCGGAGCCCTTGTCGAACAGGCCGGGCCTTCGGGTTTACAAGCAAGCTGTGCTCAATAATATCCCGATCGACTCCGGTGATATCTTCGTCAGACCAAGCGAAGATATCCAAATTTTCTTCTACGACCTTTTCCAAGGAAGTTGCAACTTCGGGAGGTAAATCTTTACCAAATTGAAAAGTGTATTCTTTACCATCTTTGACAATGACCTTCGTTGCAATCTCTCCTTCGGGACTTGGTCTTGGAAATGACTTCTTCGAAGCTTCGGAGGAGGCTGAAAAAATTTCTCCATTATCTTGGACACTGTTTACTTGCCTCGGATCGAGAGGAGGACCATGACCATATTCTGCTCTCCGGGCTATGGCTTGATCTCCGAAGATTGTCAGAACTCCTAACTGTGTGGGCATCTTCATGCACAAGTAGTTGTGATGCGCCACTGCTCCGAACTGATTCAACATGCCTCGGCCGAAGATAACATTATAAGCATACGGGGCATCTACCACATCAAAGATAACTTCCTCAGTTCGGGCTAGTAAACCTTCTCCGAAGGTTACTTCCAGGCCTATCTGGCCAAGTGCATCTAGCGGAGGTCCTGCAAAGCCTTGCAGAGGACGAGCCGCTGGGAGGAGATGCTTCCGGGAAATGCATAACTGATCGAAGGCTTGCACAAATATAATATCTGCCGAGCTACCTCCGTCAATTAGCACCCTTCGGACTTCTGTTCCTGCAATATCAGCAGTAATAACCAATGGATCTGCATGCGGGAACTTGATACCAGCTGCATCCTCCGCAGAGAAAGATATAGGAACATGAGACCACTCCGGCATTGCAGCTGCAGATGACGAAGTCCCAATGTGGCCCACTTCTCGGACGTACTCTCTTCGCTGTCTCTTGGACATGCTTCCGAGGGTACCTCCTCCGGAGATAGGGAGAACTACTCTCTTCCCTCTATCTTGCCCTTCTTCTTGCTTCGGAGGTGGCATAACATTGGCCACCGGAGGATGCCTTGCAGCATCAAAATTTTCTATCCGCGCCACAGCCTGGATCGGCTCCGAGCGCACTGCTACTGCTGGACTTCGGTCGGTACTACCTCGACCCGAAGTTCTCTCCAAGTATTCTCCCCGAAGGGTAAGAATAGCCTTGCAGGTGTCAGTTGCATGGCTTCGATTCTCTCCATGAATACAGCAAAAAAGGGGCTGGCCCTTACCAGCCGTCTTCCCTGGTGGCCTCCAGCCGCCGGACTTGTTCCCCGCAGGCTGTGGAACTCTCGGTGCAACTTTCTGCGGAGGTGCAATGTTTAAGACTTCAGAACGAGGGTGCTTTTGCCCTCTTCTTCTATCATGTTGCACTTCGGGGACTGGTTCTTGCGGCTGAGCCGAAGTCTTCGCCTCTGCTTTAACTTCTGTCAACACTGTCGAAGTAGCAGTAGTCCTCCGAAGCCAACCTTCTTCCGACTTCGAGTACTCCTCGAAGTACGACATCAACTGTGATACTGTAGTGATGCTCTTCCGATGCAATTTATCCAGAAGGCCTTTATGACTGACGCCTTCCCGAGCCGCATCAACCACCGAAGATGTGGACAGCCCCCGAATTTGCGACTTCGTGTGAGCGAAGCGCTTGAAGTACTGCCTCAATGTTTCTCCGGGGAGCTGTTTCACTTGGAAAAGGCTTCCTGTCGTCATGGGGGGCACGAAGGTGCCCTGAAAGTTACTTATAAACTTCCTCTTCAACTGTGACCACGAAGCGATTGATCCTGGCTTTAAAGACCAGAACCATCTCAACGCCACTCCTTGAAGAGCCAACGGGAAGCACTTTGCCATAGTTTCTCTGTCTCCGCCACTAGCTTCGATTGCTAGGGCATAAGAACGCGCAAACTCACTGGGATCTTCGTCTCCGGCATACTTGCAAAGCTTCGAAGCTTTGAACCTCGGATCGAAGCGAACCTTCTGGAGCTCGGGGTGCAACGGAGATTCGTTGTCGTAAGAGGCGTTCTCCGGGGCTTCGGGATAATCGAGATCGTCGTCTTCGTGCACTTCGGGGATAGCTGGGGTGGCTTGAGAGCGAAGCCTGTTCGCAGCCTCTTGTCTCCACCTCGCTACCTCGGCTTGAAGATTGGCCATTTGAGTGGCCATGTCTCCAAGGCTATCTTCATCTCCTCCGGAAGGACCTTCCGGGTCTTGAGAACTGGTATGATCAGTTCGAATCGGAATGGAGGGTGGCAGGGTGGCTCCGGGCGGTCGGAGTGTGGAAGGAGTTGGTGGAGAGGTTTCGTATCCTCGAGGGATAGAAGCCCCTTGCGGAGTTTGAGGTGGAGGGATAGTCGAAGACCCTCCGACTTCGACTGTGTCGAAGGGTATCTCTCCGGAGATCCGAGAGGACCTCCGAGTGGGATTGCGAGGTGCACTCCGCTTAGGAGGCATGATGCAAGAAGTTGGTAGAGAACGAAGTTTTTTGGACTAGGTTCCCCACGGACGGCGCCAACTGTTGGCGTAAAAGATTACGCTAACAGGTTTCTGTAGAAAAGAAACTAACAAACGAAGTGTTTGCGAAGCAAACTGTTCTAAGCCTCCGAAAGGATAATAGCTTAGAATGGTTCGAAAGTGTGTATTGAATCACTTGTAATCGGTCCCTATTACAGGGTGAAATGGGGGGTATTTATAGGCCCAAACATTAAGGAAAAGACCTATTTACCCCTCTATTACAACCGACATTAAGGAAACTATTCGGTTTCCTTAATAGGGCTAAAATGGTAAAAGACTAATCTAATAGGATAGAAGATAAGTCTTCCATCTTAGCTGGCAGAAAAGATCCTGGAAGGCTTTGGTTCGAAGATATACTTCGAACCAATGCCAGTCTTCGGAATTCGAACGAGGTTCTGGACATCTTCGAAGATGGTCTTCGAACAACCTTCGAATTGATTGGCTGTCTTTATGCTGCTTCGGCAATAACCCCGAAGATGAGATATTTTCCCCCAACAGCCCCTATGAGCCTAGGGCTCATAGAGACATCTCGGTCTTTTCCTTTGGCCTACGTGCCTATAAAAGCAGGGCCAAGCCCTTGTAACAGGACACTCTCTCCAGAGGGCCATGAGACCCTGGAGTTCACTTCTCCACACCGAGGCATACCTTGCCAAATCCACCACAAACTGGACGTAGGGCTATTATCCCCCAGGGGAGGCCCGAACCAGTATAAATCCTTTCTCCCTCTGAGAGAACCCTTCGAGGTTCATTCTACACATCGTATACACACATACAAAACCTGTGCTGTAGCTAACGCAATTGCTACAACAGTTGGCGCCGTCCGTGGGGATCTTAGTCCTAAAAGCTAAGTTCTCTGCCACTGTCTGCAACTTGAAGTGCGCTTGAGGGGGAGCTTCGAAGCTTTCTTGCTTCGCGCACCCTCCGACAAGGGGCTTCGGGTGCAGTTCGAAGGCCTTCGCCTTCCTCCATCCTTCGCGTTTCGGAGCTCACCCTCCAGCAAGGGGCTCCGCTTCATATGTTGAAGGCCGTCAAAGCCCCACGGGCTATGAGGTATGTACACTACCGAAGTACCACTTCGATGTACAATTTTGCAATTACTTTAGAATAAATCGAAGCCTTGTTTTCTTTCAAAAATTCGAAGCCCTGCTTCGCCTTATCAAAAACCCGAAGCTTTGCTTCGCCTTATTTAAAATTCGAAGCCTTGCTTCGCTTTACAAAATCCGGAGCACCCCTCCGAAGGCTACACAACGCCTCCTGGCCCGTAGCAGTAACAGGGACTCCGGGCCATGGCCCGATGCGTCCAGGGACTCCGGGCCACCGACCCGATGCGTCCAGGGATTCTGGGTTCCGTACCCGAAGCATCCCAGGGATTCCGGGTTCCGTACTTGAATCATCCCAGGGATTCCGGGTTCCATACCTGAAGCATCTCAGGGTCGAAGGTCACCCAGAGTCGAAGGTGGCTCAGAGCCGAAGGTGGCTCACATTATCACAGGTTCGGTGAATCCACACCAAATATCCATTTTCATTACAGAATCAAGCTCAGAAGCCTTGCTTCGCTATCCAAACACGCTCCGAAGCCTTGCTTCGCGTGTCAAAATCTAATATACGCCTAAGCATGTCGAATTCATGCTTCACCTAAAATCTAAGTGCGTTTCAGAGCCTTGATCACACACAACATCCAAATCCAAGCATGCCGAAGCACGCTTCGCTTAATTTGGCTACGCTGGAGCCTTGCTTCGCTCCAAATTAACACGTTTGAAACCCAAAAGAGGCCTTCGCTCGATGTGTTATAAGCATCTGAAGCCACCAAAAAGGCGCACCTTTCGCATTTTTATTGCCCGCACTAGCAACGGCTAAGTCGCTAGCTGCCACGAGCAAGGGGGGAAGCATGTATGCGAAGTGTGCGAATGTAATACGCAGTACGAGCGTGACAAGCTAAAAACGTTCGAAGTCATCAAACAATGCGAAGCATACAGACAAAGTATGCAAATACAATAAACTCCATTCATTGAATGATAATTGAGAAGTATGTTACAAATATGCTTCGAAAACAAAACTACGAGTAGTCTGTATCTAAGCCTAAGAAAAATCGAGTGCGAGGCCCCAACCCTCGCTTGCCTTTCTTTCGGCCAGGGCCCCCTCGGCTGGACGAAGCCTCGTCGGAGCCTGCTCTCCCACGTCCGGCTCGTCCAGGCTTCGAAGCCCGCAGACCTCATCTTCCACTTTGCAGGTCGCTCCAAGATTGCGAGGCAGGCGGTGCCGTGTCGAAGGCAGAGAAGTCTAAAGCTTCGTTGCCTGCTAAGACCGGTTGCGAAGGCAAAAATGAAGAACTCCGAAAGGACTCCGTCTTCACAATGGCTAGCAGATCCTGAGCTACTCCGGGGATGGCTTCACCGTTAGGCCCCCTCGGAAGTTTAAACCGAGGGGGGCCTTCGAACCTAGCTACTTCAAGGACCGCCCATAACTGGCGGAGTTCTTCAGAGTCCTCAAGTACTTCGAAGTCAACATTCGGAGACAGAGCCTGGGCAGGTATAAACCACCCCCGCATTCATATTAATAAACTGATAAAGTTTTTACAAAGCCTACAGCTAAGAATTACAAGGAGCCTAAGGAGATCTACACCTTTGGAGGTGGAGGTGTCGATGTCGAAGGCCGATTTGGCGAAGCAAGTGCTTTGACTCGGCGAAGGCGAAGGGCCTTCTGAAGCTCGAGGATTGCTTCGCAGCCTTGGGCCTTCCAAGGCTCCTGAAGCCATCGCCAGGCTCCGCGGACGTCTGTCGGAGGCGTCACCAAGTGTTGGCTCCCGAAGGCCACCGGGGTCACGGAGGTTGCTGCTTCGAGGTGGTTGCACCCCGTGTCGTGAAGCATTTGCAACACTCCTTTGCCCGCCACTCGTCCGGCCATCAAGGCGAAGCCCTTCAGAGACTGCTCCGCCGACGAAGCCACCACCTTCAAGAATGCGGCGTGGTCCCCAATTGAATCTAGATCACCGAAGTCCGGAGCCCGACATTCGGTCCCTATTTGTTGTAGGACCTCGGTCAGGCTTAGAGTGGCTTCGTCGAGGTTGTCAACAACGAAGTTCTCAAGTGACTAAGCCCGGTGGCGGAGTTCGAAGTTCTCCTTCGCCTGCTGGGCTTCGGCGTCCTTCGCAGATTTGAGCTCCGCACGGAGCCTATCCATCTCCGAGGCCAAGGCTTCCTTAGCCTTGCTAACCTCGGCCTTTGCCGCCTCTGCCTCCGCCCTCACCGTCTCGGCCTCGCCCCTCGCCGCATCGGCTGAAGCCTCGGCCCGCCTTCGCTTCTTGGCTTCCACCGAGACTTCGCGTCGAAGGGCCTCCTTCTCCTCTGCCAGGCATGTCATCCGCCTGTCCGCAGAAGTCGAAGCTGCTGCATTCAATGCGAAGGCCTGAAAGAATTCAAGAAATCATAAGTGTTGATCGAAGACTAAAGTTTAACTCGAAGGCTGTGTAGGACTTCGCCCACCTGTATAAGGGCTTCGTTCACGTTGATGAAGAGTTCCATGGGGTTCGAGTGGCTGAGTTGAGCCACCAAGTCCCCTGCCTCCGCAGCTGCGCAGACCTCGCGGAAGCTGTTGATGGCCGCCTCAGTCAAAGCCCCCTTCGGGCGAAGAGGCTGGACAATCTCCTCCGCCGCAACCGCCTGCGTAGGCTTCGGCATGGCCAAGCTTAGCTCCACCACATCAACGTCCTCGTCGCTTTGAGGGTCCCCTTCGCCACAGCCGCTGCCTCCATCTTCTTCAGACGAGGAGCTGTCGGACTCCGAGCTGCTGCTGTCGGAGGCCTTTGCTGGCTTCGGCGCGGTAGACCTCGCACCGATGTCGTCCTCTGCTGGCTTTGCCACGGTGGGCCTCGCACCGGCATCCTCCTCTGCAAAAAAGTATAAGTCAAAATCTGCGTATTGAAGAGAAGTATGTTTGAAGTGTTTACCTTCGTCAGAGATTTCTTCGAAGGCGGAGGGGTCAATGTGTGCCCCCCAATCCTTCTCAATAGCTGGAGGAGGCGCATGTGGCCTTCGCGCTCGAAGTCGTCGCTGTCGAAACCCCCTTCGCTACCTTCTTTGTAGCCGAAGCACTTGTTGGCTCCGCCGCTGCCTCCTCCGGAGCAGGAGCTTCGGTCGCGGCCTCCTCCGGCCTAGCCCTCGAAGTTTCGGGCTCATCGTAATCCCCTCTCTTCCTCTTGGCTCCGGCCGTCGAAGCTGCGAGGTGGGAGAAGTCCGGCAGGGCAGGGACCTCTTCGTAGCCAAGCAAGGTCCACACCCTGTTCCAGTGCACCTAGGACCCCACCGAAGCTAGCCGTTGAGCTTGCTCCTCCGGTGTCGAAGCCCCAACAACACGCTCCGCCGCCACGACTGGCCTCCTCTGGAGTCCTCACTTCAAGATGAGGTTCATAAAGATTCAAGTCAGAATGAAGTTTTTGGCGAAGTATGAAAGTGGAAAGGTTTCGAAGCCTTACAGAGGCGTTCAAAGTCGAGCTCGTTTAGGCCCCCTCGGCCCGAAGCTTGGAAGAGCCCCTCCGGCCAAGAGCGCACAAGGGGACTGAGCCGGAGGGTGATGAACTCCTCCGCGAGGTCCCTCATGCTCATCTTCGCTGGCAACCCTCCGAAGGAGCGAGATCCTCGAGCGAAGGGTGTCCGGGCTGGTCTTCACCACCCCTTCGTGCCGGTATGAGATGAGGGCATTGGTACTCTGAAGGGGAGAGTTCGCGCCGACAGAGGCATAGAACCACTCTCGATCCCACTTCGAGTACCATTTGCTGTTGACCGCCCTCGCCGGGAAGGCGTCTTGGAACTCCCTCCGAAGCTGGAAGTTTGCGCTGCCGAAGGCCAAAGCCCTCTTGACGTGGTTTGTGCCCTCTCTCGGCTTCGGCTGGCAGTTGGCGTCGTGAAGGGTGACGAAGACATCTACATGGCCCTCGCAACCTTTGGCCCTCATGGCCCATTCGAAGACAGCAAGCCTCACCACGGCGTTGGGCGAAAGCTGAGGAAGCTCAAGGTTGTAAGCCTTGAGGACTTTGCTCAGCATCCCCACTGCTGGCAGCCCGAGGCCGGCTTCGAAGAAGGCTTCGAACAGCACCACCTCATCAGCCCGAGGTCTTGGCCCTCCCGACGGACTCCTCTGTAGAGATCGAAGCCCTCATCTCTAGCGTTTGCTCAAATTTGTCGGATGGCATCCGAAGGTCTCTCGGCCCCAGCCGCCTCGGTGTAGGCTTCGCTGCCGCAACCGCCGCTGCCTGCAGTTGGGCAGAGCTAGAGCTCGGGCCCAAGGCCAAGGCCTTCGAAGTTGCCTTCTTCGGCATTTTTGTGGGACTTCGGCGCAGGGGCTAAAGCTAGCGAGGGGTGCTTCGCGCGAAGCCAAGGAGGAGAAGAGAGCGAAGGATGCAAGGCGCTGAGAAGAAAGCAAATGAGAGCGTGCCGAAGCCGCACGCGGTAAACCCCTATTTGTAGGCGGTAATAATTCCAATGGTTCGTGGGCCGAACCCACTGGCAGGTGGGCCTCCACCAAAGGCGAAGCAGCCTAGCGCGGGGTAACGGTCAATTTTCTAGCCATTGTGGAGCCAGTTGATCTCCCCAAGGTCATTCTGACAGCTGACAGCAGGCTGTTATTACCTGCGAATTTCGAAGTCACCTTCGGTCCAAGCTCCGAAGGCCTGTTGTCCCTGAAGTTGTAATTTTGGTCATTTGTCCCAAGGGCGCATGCACCCCTTCGTCCCGAAGGCCCATGAGTGAGGGGCTACTGTTGGGGGAATAGTTTCCCTTGAATAGGGGCCAAATGACGTCAACCTCCGACACCCTTCGGCCCGGAGCCCAACACTGTCGAAGCCTGTTCCTTTCTAAAGAAATTATTTCCAAGTCCCAAGGTTCACTTCGAGGCCCTCTGGAGCGAGGCCTCCAAACCCCTTCGGAGCCCTCCGGAGCGAAGCGTTAAGATCCCTTGAAGATTGCCAGATGCTAAGTCTCAGGCTAACTTCGAAGTTAGCCTCCGGGCCTTGGTCGGAGTTAGCCTTCGAGCTTTGTTCGGAGTTAACCTTCACGCTCCCTTCGGAGCTCCTTAGAGCCAGCCTCCGAGGCCTTAGTTCGGAGGCCCAGTTTTTGAGGCCCAGTTCAGAGCCCCAGTTCGGAGGCCCAGTTCGGTGCCCGACTTCGGAGGCCTAGTTCGGAGGTCCAGTTCGGAGCCCCGGTTCGGAGCCCCGGTTCCGAGACCCCTGTTCGGAGCCCCGGTTCGGAGGCCCAGTTCAGAGCTTCAGTTCGGAGGCCTAGTTCGGAGGTCCAGTTCGGAGCCCTAGTTCAAAGCCCCAATTCGAAGGCCCAGTTCGGAGCCCAATTTCGGAGGCCCAGTTCGGAGCCCCGGTTCGGAGCCCCAGTTCTGAGACCCCAGTTCGGAGCCCCAGTTCTAAGACCTCGGTTCGGAGCCCCGGTTCTATGACCTCGGTTCGGAGCCCCGTTTCGGAGGCCCAGTTCGGAGCCTCAGTTCGGAGGCCCAGTTTGGAGGCCTAGTTCGGAGCCCCAGTTCGGAGCTCCAGTTCAGAGGCCCAGTTCGGAGGTCCAGTTCAGAGCCCCGGTTCGGAGCCCTGGTTCCGAGACCCCAGTTCGGAGCCCCGGTTTTGAGACCCCGGTTCGGAGCCCCTATTCGGAGGCCCAGTTCAGAGCATACTTCGAAGCCCACTTCGGAGTGCACTTCGAAGCCTCCCTTGCAGCCTCTGCCTGAAGAGCTCCGGCCCTACTCCGAACCCAAAAGATATTTACGCCCCGCTACAGTGTAGAAGTCGTACCAGGGGCCCCTCTGCCCATAGTCTATCGTTTAGCTGGTCAAGATGTGACGTTACCTGACACGTCTGTAAGGCTGTAAAGCACTTTTGTACCGTAGCTAGCTCCTTTTCCCCTCTTTGCCCCTATGAGCCTAGGGCTCATAGAGGGCATCTTGGTCTTTTCCTTTGGCCTGCGTGCCTATAAAAGCAGGGCCAAGCCCTTGTAATAGGACACTCTCTCCAGAGGGCCATGAGACCCTAGAGTTCACTTCTCCACACCGAGGCATACCATGCCAAATCCACCACATACTGGACGTAGGGCTATTATCCCCCCAGGGGAAGCCCGAACTAGTATAAATCCTTTCTCCCTCTGAGAGAACCCTTCGAGGTTCATTCTACACATCGTATACACACATACAAAACCTGTGCTGTAGCTAACGCAATTTCTACAACAACTGGGTTCAATATTCTCAAAAGATTAATTTGGTGACTTGCCTTGTTCAGCGAAAGGCGACGGGGGAACTTCCGGGAAGTATTCCGGCTTCTCGACGGCGTCGTAGTCTTCTCGATACGAAATAAAATATAATATTCAATTAAACAATTCAAAACCACACAACAAGCATATAGGTTTTGATTGCGTTAAATTAAGGAAAATAAAGTTATTAAGCTTCTGAAATTATTATCTGAATTTTTAAAATGAATTTTGATGGAGTTAGGAATTTTCTAAAAAGGAATAAAATGTATTCTAATGTATTTTAAACTTCCAATTAATTAATAATAATAAAATTCAGAATAAACCTGTTGTTTTTATTACACCAATATGAAGAGGATAAAAGGTAAATTTTTCTAAAATTGAAATGGACAAATTTTGAGTTTATCCTAAAGTGCATTTGAATACTTTATTAAATAAACATAAAATACTCAAGGTAAGCCTACTGTTTTTATTGCATTAACATGTAGAGAATAAAATTATAAATTTTTTGGAATTGAAATGGTTAAATTTGGAGTTAAAATGAGCAAGTTATGAATTTTAAAAGTTTAAATCAATTTCTGGATTTTTATTTAAACAGAAAATAGGCTCGAGTCCACCGGTGAGCCGGGCCCACCATAGACCCACGCACTGTGCGCGTGGTCCGACCCATCCTGGACCATTGGATCTAGATCTAACGCTTGGAAGCGAGGCGGGGGCGTTAAGTAGCGATCAATGGCCCACAATGCTCGATACCCCTTTGACTAGATGGACGCTCGGGATTAAATCCCTCAAAGAATTAATCCCTGCCATCCGATCGCGATCGTGCAGCCAGAAATGAATCCGACACGGCACACGTCGGGAGGGGTAAAGTACCCTTCTTCCTCGACTCTGGCATTGCGTCGACGAGCGATTCTGGCGACGGACGAGGGCTACCCGGCCTAGCTAGGGCTAAAAATGGAAAGAGGGACCACGGGGAACACGAGGGTACCGGCGGTGGTGGTGGCGGTGAGTTGGCGGCGACCGGCGATGAAGAGGGGTGATGAAGCTCCTCGGATCCTCATCGGCAATGCTGTTCGGCGGTCTTCAGCGACGACGGAGGGGTGGACGAGGTCGAGGTGGCGCCGGTGATCACACAGGTGCGATCGCTGAGGGTGGAGGAGGACTCCAACAACGGCGAGCGACGGCTGGAGCGCGGGCGGCGTGTGGCATTAAAAAGGGCATCGCGGGTGTTTTGTTCGGTTTTGGTGCAAAAGCTAGCGAGTGGTGGACGCGGTATAGGCGTAGGGTTTAAATAGAGGCACCGGTGGGGTCATAGGCGACGCAATCGGGGGAGGCTGAGAGTAAACTCTCATCAACGCCGGTGAGCTCCTTCCATGCATTCGCGCGCTTGATCCGGGACGATGACGCATGGAATTAAGAGGGGAAACGACCGGTGGGCCTCGGGGAACCGGTTAATGGCGACAATTGAATGAGAGGGGGCCGGCGCGGGTGGATCCAAGGGAGATTAGGGATTCGGCCAGTGAAGGGGGGATTTGGGGGTGGATCTCGTGGAGATGATAGATCCGACAGGTGGGGGCCACCGGTCAGCGGGCGCGGGGTGAGGGCATGGCAACGGGACGCCACTAAGGGTGGGGCCGAGGCGTCGGACGCTGCGGGAGAGTTGGCGCCGATAGGTGGGGGCAAGGGGTCGGGCGCGTGCGCTGGAGGAAGAAGGGGTCACTGACGAGCGGGACCCATCTATCAGTGCAGGGCATGGGGAGGGAGTGGGCTGGGCCGGCTGGTTGGGGGAGAATGGGGGAGGGAGGGCCGTTACTATTTAAATCCTTTTTTGAATAAAAATAATTGCTGTAAATTGGTTTAAATTATTTGGGTTGCTTCCATGAGAGATAAAAATTTGTAAAAATTCTCAAAAGTATATCTTGGCCTTGGGATCATATACAAATTTTCTTAGCCTCTGGTTTGGACATTTCCTCTAGGTTCTAGTTCATTTGGGGCATAAATGGCATTAAAGGAATTTCCAAAAATAATCTTTTCTAGAAAAATATAATAAAATGTATTTTTATTTCTTTGAAAATTTGGGGTGTTACAAACCTATCCCCCCTTACAAAGAATCTCATCCTCGAGATTTGGAAAGTTTCTCGAATAGCTCGGGGTACTAGGTCTTTAGTTCGTCCTCTTTTTCCCATGTGGCTTCTTCGACGGGGTGGTTGTCCCACTGAACCTTGCAGAAATGGACCACACGGCTTCTAGTTACCCTTTCCTTAACTTCTAGAATCTGGACGAGTTTCTCAATGTAGGTCAAGTCTTCTTGGACATTGAGTTGTGGGAGGTCGGCCTGTTCGGTGGGCACACGGAGACACTTCTTCAACTGAGAGACGTGGAACACATCATGGACTCCTGCCAAAGATGGTGGTAGTTCCAACTGATATGCTACTTCTCCTTGTCATCGGAGGATCTGGAAGGGTCTGACATAACGGGGTGCCAACTTGCCTATCATGTTGAACCTTTGGGTGCCACGGAGGGGAGTGACTCGGAGATAGACATAGTCGCCCTCCTCAAAGGTTAGGTCTCTCCGTCGGTTATCGTCATAGATCTTCTGTCGGAGACTGGGCTATCTTCAATCTATCCCTCATGATCTTAACTTTCTCTTCTGCTTCTCGCAATATGTCTGTTGGGGGAAAATACTTCACCCTTAGGACTTTAGAGATTGACAGTCATAGATAACTTATCGGCTTCGAAGCTCCGAGCTTATGCTCGAAGGTGGTCGGAGTTTCCAAGCCAAAAGATGCTTCGGCTGCAATTCGAGGGTACCCTCCGCAAGCTATGAAGCTCCGGTGGAAAACAACAAGTTTGATAAGATGTTTGCCTTATCTTCCTACTCCGGGTAGATTTTACCATTTTAACCCTATTCAGGGTATCCGAATAGTTTCCACTATGTCAGTTGTAATGAAGGGGTAAATAGGTCTTTTCCTTAGACTTTTTGCCTATAAATACCCTCCTTCTTACCCTGTAATAGGCATCAAATACTCAGCTATTCAATACACAATTTCGGAACTACTTAAGCTATTATCCAATTCGGAGGCTTGAGATAGTTCTCAACACAAATCTACTGTTTGTGAGTTCTTAATCTTAGAGAACCTGTTAGTGTAATCTTTTACACCAACAGTTGGCGCCGTCCGTGGGGATCCTAGTTCTAAAAGCTAGTTCTCTACTGCTGATTGTACTTCGAAGAGCACTTGCGGAGGGAGCTTCGAAGTCTCAAGATTCTGCGCACCCTTCGGTAAGGGGCTTCTTAGTGCAGTTCGAAGGCCTTTCCTCGCCTTCCCAAACCAATCAAAGTCCTCGGTCTTCGGACCTCATTTTTCATTAGCTATGCCTCCCAAGCGGAGCCTAGCCTCGAATCCTCCCCGAAGGTCCCCTCGGACCAACGGAGCTGGACCTTCAGCTGTCCCGACAACCCCCAAAGGTGTTGCTGGACGTCGAGCACCCAGAGGCCCTCGGGCTGCTCCTACGGTGCTCCAAACCGATTACGCCAGTTCCCGAGACCCGGAGCTCCTCTCTGAAGGAGACGAAGACCTTCCTGAGGACGAGGCTACTCAAGTAGCGTGACTTCAGGAGGAAGTGGCTAGGTGGAGGCAAGATGTCCGCTGATCAACTCTGCTCCCAAGCTTCCACCCAAGCTCTAGAAGGGCCCCAAGACTGGTGGTGCTCGCAACCTTCCCAAAGCTGTCCAAGTCCCGAAGGAGGCTGAGAATGCATCCTTCGATGACGAGTCTCCGCTGCATTCGGACTTGCAAAAGGTGCCCTTCGATCCCAGGTTCAAAGCCTCGAAGTTTCACAAGTATTCCGGTGTGTCTGACCCCGGAGAATTCGCTTGCTCATATGCCCTGGCGATAGAAGCAAGCGGAGGGGTGCGTAACACTCTGGCGAAGTGTTTTCCCCTTCGCTCTCGAATGGTGTGGCTCTCCGATAGTTCTGGTCTTTGAGGCCAAGATCGATCAAATCCTGGGAGCAGTTGAAGAGGAAGTTTGTAAGCAACTTCCAAGGTACCTTTGTGGCTCTGATGTTAATGGGGAGCTTATTTCAGGTGAAGCAGCGAGCAGGGTAGACGCTTTCGGAATACTTCACTGCTCTTCACCCACACCAAATCGTAGATCAAGGGCTTGTCTACCTCTTCGGTTAGTCGACGCCTCCCGCGAAGGGGTGTTGAACCCATATCTCCTCAGCAAGCTTCATCGGAAACCAGTGTCATCCGTGGCACAGCTGATGGCATACATCGAACAGTATGCCAAGGCGGAGGAAGGCTGCCTCCAAAGAGCCGCAACACCTGCACTAGCCCTTCGGGAAGTGAAGACGGAGCCTGAAGCCTCAACCTCTCCGCAACCCCCTCACGACAATCGCTTCAATGATCACAGGCGGGGAAAGAAGCACTTCCGCTCGAAGGTGTTGAGCATTGAACCCTCCGTTCCGAAGGCACCTGCCAACTTTATCAGGCGCAAGGCTTCAAGGCTGGAGCTCCGAAGCCCCAAGAAAGAATACCTTGCAGGCGCCAGAGCTTTTTCTGTTGCGTGCATGACGAGCATAGAAGCCATGACATGAAGGATTGTAAGGCTGTATTAACCCTTCGAGGTGAATACCTAGGACGAAGTACAGGGCGAGGTACTTCGGATTGAGCCCCTCCAGCAGCACGGTCAGAGCCTGTGCAAATCATGGCCCGAGCTGGTGTCCCCAAAGCCCCCATGCAGCTACCGGTGGCCAACATTATGCCACCACCAAAGCAGGAAGACCCCCAAGACCGCGGCAAGCGAGTGGTCCTGCCCATTTCCGGAGGGGAGACCCTCGGTAACATGTCCAAGAGGTAGCGGCGAGAATACGTCCGCGAAGTAGGACACATAGGGACCTCGAGTTCTGCGGAGGGAATGCCCGAATGGTCTCATGTACCTATTTCCTTTACTGCCAATGATGCTGCGGGGGTGAAGTTCCCCCATGCCGACCCCTTGGTCATTTCAGCAGATATAGCTAGGGTGGAAGTTCGAAGGATCCTGGTGGACGGCGGGAGCTCCGCAGACATACTTTTTGTCCAGGCCTTCGATCAGATGTGCATACCTCAGAGGCATTTACTTCCGGTGGCCCAGCCACTTCAAGGTTTCACAGGTCTGCCTCTCGATGCCCTCGACCAAATAGGCCTCGAGGTTGCCTTCGGAGAGGGGCCCTTGGCCAGGGTGGAAGAGGTGATCTTCGATGTCATCGATGCCCCATATGCCTACAACTGCAATTTTCGGATGGGGGATGCTGAACCAGTTTGGGGCTATAGCACATCACAACTATCTATGTCTCAAGATGCCCACGCAAGGTGGAGTTCTCACTATTTTAGGAGACCAAGCTGTAGCCCGAAAGAACAGAGTATGGCCATGGCCAGCCGTTGGACCCTCGGCAAGTACACAGTGTGACAAAGCACACGGAGGAGGTTCCAGAGTCTTCGAACTCTTCGAAGGGACTTTCCCTCAAGCCAAGCCTAGAAGGTGATGTCGTCACAAAAATAATTCTGAAGGATGGCAAAGAGTACCCAATACAGTTCGGCAAGGGGCTATCTCCGGAGATAGCTGCCTCGTTGGAAGAAGTAGTCAAGCAAAATTTGGACATCTTTGCCTGGACTGACGAAGACATCACCGGGGTTGACTGGAGTATCATCGAGCATAGCCTACTTGTCAACCCGAAGGCTAGGCAAGTATGCCAGGGGCTCCATAAGCTGTCTGCAGAGAGGGCAGACCTCGCCAAGATAGAAGTGGAAAAATTGTTAAGGGCTGGCATCATCAGGGAAGTATCCCACACAGAGTGGTTGGCTAACCCTATTTTTGTCAGGAAAAAGGGCTCCGACAAATGGCGCATGTGTATCGATTTACATCATTAAATAAAGCATGCCCGCGAGACCCCTACCCTATGCCCCAAATAGACCAGCTGGTGGATTCTACGGTTGGCTCTAAATTACTGAGTTTCCTCGATGCTTACTCCGGTTATCATCAAGTCTGGCTAAAGCGCGAAGACAAAGCCAAGACAAGTTTCATAACCCCATCCGGAGTATTTTGTTATGTAAGAATGCCTTTTGGCTTGCAGAATGCCGGAGACACATTCTCACGTTTGATAGCTAAGGCTCTAGGTCACCAAATAGGCCGAAATGTCGAAGCCTATATGGATGACATTGTAATAAAGAGTGCTGTAAAGCACCAGCATAGTCTAGAATTAGCTGAAACATTTGAGAGCCTCCTGAGCATGTGGAGTCCGCCTCAACCTTGAAAAATGTATATTCGGGGCGCAAGCAGGAAAACTGCTAGGGTACTTAGTTTCGAGTAGGGGAATCGAATCTATCCCAACGCAGATAAGTGAATTGCAAAGAATGGCTCCACCAGAAAATTTGAAGCAAGTCCAGAAGCTAACAGGATGGCTCGCAGCTCTCAGCAGATTCCTGACCAGGTCAGCCGAATGAAGCCTTCCAATTTTCAAAGCTCTAAAGGGGTCTGAAAGTTTCAACTAGACGCTAGAGTGCCAGAAGAGCTTCGATGATATCAAAGAGTACCTCGGAAGCCTGTCGACACTTACTATGCCCCTCCCGGAAGAAACTCTCCTTCTTTATCTTGCAGCAACGGGCTCCGCAGTAAGTGCAGTATTGGTCAGAGAAGTTGAGCTTAAGGGAAAGCTAGTGCAAAACCCAGTTTATTTCATCTCAAAAGCTTTGTCCAGAGCAAAGACAAGATACTCCGAGCTCGAGAAATTTGCTTATGCTTTAGTAATGGCCTCGCGGAAGCTAAGGCATTACTTTCTAGCACATAACTTAATCGTTCCTACCTCGTATCCTCTTGGTGATATGCTTCGGAGCAAAGATTCTACAGGTAGGATCGGAAAATGGACTGTCAAGCTAGCCCCCTTTGGAATTTCCTTCACGGCGAGAACAGCTATCAAATCCCAGATCATAGATGACTTCAGTAGCAGAGTGGACTCCATCTGTAGTTTGGGCTCCAGAAGAACCCTCCGAAGGTCTATGGATAATTTTTTCTAACGGAGCTTATCAGACATATGGTGCCAGAGCTGGAGCTATAATAATATCGCCGTCAGGGCAAAAGGCCATGTATTCTGCGAGGCTCAACTTTAAGACCACCAATAATATCACAGAGTACGAAGGAATCCTGCTAGGCCTCCGAAAGGCAAAGGCACTTGGAGCAGCAAGGATAATAATTAAAACAGATTCCAAAGTCATTGCAGGGCATGTTGACAAAAGCTTTCAAGCAAGGAACCCACATCTGGCAAAGTATCTAGAAGAAATCCGCAAAACAGAAGCAATATTCAAAGGATTTTCTGTTCAAAGTATCCCTCGAGTAGATAATCAACTTGCGACATTCTAGCGAAGGCTGTAGCCGGAGCATTGGATGTCCCGAAGGGTGCTTTCTATGAAGAACTAGTCAAGCCTACAGTAAATCAATTACCCTCCACAGAAGTCCTTTACATCCTAGCTACGGATTGGCGGGCTCCGACAATGGATGTCTTGAAAAATAGTGCAGATTCGTCAGAAGGTCGAATTTCCGAAGGTTGCAAGCAAGGGCTCAAAATTGTAAGCTTGTCAATGGAGTGTTATACAAGCCGGAGTTTGTTCTCCCCTACTCCGGTGCATCTCACAACCCGAAGGCCAAGATATACTTCGGGACATTCACGAAGGTTTATGTGGAAGCCACCTAGCCCCTCGTGCTCTAGCAGGAAAGACACTTCGGCAGGGCCTCTACTGGCCGACAATTATAAGAGATGCGGAGGAATTGGTTCGAACCTGTCAAGGATGCCAGTGGATGGGAAGACGGAGCCACCATCCACCAGTACCACTTCAAGTTATTGCCCCGAGTGTGGCCAATGGCACGATGGGGAATGGATCTCATCAGCCCTTTTCAAATGGCAAAAGGCGGCTTGAAGTTTGCAGTGGTAGCAATTGAATATTTTTCTAAGTGGGTCGAAGCAGAACCCCTAACTGCTATCACTTCAAGAAATGTGCAAAAATTCTTTTGGCAAAATATCATATGCAGGTTCGGAGTGCCAAGGGAGCTAACTGTGGATAATGGAACCCTGTTCGAAGCTGAAACATTTAAAGAATTTTGTGAAGAACTGGGCATCAAGTTATGCTTTGCAGCAGTTCACCACCCACAATCCAATGGAGCCAGTCGAGCGAGCCAATGGGAATATTCTCTCCGGTCTGAATTGAAGGATTGTCGGGTTGGCCAAGGGGCTATGGACCAAAGAACTCCCTAAGATTTTATGGTCCATTCGGACCACTCAAGCCAGGTCCACAGGCTTCACCTCATTCAGGCTGCTATTCAGAGATGAGGCCATGACTCCTACGGAGCTCAAGGGTGGATCCCTTCGTGTAGTAGAACCTAAAGATGAAGATGAGAGAAACACTTCGCTGGACTTGTCAGAAGAAACAAGGCTTCGAGCTGTTGCCAATCTGACGAAGTACCAAGACCAAACAAAAACATGGTATGACCCAAAGATAAAGCTGAGCGAGCTTAAGCCAAGTCATTTAGTTTTGCGAAGTGTAATAGCCCCGGGGAAGCTAGAAAATAAATGGGAAGGACCATATATTATCCTACGCTCAGGGTGCCCCGGCTCGTTTAAATTAGCTAATTTAGAAGGGCAAGAGTTGAAGCATGCATGGCATGCAGAGCACCTTAAGCGTTATTATGCTTAGGGGCTCCTTGTAATCAATTGTAAAAGTTCCTTTCTAAATAAAAGTGGAGGTTCGAATCTTGTTTGCTTTCGAATATCCCTTACTCCTGGTGGACGCATCAGGAGAACGGAGATGCTTGTGGAGTCAGGCATCTTTCCAAGAACCCGGGCAACGACCTTCGAACCATTGGTTCAAGGACTCCATTGCCAGCCTGCGGATTCCAGGCTCCAGCTTGTTAGGATCCGTAGAAGAGTCTAAGGACTTTAAAAGAACAGATTTCCAGCCTCTGGGTTCGAAGCATCTGTAAAAGAGCCAAAGGTGGCCAGCCTACGGATTCCCACGCTCTGGCTTGTTAGGATCCGTAGAAGAGTCTAAGGACTTTAAAAGAACAGATTTCCGACCTCCGGGTTCGAAGAATCTATAAAAGATCCGAAGGTGGCCAGCCTGTGGATTCCAGGCTCTGGCTTGTTAGGATCCATAGAAGAGTTTAAGGACTTTAAAAGAATAGATTTCTGGCCTCCTGGTTCAAAGCATCTGTAAAAGAGTCGAAGGTGACCAAGAAATAAGGTTTCAAGGCTCCGGCCAATGAGACACTTTTAAAGTCCTAAGCGACTAATATGGGAGCTTACAAGTATAAATTCATCTCCGAAACCTACAAACATCATAATACGAACGTATAGTTCAAAGAACTCTACAAAAAAGTAAAGTATGATTACTAAGTGTTGTGCAAAGCATAGATTGTTGTGCAAATCATTGTGTCCGATGGACCCTATCGCAACGCGTACGGTCCCCCACCCACAAGGAGGGGCAGGGGAGTAAGGAACAACAAGATGCTTTCGAAGCAATTCATATTAATTGAATAGTCATACTTTTACATCAAGAGAAATTTTGGTCTAAGCCTAGATAAAATCGGAGACCCATCCGGCCTCTAGAACTACTTCTAAGGCTACATCGACCTCCAGAGCTCGAAGCCGTCGAGACTATCTTTTTAGTTCGAGTGCTTCTTTTCTTCTTCGAAGCCCGCAGTTTTTTCTGTTCCTCTTGAAGTTCAGCCCAAGTTAGGAGCCTTTCGGAGCTAGCCTCTGCAGGGTCTTCGACCTGGTACTCCGAGTCAGACCAATCTACGTACTCGGAAGATGAAGATGCTTTTTCATTTTCCTCTTCTTTGATATAAGTTAAGACTTCGTGGCGAACTTTGGGTGCTATCTCCCCTTGATCTCCGCGAGGAACAGAGAAGCGTGAGCGGTGGTAAGGCCTTAGCTTTCAAGGACTGTCCACTGCCGACGGAGCCCTTCGTTAATTTCCAATACTTCGAAGTCAGGCTCTGAAGGACATGGCAAAACCTAAAAGGATAAACATCCAAACAAGTTCCTCGTTTATAAACATTTCATTCATTAATGCAAGGGCTTTACAAGATTTCTTATACATATTTAAGCGCCCTATAGGACTAGACATGCGGGTTGGTCGGCAGAGCTGGAGGTGTTGGAGCTGGTGAAGCTAGAAGCAGAGGCCTTGTTTGTGCTTTCTTTTTGCCGGCGGGCCTCGTCGATCCAAGCTTTGGCTGCAGCCTTATGGTCTATTTTCCAGACTGAACGGAAAGCTTCCCAAGGCGAGGCTACATCATGCGAAGGACGCAACAAGCCCTTGTCGGCAAATCCTGTGGGTGTCGAACCCCCAACCGGAGTGACTGAAATCCAAGAGCTTCGAGGTGACGAGCACTCCGATTCCAACAACTTGTCCAGAGATCTCTCCATACCGGATGCCAGAGCCCATCATCAGCTTCGTCGCCACTTGAATCATCTTCAGCTTCCGGTCGAGGGGCTCGCGTCGCCGCAGTAGGAAGACGAAGGGCACATGGTGCCGAATTATTCCAAGGTACCCTGAAGGGCATCCAAGGTACGCTCTGCTATTCAGTATTCTTCGTATCTGCCGCCTCTAGCCCCATAGCAGCAGCAGATACTTCAGCCATCTTGGATAGCAAGGTGCTCTTCTGAGCCATCGCCTGTTTGAGCGAGCCTTGGAGTTCTACAAGTTGAGCGCTTGAAGTAGTTTCCGCTTGCCGGAGATTCTCCACCTCCGCTTGGAGCACCACGCATTTGGCTTCGGCTTCTTGGGCCGAAGTTCGGAGTGTACTGCTGCTCTGCTGTTTGAGCCAGAGAGCTTCGTCGGTGGTGACCCTAGTCCTTCGTTCTTCAAGGAGCTCTTCCTCCAGCCGAAGTGTTTGTCTTCAGAGCTTTTGAGTGCGGACTGGAGGGTAGTAACCTTCCTCTTGAGCCGGTTGGTTTCGACTTCGTTGGAAGTCGCTGCCGCTCTAGCAAGGACAAATTGCTGCAAGAAGAGCAAGTAAGTACTAAGTAGTTCCATTTGTTAATTAAAGGTATTTGTGGTACTTTGTATACCTGAAAGGCAGCCCTTCGAGGGCTAGATTAAGCTCCGGGGCTCTGGCTTCGCTCAAGACGGAGACCAAGTCAGAGTTTATGACTTCTTGGCCTTTCTCCGCCAAGGGCTCCAAAAGCGCCCGGAGGCCCGTTGGTTGCTCCAAGAAGGGAGCCAACAAAGGGAGCCAGGACAAAGCCTGGCGGTCATCTGCGGTTGCCTCTTCTTCTGAGTTACTCACCGAGGGGTCGTTGGAGGAAGGCGTTGTCATCGGGGCAGGAGGGAGTCCAAGACTCGTCATGCTTTCCCCTTCCTAGTACGAAGGCTGGAGGAGCGACTTCGGCGGAGGTAGATCCTCCCTCGACCGGTGTCCCTTCGGCCGGAAACCGCTTCGACGGAGACGGCTCTAGTTGCCGGATCCGCTTTGTCCATCAGAGCCGCAACCCCGGGATGAAGCTGGAGCTTCGTTTGTGGCCGAAGCTGCTGGCGCTACCCTTCGACGCACCTACAATGTTAAGGTACTTAATGAACATTTGTGGGTAATAACTGTTACAGGAAATGACAAAGGCAAAAGTTTCGAAGTCTACCTTCAGTGGCGCCTTGAGGTAAAATTGTAGGGTCCTCCAGGACTTCGTACAAACCGGAGGTATTCATCGAGGTCCTCCCCCGAAGTCCTCTCCGGTGTAGTTGCTGCAGGTGGCTCAACCTCCCCTGTTATCACCCCAGCCACAGGTGAGTTGGGGATAACTGCTTCCAACTCTGAACTCGCAGTGACGGCGTAGGAGTGCATGCCATGTCCGCCTCCACAGTCTCTCGTGCAGGAGCTCCGGTTGTGTCCACTGCTTCATCTTCGTTGTCATCAAGAAGATAGTTTTCAAAGTCTTTTGCCATTTGGACCTCGGAGGCCCTGTGCTTTCGGAGCCTTTGTTCCCGGAGTCCTCCGAGGGTGAGCTCCGATGCCCAGGGATGAAGCAGAGGATTCCGGAGCCAGCTGGGAGGAAGTTTGACTACTTTTTCCCTTTCTTGATGGGGGTCTTGCTGGCTTTCTTCGAGTGCTCGGCGATGGCTTTTCTTTTCCGAGGGCCGCTCCGGCCAGGTTGAGTCTGGCAGAGGTGGAGAACCATTCCGAGGGCCCTCCACACTCTGTTGGAGCATTCCCAGCTTCCCACTAGCTCTATTCTTTTTTGTCTT
>JAAALK010000285.1:17345190-17546343 GCA_019279435.1 Zizania palustris | reverse complement strand
AAGGCCTCTTTTGGGTTTCAAACATGTTAATTTGGAGCGAAGCAAGGCTCCAGCGTAGCCAAATTAAGAGAAGCATGCTTCGGCATGCTTAGATTTGGATGTTGTGCATGAGCAAGGCTCCGAAACGCACTTAGATTTAGGTGAAGCATGACTTCGACATGCTTAGGCGTATTAGATTTTGACACGTGAAGCAAGGCTTCGGAGCGTGTTTGGATAGCGAAGCAAGGCTTCTGAGCTTGATTCTGTAATGAAATGGATAGTTGTGTGTGGATTCACCGAACCTGTGATAATGTGAGCCACCTTCGGCTCTGAGCCACCTCGACTCTGGGTCACCTTCGACCCTGGGATGCTTCAAGTACGGACCCCGAAATCCCTGGGATGCTTCGGGTACGGAACCCGGAATCCCTGGGATGCTTCGGGTACGGAACCCAGAATCCCTGGACGCATCGGGTCGGTGGGCCCGGAGCCCTGGACGCATCGGGCCATGGCACGGAGTCCCTGTTACTGTATAGGCCAGAGGCGTTGTGTAGCCTTCGGAGGGGTGCTCCGGATTTTGTAAAGCGAAGCAAGGCTTCGAATTTTAAATAAGGCGAAGCAAAGCTTCAGGTTTTTGATAAGGCGAAGCAGGGCTTCGAATTTTTGAAAGAAAACAAGGTTCGATTATACTAAAGTAATTGCAAAATTGTACATCGAAGTGGTACTTCGGGTAGTGACATACCTCATAGCCCTGGGGCTTTGACGGCCTTCGACATATGAAGTGGAGCCCCTTGCTGGAGGGTGAGCTCTCCGAAATGCGAAGGATGGAGGAAGGCGAAGGCCTTCGAACTGCACCCGAAGCCCTTGTGGAGGGTGCGCGTAAGCAGAAGCTTCGAAGCTCCCCCTCAAGCGCACTTCAAGTTGCAGGACAGTGGCAGAGAACTTAGCTTTTAGGACTAAGATCCCACGGACGGCGCCAACTGTTTGTAGAAATTGTGTTAGCTACAGCACATGTTTTGTATGGTGTATACGATGGTAGATGAACCTCGAAGGGTTCTCTCAGAGGGAGAAAGGATTTATACTGGTTCGGGCCTCCCTGGGGGATTAATAGCCTACGTCCAGTTTGTGGTGGATTTGGCAAGGTAGCCTCGGTGTGGAGAAGTGAACTCCAGGTCTCATGGCCCTTTGGAGACAGTGTCCTGTCACAAGGGCTGGCCCTGCTTTTATAGGCAGTAGGCCAAAGGAAAGACCGAGATGCCTCTATGAGCCCTAGGCATAGGGGCAAAGAGGGGAAAAGGAGCTTGCTACAGTACAAAAGTGCTTTACAGCTTTACAGACGTGTCAGGTAACGTCACATCCGAACTGGGGCTCCTGAGGAGCCATGCTGAATAGCGTGGGCCTCATGGCTCCAGAAGTGATGAGTCATTGTCAACGATAGTCAAAGAGGACTGAAAAGAGAGAGAAGACTTGTTGCGTCTGGGCCGCGTGTGACTCAGGTACACGGGCAGCGACCGACTGCGGGCAGAGGGGCCGCGAAGTCGGGCTGGCCAATCCGGGTACATGGACTAGGAGCAGCAGAGGACCATGGGCTGTTGACCGAGATTGACTCAGGTACACGGGCGGCGAGCGATTGCCGGGCTGAGGGACTGCGGAATCGGGCCGGCCCAATCGGGTACCCGGTGCGAAGACGGTGGACACTTTGTCAGTTTGGCGCAAAACTGACGACCGCGGATCTCGGATCTGACCGTTCTGAGGCGAAGCCGTAGCTGCTACGGAAGCTCCGCATCAGGACAAGTTACCTTTATTTAGGTTTTTAACTTGTTGACTTAGGCCCACAGTCTGTCAGTGAGTCTGTAAAAAATCCTAAGGGCATTTTGGTCTTTTCCATTTTTTCAGGTCTGTCAAAAAACCCTAGGGGTATTTCTGCATTTTACCATTTATTGGGCTGCCTATAAATAGGCCCCAATCCCTAGGGTTAGGGTTAACTCACTTAACCTAAAAACCTGAGTTCACTTTCCCATGTTGAGTTGCTGCTCATTCTCCTGTTTTGAGAGTTCTGCCGCCGAGTTATTTTTTGTCTCGGTTGTTTTTTAATCTTGCGATCAACCAATCAGGTTTTGTTCATACTCTGTTGATTCAGTTTCGTGGCTTTTCGGATCTTGGTTCACATCAACTCTGCTTTTTATATTGTGAGAACTAAGAATTAATTTTTACGGTTCTTGTGTTCACGGCTGTTTCATCTGTGAGAATGCTTTCCTCCTAGAAGGTTGCAGACTAGCTATTATATTGCAGCAGTTGTTTAGGCTCTATTTTTCTATTCATCATAACCTGTCCTCTAGCCTTTTTCAGTCTATGCCTCATAGCTTTGGTAGCAGGAGTTAGTCTGTTCGCTTTGTCATGAACAGCAGCAGAAGCTAGCTGCTGGCCTAGCATAGCTAGCATTAAGTCTATGCGGAATGAAGTATCAAGCGCCACCAGAAGGTTTGATATTTTATTCCTGAGATGAACTGTGCCGGCATAAATTTTCTTCTATCTACTTGATTGCCTAGGCTCCTGTTTCAGTCTATTTCATACAGCACATTTCTTGCTGCAGCTATTGCTTTCTTCTCGGTTTTTTATCACTGCGAAAGCTGTGAGATACTGCTACTGCAGGCTCGAAGAAAGCTGGTGTGCTGTAATTTCTCTTGGTTTTTTGCTGTACATCGCTTTAACTGTGGTGTGAACAGAGCATTTTCTAGCGGAGTGCGAGGTGTTCGAAGTGTTTCCGGAAGCTTCGCTTCAGTGACATTCGAACTTTTTGTCTATAGAAGTATGTTGCGAAGCTTCGAGTTTTTGTCTGGCTTCGGTCTGAGAACTCAGTTCAAAGTTTGTTGTTTCGGAGCATGCAGGTGTAACTTCGGACTAGTTTCCGAAGTCTGATTTAAAAAGGCACATGTTTGTTCGAGGTCTCTAAACGCTACTTCGATCGTACATTGTTTTCGGCGTTACTCTGTTCTAAGCTCTTCGAAGCATCATTTCTAGCAGGGTGTGTTCAGTTCAAACGAAGTCTTGCATAATTTCTAACCTCGATTTTGAAGCTAGGCTTCGGCACTGCAGACTTCGACATTGCAGGCTTCGACACTGCAGCCTTCGACACAGCAGGCTTCGTCAGTACCTTACGGAGACAACTTTGAACAGTAACCTCTCAATCCATGCTGTAATTTATTTCTGTGAAGTCTTGGTCTGCCATGATTTGAATGCTTTAATTATTCTGCCTATTAGCACTGTGTTGTGTTTCTTTTTTAGAACACCAGTCGTTTCTAGGCTAGATACTTTTAGCTTCGGTGATCTGTTTACATTTGTGCTTAGTCTTTTGAGGTGCGTTGGGAGTTAAGAGCAGGCCATAGATTCGAAAGAATTTTTAGGCGCCCATTCACCCCCCCCCCTCTGGTCGCTACTTTCGGTCCTACAAGTGGTATCAGAGCCTGGTTAGGGTTTTTCCATACTTAACCGGTTCTAAACCCAGTAGTGATCATGACGTCTCCTGGCAAGGTCCGTCCTTGGAAGCTTATGGCTATAATTATTGGAAGACTGCATGCGAGCCTATCTCATGAGCCAAAGCTCGACATCTGGGACATTTGCGTTCATGCTACGTTTGTCATATTGCCAGTTGCTGAGCGTGATTCTCCTGGTATCATCGCCCAGCATGTGAACATAGTAAAGTTGTGAACACTTGTTTTCTGGTTTTGGCCCACTGAATTTGAGCGTGTGAGCCATCTCCCCACTGCGAGAGAGATCTGGGCTACCCTCCAGGCACACCATGAGGGGACAGCCCAGGTCAAGGATCGGCTCTATCAGACCTACCGGCGTGAATATGAGAACTTCACACAGAATCCGGTGTGAATCTGTTGAAGCATTGTTTGGTCGTTTCAGGTCGATCATAAACAAGCTTCGGGACAAACAAGGCTGAGGGTGTTCAGTTAGTCTCAGATCACGAACAAGCGCTCAAGGTTCTCCATACCTTGGACCCAAGATCTGGGAGATCAGGTATCCTCTATCATGAGAGCACTTCTTATGATACCTTGACCATTCTGATTTGTTTAGCAAGCTGAAGGCCACCAAGGTTGATACCCAGTTGAGATCAAATCTCACTGGCTCTGGATCAAAGGTCTTTGGCCCTTGCTACACCTTTTGTTGATCCCTCTTCTGTGAGCTGTGTATGGGTTTCTCTTTGATGTCTATCACTGAGGACCAGCTGAGTCTTTGGGAGGATGATGATTTGTGTCTGTTTAACAACCGGTGCGTCGTGTTTATGACAAAAGGATGTTCAAAATACACGACACAAAGACCGGTTGCTTTGAGTGTGGTGATCCAGGACACTTCATCGCCGACTGCCCCAAGTGCAATGGCCACAAGAAGGGCACCGGTGGTTGGCTTCCACGACTCTGGCAAGCACGACAGCTCCTCCTTCAATAAGGGCAAGCCAAAGACCAGATTCTTCAGAAAGGCCCTGAAGGACTACAAGTGAGAGAACAAAAGCGCGACAAGGCCTTCTTCGCTGAGATGGAGAAGAGCTACTCCAAGCGGTCCACATCTTCTTCCTCTTCATCGAGCTCAAGCGATGAGGAGATCATCATCAGGAAGGGGAAGGACAAGGACGATCCAGCAGGCCTTTGCTTCATGGCCTTCGGGGACAGATCGAAGAGCCGCTCACATCAGCGCCGAAGATCCCACAAGAGCTTCTGCTCAATGGCTCTTGGGGATAAGGAAGAGAAGGGCTCCTCCGATGACTCCGACGATGACAACAACGAAAAGGTATCATCTTACGAACGCGAAATCATTGATTTACTTGAAAGCAATTGTCAGGAGTTAAAATATCGGGAAAAACTTCTTAGAGGGGCTAAGAAGAGGATAGATGAGTTAGAGAGTGAGCTTGCCGTGGCCAACGACAAAATTGAGAGTCTATCTTCTTCCCCTTGCTTGGGTGATAGCAGTGAGTGCCCAAAGTGTGAGGTGCTTCTGTGCGACCTGTCGACTTTGAAGTCCAGGTACACAGAAAGGGTTGATGAGAGGGACGCTTTGGTCACTGAGCTTGCAAGCACTCAGCTGGAGCTAAAAGATGCTCAAGCCACTGTCATCATACCCTGTGCTGATTGCCCATCTCATCTTGCTGTTTTAGCTGAGCTGAAAGCCAAGGGCGATGAGCATCTGGGTGACTTGGAGAAAATGAGAGCTGAGCTGGCGCAGACTAGGCTAGAGCTTGAGACATTGTCAGTTCCATCCACTGTCTGTGAGAACTGTTTGTCTCTTAGACTTGAGCTGATTAAGATAAAAGCCGAGAAGTCTGTCCAGGTAGATGTTGAGTGTGAGACCTGCTTGTCTCAGGTGGAGGTACTAGCATCCTTGAGAGAGGAGCTAGCTGATTCTCAGAATGAGAACTTTTACCTCCGTTCTATCCTGAGTTGGATCAGTGCCAGAGAGCCACAGCTCGGCATGATGATCCAGCAGTTCAAGAGGCAGGATGGGTTTGGGGTAGGTTATACCTACACCAAGGCTGACTTTGAGAGTGCCATTAGCCGGGCAGTGTAGTGGAGTAAAATGACTCCTAAGCAGAGATATCCCAAGACTCACTCCACTGAGTCTTCCCTGGCTAGTCAGCCCAAGGATGGAGTGATCCATGAACAGCCCAAAGCTCCACCCAAGAAGCATATCTGGGTTCCAAAGCCCAAACACCTCCACACTTCTCTTGACTCTCTTCCTGGACCCTCTCAACCCAAGAAGCCGACACCAAACACCACTAAGCCCAAGAACCCCAAGCCTCAACCACATCCCAAGAAGCCCACCTACCATTGTGAGTATTGTTAGAGAGAAGGACATCTTGTGGAGTTTTGCTTCAGAAGGAAGCGTGTTGAGAAAGCAGAGAGAGCTCGTGGTGGTCAGGAGCAGTTCTACCAACAGGGTGGTAGACTGCGTGTTCCTCAACGCGGGGAGAGGCTGGAGGCCAGGCCGCGTCGTGTAGGTGGTGGTAGAGGAGACGACTTTCATGCCCGTGCTCCAGATGGTGGTGTCCGTTCCGACAGAGCTCCAGGCCATTTTGGCTACGATCCTAGACCTCGTGGCTGAGGTTTTATGCAGAACCAAGGACCACGCTTTGAGCCGCATTTTGGTCCAAACTTTTCTGATGATTTCTGCTTTCCGTCTTTTGAGCAGATGGCTCGACACTGGTTTAGCTCTTTTGCTAAACCCGGTGCCGGATCATTTGCTCCCACTTACAACCACTGATTGTGCAGGATCGGGGACTGGAGGACGTTTGGATCATGGACTCAGGATACTCTCGCCACATGACGGGACATCACAGATGGTTCTCCAGTCTCACTCCCCTGAGCTCCAAAGAGTACATCACCTTCGGGAACAGTGGTCAAGGGAAAGTAAGTGGCATTGGCTCAATTCGCATTTCAGACCATTTTTCTTTGAAGAACGTTGCTTTGGTTGGAAACTTGAACTTCAATTTGATTTCTGTTTCGCAACTTCTTGATGATGGTTTGGAGGTGCGTTTTAAGAAGGGCAATTCTTCTGTGTTTGATTCTAGAGGGTCTTTGATTTGCCAGATCTTACCTTTCGGTAAAGTTTTTCGAATTGACTTCTCTAGTTCTTTTGGCCCTTCTCGCTGTTTGATTGCTGGATCCTCTTCTGAGCTCTGGAAGTGGCATAGGAGGTTAGGTCATTTGAGTTATGATCTGCTAGTCAGGTTGAGCTCTATGGACCTCATCCGAGGATTGCCCAAGCTTAAAATGGAAAAGGATCTAGTTTGCCATCCCTGTCATCACAGGAAAATGGTTGCCGCTTCTCACTCACCTGTGACTCAGGTGATGACTTCGTATCCGGGCGAGCTATTACACATGGACACTGTCGGTCCAGCTCGGGTACGCTCATTCAGTGGGAAGTGGTACACACTTGTGATTGTTGATGATTTTTCTCGATTCTCGTGGGTTTTCTTTTTGGAGTCTAAGGATGAGACTTTTCATTTTGTTCATGACCTGATTCTGAAGCTGAAGAATGAGAACAATGGTCGGATGCGAGCAATTCGCTCCGACAATGGCTCTGAGTTCAAGAACTCTCGGTTCATCAGTTTCTGTAGTGATCAGGGTCTTGACCATCAGTTTTTCTGCTCCTTACACTCCCCCACAGAATGGCGTTGTGGAACGAAAGAACAGCACGCTAGTCGAGATGGCCAGGACGATGCTCGATGAGCACAGGACTCCTAGGTGTTTTTGGGCTGAAGCCATGAACACGGCTTGCTATCTGGCCAACCGCATTTTTCTTAGAGCTTACCTTGGTAAGACATCATATGAGTTGTGGTTTGGCAGACAGCCCAAGGTGAGCCACTTGCGAGCGTTTGGCTGCAAGTGCTTTGTGCTCAAGAAGGGAGGGCATTTGGACAAGTTTGAGTCTCGTTGCTGGGACGGACTTTTTCTTGGTTATGCATTGCATTCTCGAGGTTTCCGTGTTTGGAACCTCAAATCCCAGCAGCTTGTCGAGACTTGCGAGGTTTCTTTTGATGAGTCCTTGCCTTCCTTGAATCCTTCTTTTGAGCTTTCTGGTGATGGTGAGCTCGGAGAGTCCATCTTCGAGGAAGATGAGGATACTCCAGCTGCTGATGAGGGTGGGCCTTCTGCACCTCCTGCAGAGCCACACCTTTTGAGACTTCGACTGAGGACGAGGGCAGACCTCTGATCACTTCTTCCACTTCGATCGAGCCCCCTCAGTCGAGTCTAGAGGTGCCAGCTGCTGACTCTGGTGAGGTGACTTCAGATCACCAGGGATCCCGAGTAGTTCAGCGTGATCACCCCTCAAAGCTCATCATTGGTGATTTGTCTGCAAGAACTTTGCGCTCTTCTGTTGACTCTCTCGCTGTGTTTGTTGAATATGCTTTTGTTGCATCTTTTGAGCCCAGAGATATTTCTCATGCTCTTTCTGACTCGAATTGGATTAATGCCATGCAAGAAGAGCTTGACAATTTTGTCCGCAATCGGGTTTGGACACTGGTTGAGTTGCCACCCGGATGCAACCCCATAGGCACCAAGTGGGTGTTCAAGAACAAGCAAGGTGAAGATGGGGTTGTGGTGCGTAACAAAGCTCGACTAGTTGCCCAGGGTTTTTGCCAGAAGGAAGGTATTGATTTTGAAGAAACCTTCGCTCCTGTTGCCCGTCTTGAGTCCATTCACATTCTTTTAGCTTTTGCCGCTTCGAAGGGTTTTAAGCTTTTTCAAATGGACGTCAAGAGTGCTTTTCTGAACGGGTACATAGAGGAGGAGGTTTATGTTAGGCAGCCCCCCAGTTTTGAGAACCCCAAGTTTCCTCGACATGTTTTTAAGTTGCAAAAAGCTTTATACGGGTTGAAGCAAGCCCCCAGGGCTTGGTATGACCGGTTGAAGCAGTTTTGTTGGGGAAGGGTTTTTTGATGGGTTCTATGGATAAAACTCTTTTTCTGCTCAGAGATGCTTCAGATTTTTTAGTCGCTCAGATATACGTGGACGACATTATCTTTGGCGGTACTACTAATGATCTTGTGTCCAAGTTTTCTGAGCAGATACACAGTGAGTTTGAGATGAGCCTCATGGGTGAGCTCAAGTACTTTCTAGGGCTCCAGATCAAGCAGACCAAGGACGGCACCTTCATCCACCAGGGTAAGTACACTCGGGACATGTTGAAGAAATTCGACTTCGGTGGAGAGCTGAAGCCTCAGATGACCCCAATGGGTACATCTGGGGGCCCTGACAAGGACGAGAGCGGCGTCAAGGTCAATGAGAGAGAGTTTCGAGGGATGATCGGTTCGCTGCTGTACTTGACGGTGACAAGGCCAGACATACAGTTCGTCGTGGGACTGTGCGCGCGCTTCCAGTCTTCACCACGCGCGTCTCATCGGCAGGCTGTCAAGCGCATCTTCAGGTATCTCACTTATGCACCTGATCTTGGTCTTTATTATTCAGCATCATCATCTCTTGATTTATCTGGCTTTTCGGATGCTGACTTTGGTGGGTGCCGGTTGGATCGCAAGTCGACTTCTGGTACCTGCCAGTTTCTTGGTTCTTCTCTTGTCTCTTGGTCTTCTCGAAAGCAATCTGGAGTTACTCTTTCGACCATTGAGGCTGAGTATGTAGCTGCTGCTCACAGCTGGTTTGGATGATTTCCACTCTGCGAGATTTTGGGTTGTTCTTTCCTACCAGAGTTCCCTTGTTTTGCGACAGCACCAGTGCAATTAGTGTAGAGAAAAACCCATGTCTCCATTCAAAAACCAAACACATTGATGTGCGCTTTCACTTTTTGCGGGATCAATATGAGAAAGGTGTCATTGACCTTGTTCAAGTTGATACCCATCATCAGTTGGCTGACATTTTCACCAAACCCCTAGATCAGTCTACATTTGAGCGTTTACGAGGGGATTTGGGTGTTGTGTATCCTTTCTAGGATATTTTTGCATCAGTTTTTTTCTTCCTTCTTTACTTTTTTTTCTTGAGTCTTTTTGTGTGTGTTCATATCATACATATTCACATATCACACTTTGAGCTTGCTTCTGTTATATGATTGAACTGCTTTACTTATTCTAGCTGGTACATGCTTTTGATTACTTGTCAATGATCATGCCTTGTTTCAGTTCGCTTGATTTGTCTGATATCTGTCATATGCATGGCTTTTACACTTTAAACTTGAAAAATGATCACCATTGCTTCTGGTAACTAGCATGTGTAGGCTGAGTGCTTTTGCTATCTGTTACATGCCTTGTAGCTAGTTCATCACATAGATGCAGATATGCAACTTGGACATCTTTATGCTTTACCATGGAAAATGTGCTATAAAATGATAAAAAAATCAAGAATTAATGAAAATTCCATGCCTTTTTATGCTTGAGTTGAAAAGATCCAAGTCGGTTTGCTTTGTCGCATTACATTGTTCTGGACTGCTTACCATAACACTTTGGTATGAACTAGGACAGTGTAGTGTATGCTAAGACCAATGTCTTAAGCTTCTGATGGTCCAGTTCTGGCCTAGGCTTGACTTGGTCGGTTAGCATAAGGTTTGACATGCAAATAACCCTTGGCAAAAATGAAAAAGGAAAATGAAAAAGCCTGAAAATTAAAAAGACAACAAGTTTGCTGAAGCACTTTGTTTGAACAATGCTATCTTGGTAGATATCAGTTAGCTTCTGCATCTCATGCTTTACCTTGCTTGTTAACTGGAAAATGTGGTGATACCTTTGTTTGCAAAAAAAAAACTGAAAAATGCGTGCTAATGACTTTCTTTAGATATCGTCTGTTGCACTGATCATGCCATGTGTCTTAGACAGTATGTCTTTTGCTATACTTGTTAGATGTTGTAATTGCGGTCAATCATATCTGAGAAGCATGCTTTCTACACTCCACCTGCACCCCAGTTGCATTCATTGCATATTTTGAGGGGGAGTTGCATTTCAGGGGGAGTCAGTGTCGTTTTAGAGTGCTTGATGAGTTCACTTGTCAACAAGGGGGAGAAATTTTGGTATAAGAGTTTAAGGGGGAGTTTTGGCTTTCTCTGGGATTTGTTTCAGGGGGAGTTTTTTTGTCCCGCTTGTCCTTACTCTTTTGATATCCTTGTTGATGTTTTGAGACTGCACTCATTTTGAGCTTTTACCTTTGGTTAACCATAATGACCGTTGCTTGCTTTTGTTCGGCTTTTGGTCATTAGGGTTAAACTTTTACTTTATTTTCTTCTTCTCTGTTTTCTTGTGTTTTGTTTTTCGTGTTTCCACATGTGTTCGCGGGTACTGAAGAGCATATGAAGTGAAGTGTTGACAATGCACTCAACAAGGGGGAGATTGAGGAGCCATGCTGAATAGCGTGGGCCTCATGGCTCTAGAAGTGATGAGTCATTGTCAACGATAGTCAAAGAGGACTGAAAAAAGAGAGAAGACCTGTTGCATCTGGGCCGCGTGTGACTCAGGTACACGGGCAGCGAGCGACTGTCGGGCAGAGGGGCCGCGAAGTCGGGCTGGCCCAATCCGGGGTACATGGACTAGGAGCAGCAGAGGATCCACTGGGCTGTTGACCGGGATTTACTCAGGTACACGGGCGGCGAGCGATTGCCGGGCTGAGGGAGCTGTGGAATCGGGCCGGCCCAATCCGGGTACCCGGTGCGAAGACGGTGGATGCTTTGTCAGTTTTGGAGCAAAACTGACGACCGCTGATCTCGGATCTAACCGTTCTGAGGCGAAGCCGTAGATACTACGGAAGCTCCGCATTAGGACAAGTTACCTTTATTTAGGTTTTTACGTAGTTGCCTTTAGGCCCACAGTCTGTCAGTGAGTCTGTAAAAAATCCTAAGGACATTTTGGTCTTTTCCATTTATTTCAGCGTCTGTAAAAAACCCTAGGGGTATTTCTGCATTTTACCCATTTATTGGGCTGCCTATAAATAGGCCCCAATCCCTAGGGTTAGGGTTAACTCACTTAAACCTAAAAACCTGAGTTCACTTTCCCAATGTTGAGTTGCTGCTCATTCTCCTGTTCTTGAGAGTTCCGCCGCCGCAGTTATTTTTTGTCTCGGTTGTTTTTTTAATCTTGCGATCAACCAATCAGGTTTTTGTTCATACTCTGTTGATTCAGTTTCGTGCCTTTTCGTGATCTTGGTTCACATCAACTCTGCTTTTTATATTGTGAGAACTGAGAATTAAATTTTTACGGTTCTTGTGTTCACGGCTGTTTCGTCTGTGAGAATGTCTTTCCTCCTAGAAGGTTGCAGGCTAGCTATTATATTGCAGCAGGTTGTTTAGGCTCTATTTTCTCTATTCATCATAACCTGTCCTCTAGCCTTTTTCAGTCTATGCCTCATAGCTTTGGTAGCAGGAGTTTAGTCTGTTCGCTTTGTCATGAACAGCAGCAGAAGCTAGCTGCTGGCCTAGCATAGCTAGCATTAAGTCTATGTGGAATGAAGTATCAAGCAGCCACCAGAAGGTTTGATATTTTATTCCTGAGAATGAACTGTGCACGGCATAAATTTTCTTCTATCTACTTGATTGCCTAGGCTCCTGTTTTCAGTCTATTTCGTACAGCACATTTCTTGCTGCAGCTATTGCTTTCTTCTCGGTTTTTTCATCACTGCGAAAGCTGTGAGATACTGTTACTGCAGGCTCTCGAAGACAGCTGGTGTGCTGTAATTTCTCCTGGTTTTTCGCTGTACATCGCTTTAACTCGTGGTGTGAACAGAGCATTTTTCTAGTGGAGTGTGCGAGGTGTTCGAAGTGTTTCCGGAAGCTTCGGCTTCAGTGACATTCGAACCTTTTTGTCTATATGAAGTATGCTGCGAAGCTTCGAGTTTTTGTCTGGCTTCGGTCTAAGAACTTCAGTTCAAAGTTTGTTGTTTCGGAGCATGCAGGTGTAACTTCGGACTAGTTTCCGAAGTCTGATTTAAAAGGCACATGTTTGTTCGAAGGTCTCTAAATCGCATACTTCGCTCGTACATTGTTTTCGGTGTTACTCTGTTCTAAGCTCTTCGAAGCATCATTTCTAGCACGGGTGTTCAGTTCAAACGAAGTCTTGCATAATTTCTAAACCTCGATTTTCGAAGCTAGGCTTCAGCACTACAGACTTCGACATTGCAGGCTTCGACACTGCAGCCTTCGACACAGCAGGCTTCGTCAAGTACCTTACTGGAGACAACTTTGAACATTAACCTCTCAATCCATTGCTGTAATTTATTTCTGTGAAGTCTTGGTCTGCCATGATTTGAATGCTTTAATTATTCTGCCTATTAGCACTGTGTTGGTGTTTCTTTGTTTAGAACACCGGTCGTTTCTAGGCTAGATACTTTTAGCTTCGGTGATCTGTTTACGTTTTGCTGCTTAGTCTTTTGAGGTGCGTTGGGAGTTAAGAGCAGGCCATAGATTCGAAAGAATTTTTAGGCGCCCATTCACCCCCCCTCTGGTCGCTACTTTCGGTCCTACAAGTGGTATCAGAGCCTGGTTAGGGTTTTTCCATACCTTAACCGGTTCTAAACCCTAGTAGTGATCATGACGTCTCCTGGCAAGGTCCCGTCCTTGGAAGCTTATGGCTATAATTATTGGAAGACTCGCATGCGAGCTTATCTCATGAGCCAAAGCTCGGACATCTAGGACATTTGCGTTCACGCTACGTTTGTCATATTGCTAGTTGCTGAGCGTGATTCTCCTGGTATCATCGCCCAGCATGTGAACAATAGTAAAGCTGTGAACATCTTGTTTTCTGGTTTAGGTCCCACTGAATTTGAGCGTGTGAGCCATCTCCCCACTGCGAGAGAGATTTGGGCTACCCTCTAGGCACACCATGAGGGGACAGCCCAGGTCAAGGCTCGGCTCTATCAGACCTACCGGCGTGAATATGAGAACTTCACACAAAAGCCGGGTGAATCTGTTGAAGCATTGTTTGGTCGTTTTCAGTCGATCATAAACAAGCTTCGGGACAACATGGCTGAGGGTGTTCAGTTAGTCTCAGATCACGAACAAGCGCTCAAGGTTCTCCATACCTTGGACCCAAAGATCTAGGAGATCAAGGTATCCTCTATCATTGAGAGCACTTCTTA
This sequence comes from Zizania palustris, assembly GCA_019279435.1. Classification (NCBI taxonomy): domain Eukaryota; kingdom Viridiplantae; phylum Streptophyta; class Magnoliopsida; order Poales; family Poaceae; genus Zizania; species Zizania palustris. The sequence goes on along the minus strand of JAAALK010000285.1, from coordinate 17,532,799 downwards.
TGATACCTTGACCATTTCTGATTTGTTTAGCAAGCTGAAGGCCACCGAGGTTGATACCCAGTTGAGATCAAATCTCACTGGCTCTGGATCAAAGTCTCTGGCCCTTGCTACACCTTCTGTTGATCCCTCTTCTGTGAGCTGTGCTGGTTCTCTTTGATGTCTATCACTGAGGACCAGCTTGAGTCTTTGGGAGATGATGATTTGTGTGTGTTTAACAACCGGGTGCGTCGTGTTTATGACAAAAGGATGTTCAAAAGACACGGCACAAAGACCGGATTCTTTGAGTGTGGTGATCCAGGACACTTCATCGCCGACTGCCCCAAGCGCAATGGCCACAAGAAGGGCACCAGTGGTGGCTTCCACGACTCCGGCAAGCACGACAGCTCCTCCTTCAACAAGGGCAAGCCAAAGACCAGATTCTTCAGAAAGGCCCTGAAGGACTACAGGCGAGAGAACAAAAAGCGCGACAAGGCCTTCTTCGCTGAGATGGAGAAGAGCTACTCCAAGCGGTCCACATCTTCTTCCTCTTCATCGAGCTTCTGTGCGACCTGTCGACTTTGAAGTCCAGGTACACAGAAAGGGTTGATGAGAGGGACGCTTTGGTCACTGAGCTTGAAAGCGCTCAGCTGGAGCTCAAAGATGCTCAAGCCACTGTCATCATACCCTGTGCTGATTGCCCATCTCATCTTCGACACAGCAGGCTTCGTCAAGTACCTTACTGGAGACAACTTTGAATAGTAACCTCTCAATCGATTGCTGTAATTTATTTCTGTGAAGTCTTGTCTGCCATGATTTGATTGCTTTAATTATTCTGCCTATTAGCATTGTGTTGGTGTTTCTTTGTTTAGAACACCGGTCGTTTCTGGGCTAGATACTTTTAGCTTCGGTGATCTGTTTACATTTTGCTGCTTAGTCTTTTGAGGTGCGTTGGGAGTTGGGAGCAGGCCATAGATTCGAAAGAATTTTTAGGCGCCCATTCACCCCCCCTCTGGTCGCTACTTTCGGTCCTACGGCTCCAAACTGGGCCTCCGAACTGGTCCTCCGAACTGAGGCTCCGAACTAGGCCTCCGAACTGGGGCTCCGAACTGGGGTCTCGGAACCGGGGCTCCGAACCGGGGCTCCGAACTGGACCTCCGAACTGGGCCTCCAAACTCGGGCTCCGAATTGGGGCTCCGAACTGGGGCTCCAAACTAGGCCTCTGAATTGGGCCTCCGAACTGAGGCTCCAAACTGGGCCTCCGAACTAGGGCTCCGAACTGAGGTCTCAGAACCGGGGCTCCAAACTGGGGTCTCGGAACTGGGGCTCCGAACTGGGCCTCCGAACTTGGGCTCCGAACTGGGCCTCCGAACTGGGCCTCTGAACTGAGGCCTCGGAGGCTGGCTCTGAGGAGCTCCGAAGGGAGCGTGAAGGTTAACTCCGAACAAGGCTCGAAGGCTAACTCCGAACAAGACCCGGAGGCTAACTTCGAAGTTAGCCTGAGACTTAGCATCTGGCAATCTTCAAGGGATCTTAACGCTTCGCTCCAGAGGGCTCTGAAGGGGTTCGGAGGCCTCGCTCCAGAGGGCCTCGAAGTGAACCTTGGGACTTGGAAATAATATCTTCAGAAAGGAACAGGCTTCGATAGTGTTGGGCTCTGGGCCGAAGGCTGTCGGAGGCTGACGTCATTTGGCCCCTGTTCAAGGGAAACTTATTCCCCCAACACCAGTTTTGTTAAACTATCGCTAAAACACATAGGTTATTCATGCATTAGTCAAATGAAAGCCCTACATTATATTTATCTACATCCCCGACCATGAAGTGCAAACTGAAGCCATGCTATCTAGCCTAAACTCCTTGTCACCATATAATTAGTACTATTAGATAGTGTCCAATGTATTGACAAAATTGCTATAAGTTAAAAATGAGTCGTAGCAATTTGGTTTCTACTATATGATCCCCGTTTATCTTATCTCTGGAATTCAGTTGGTGATAGAGTTTTGGGTTGAGAGTGTATGCATGGTGGGTTCCGGGTGGAAGCTAGGGCATTGGTCGGTAGCACCCGGGGCACTATAAGGACCGGTCTGCAGGATCTGTTGCAATACATTTCCGTACTAACCACAAGTCTAGTGGGTAAGTCCTAACTAAGGTATGGAGTGCTCCAATCCGAGGCACCACTTGGAGATGGGTCAAGCATCACCTGCGGGTGGCTTGTATCGATGTGGCGCAAAAGGGGGTGCGACGTTAGCCGGGATGCGGCCCAGCGCGCCGGCGAAACCTAGAGCGGGTGATTGTCGCTTGGAGCATTTCATGCTGAGGTTTTGGCACGAGTTCCCATGGTATGGGTCATCTTGTTACACTTGGGTGTATGGGATGAGTGTGTGCCTTGTGGGTACAGTGGTACACCTCTGATCAGAGTCTCAAATCATTTCGAAAATCCGAGCCCACGGTCAAGGGCGGGTTGCGTGACATCCCACAGTTAGTTTACTTTCATGAGTGTGCATGATGATTTGACATGAAAGGACTGTTGAGCGAGGAGGGAAAATGTACTCCTGAGTTAGATGGTATTATGTTGTTCATGTTTAATATTTCACATGATTAAATTTGAACTTTAGACATTATCCTTCCTTTGTTATTATCCTGCATTATTATTGCATTCGCGGTGGCTTGTTGAGTACTTTTCGTACTCATACCCGTTGGACACACACTTCAGAGGTTGCTTACTATGAGGAGGATGGTCTGGAGTAGTGACCCAGTCAAGAAGAAGATCCTGAAGAAGATGTTCGTCATGCTATTTATTTTTGTTGTTTATTTTATTTTTTACACTTATGTAATAATGTGGTCTGCGTACCACGAATGATTGCTCGTGTGTACGTTGTCGCATGATGAACCTCTCGTTATTATTGTTTTTATTTGGAAATTCAATAATGTTCTGATTTGGTAAATCGAGGCGTCACATTCTCGGTGATGACATTGGCGTAGAGAGAACTGGTGATGATTGATGCCATGACTTGAGTGGATTGGATCAAAGCTCTGATACCATGAAAGATAATCAAAGGTGCTAAAAGGAATTGGGTAAATTGCCGTGTTGCCCTTAGCTCGGTAGGCTGTGTGTTTATATAGAGGTGAGGAACAGCCCCTCATGTGTCTTACAAGGAATCCAGCAGCTTCTTGATTACAGTAGAACAATATACTTCTATCTATAGCTGACTACATAATTATATACTTCTATCTTTAGCTTAACAGAAAATTTCATTCTATCTTTATGAACGTCATCAGATCTTCTAACACCCACAACTCGCTCTCCGGACTGATCCCAGAGTTCAAGAACTGTAAGAGGTTGATGTCTCTCTACCTATACGGCAACGATCTCACTGGACTGATATAGGCGTCTCTCGGCGGCTTGCTGGTGCTGACGTACATCGATGTGTCCAACAACGGCCTCATTGGTGGCATTCCGGTAGAGTTCCAAAACATGAAGCTCGTTCTGTTGAATGTCTCATACAACAAGCTCATCGGTCGCGTGTCGCCATCACTGATCTCTGGCCTTCCTGCCGTGTTTCTCAAAGGGAACCCGAGGCTGTGTGACCCCACACTACAAGAAAATAGGAACTTTTCGTCGGCTAAAATAACTTATGTTGGCTTTTGACTGTGGCCGACGAAAGTTAAATGGATCCAGCCCTGCCCGGGAATATATCCCTTAACTTCCATTGGCTAGCATTAAAGCCGGCGGAAGGTAACCGACATAGGTTTTCCCCGCCCGCGTGCGTACAGGGAAACATAACTCCCTGTACGCGCCACTGCTCCCACCGTGCCGCTGCCGACTCTCTACTCGTCGTGCTGCCCACACCCGCTACCGATTGCCGCCTCTCGGTCGCCGCCGGTCGTGCCGCCCTCTGCCGCCTCCCACCCACGCCACCGACAGGGGCACCCAGCCCACCGTGCGCCCACGTCGCCGGCCACCGGCCGCTGCCCACGCCGCCGACCACCACTATTCGCCCATCGACCGTTGTCGTCGCCCGCCGACCATAATCATCGTCGTCATCTGTCGGTGCCTACTGATCGTCGTCGTCCGCCAGCCGTCGTCGCTGTAAGTCGGCCTCCACCGCCCATCGCGCCCAAGTAATTTTTACCCCTTAATTTCCTATCTTTTTGTGATCGAATTGGATCAAGTTGTAAATTGTGAATTGTTATTTTTATTTGTGAAATGTAAATTTTTAATTGTGAATTGATTTGAGAAATTATACTTAGCTTGTAATGAATTGTTTAATATGTTGTCATGTTGTAATGAATTGATTTGTAAATTTGACTTGTAAAGAAACCATGTGATTTTCATATGCAATATATGTTGTCACGTTAAAAACATTGGTTCATGTATTAATATTGTGTTTTTACATATGTTTCATAGGCAATATATGTTGTGATATTATATATATGTACTATTAATTATATTCTTGTATTAATTTGTAGTTTGTCGGTGATTTCATTGGGCGATTAGTATTATATATATTCTTATATATTATTTTTGTATGCATTTTTTTATTTGACAATAATGTAAGTAGTGTAACGAAACCTATGCGTCACCCGTTTCGGACCAACATGTCTCACACGTGTCATACGTGTGAGATGTGTAGGTCCAGAATTGTCCCTTTTTAGACAGCCTCGGAGTGGGCGACAAAGCGTGGTATTTATGATGAGTCGTGAGTCGAAATGAGATTTTAGTGTCATAACCTTATTGTTCTCCATTGCCCCACTATCAGACATGCAATTAGAGAATAGCGGGGTTATGCTGCTGAAATTTCGTTCGGACTCATGGCTCATCATAAATACCATATTCTGTCAGCCACTCTTGAGTGGGTTTAGGACCTATCTTTTCCTATAGACATAGGGTCGTGGTATGTAAAAACGTCTAGTACTTATGATGCATTCTTGATTGAATGAATGTTTTTCATCTAGAATGGCTAAGGACGACCGACGGTGGATGTATAGTGGTTGGGAAAAAAGTGGAGCTCACACGAAGGAGTAGATGATCAACGCTGAGAAATTTGTTAACCGTGCATTCGCTTTGACAAAAACAACTGGCGCGAGGTGCCCATGCATGAAGTGTAGAAATATTCATTGGCAAGATAAGAGAATGTTGTCACTGCACATTTGCAAGTATAGTTTCTTGCCAGATTATGAAGTTTGGGTGCACCATGGCGAGACATTTCATGAAAAACTAGTATTAGCAGTGGAAGAAGATGATAACACGGCTGACGATAGGATGGATGAGATGTTTGATGCTATACAACCGGAGTTTGAAACAAACCCTGAGGATCCTCCTACACCGGATGTTCAAAAGTTTTTCGATGTCCTTAGAGCTTTAGAAGAGCAGTTGCATGAGCACACCACAATAAGCGTACTCGCTTTCGTGACCCATCTTATGGCCATTAAGTCGAAGTTTGCATTCTCCAACAATTGTTATAAGGAGCTCGTGAACCTGATTAGTGATGTCCTTCCTATGAACCATAAGATACCGAAAGACATGTACCAGTCAAAAAATGTTTTCTGCTCTTGGTATGGAGTATGAGAATATTGATGTGTGCCAAGATAACTGCATGCTTTTCTAGAAAGAACGTAAGAATGAGATGTGGTGCTTAAAATGTGATAAATTGTGGTTCGTAGAGATCATAAATGAAGACGGTGAAAAGGTGACGACATAGGTTTCTCATAAGCAACTTTGTTACATGCCTCTTACACCTTGGGTGAAATGATTGTTTCTCTCAAAGAAAACCACTAGGCATATGAGATGGCATAAGGAAGGTGTACGTGAAAACGACCAAGTAATGGTGCACCCATCTAATGGTGAGGCATGGAAGGCTCTAGATCATTTTGACACAGACTTTGCTAGGGATGCGAGAAATGTTCGCATCGGGTTGGCAATAGATGGATTCACGCCTTTCAATGTAACGGCATTGTCGTACTCTTGTTGGCCTGTCTTTGCTATTCCATACAACCTTCCACCTTCGTTTTGTATGAAATATGAATTTATATTCCTGTGTCTCATTATACCTAGTCCATAGCATCCTGGAACATGCCTCAACGTGATGTTGAAGCCCTTAATTGAAGATTTTGGACCGAAATAGGCAACCAGAGGGGGTGAATGAGAGCTTTTAAAATTCTCTTCTGCTGAACAGACTTCGAACAGACCCTTCGAAGTGTCTAGTTCAGAGGTATTGAACACACTCCGAACACAGGCTTCGGATGGGGTAAAAATTCGAAATTCAGAAGGCTTCGCTCGCACTCAGATACCCAAAAAAATGCACTAGACTCTACAAAGATTGTGCAGGCTCCGCACACTGAGATGCCTTCGAGCAGACTTCGCACAAGTATGTTTCCCTCAGAGCTCCGAATAGATGCTCCGCACTCGTAACAGGTACTAGGCTTCACACTTTAGAGTGCTCTAAATAGGATCATGCAAAACTGACCGAATGGAGGACTTTGGCTCTGAGAAGAAAATAGGCTTCGAACTCATACTTCACAAGGTGCTTCGCTAGTAATCAGTGAGGACTAACCTCCAATTTATACAGAGCAAACATACACCAAATTCACTCATAGAAATTGCATATATGTGAGACAAAACACTTAGTTCAGACGAACACCAAGTAAGAACTCTGGTTTGCACAGAGCGAAATGAAAAACATAAAACTCAACCCACACAGTGCAAAACACAGATACAAGTTCATGCAATCAATGAAAAACATAATGGAAATTTTATTGCAAGAACAGGGAACACAAAACTCACAGATCCAGATAATAGTTCATGGTGGTTGGCCAACGCTACAGGGAAAACAGAAGGTTCTAAAAGTGGAGTTCACAGTGTTACCCTAGACCTCAGCCTGCCTCTCCTTTTATAGGCACTACTCTAACCTGCGAATAGACTACAATACCCTTAGGGTTTACAACGTTTTTGTCTCTGGCAGACACGGGGGTACAATTGGTAGTCTACTTTATTGGAAGCTCCTTTGTCAGCTTCACAGAGCAGAGAGTATCAGCTCTTGTAGAGCAGACACGGTCAGCTTTTGTAAAGCAGAATCTTTCTAAGACCCCTTCGCACACGTGGTGTGCTGAGGCTTCGATGGCATGCTTTGAACCCGAAGGCCTTCGCTCCACCGAAGTCAGTCTTTGATATATTGATGGTTTTGAGCTGAAGCCGTTAAATCCCTTGAGCCTTCACACCATCACCTTCGGATTGGACCACCATGGCTTCGAAGCTACTCCATGTTCGAACTCCACCAATCCATGTACCGAATCCATGCATGGCCAAAGTACATCAAGTCATCCACACTCCGAAACCCCACCTTCGAAGTACCTTCACCACCTTCCGAAGTCCCTCCTTCGTCCAAGGCCTTCACACAAAGCACTTACATAAGCACTCCTTCGTAGTGTCTCCGCTCATAGCACACTCCCGAAGAGCCTTGCTCGGACCATGCCTTCGATGCACCTTGACTTTTGAGATCTTCGTCAGGTTTCCCTTCGAGCGCCTCCATCCAGAGCACACTTCGAAAGCCTTGCCTCACTGCAGAGGACTTTTTCTCAGGGTACCTTTAGCCGGAGCCACCCTCCACACTTTCTGCCTTCGTCTAATGCACCTCGACTCGAAGACCGACCTCGACTCCACGCAATCTCTGTGACCGAGCTCCCCTCTCGCCTGGCATCAAGCTCCCTACTTCACCCAAGTTCACCTACTGCGAATCGTCTCGTCACCTCTGAAGTCACCTACACATCAATGACAAACAGACAAGTGTATCTGATACCCCAGAGACCACTCCGGGTAAACACCATCTGGCACACACTCCAGTGTACCGCCCAAAATACCGAACCCTTCGGTACAAACTCCAAAATATATTCCGCCGGACCCCTCCGACAGACATACTCTGCTGCACACTTGTACAACCATCAAGCATCGAACCCTTCGGTGACACACCTCTGAAACCCCTTCGTCCAAAAGGAGACTTGTCAATCACTCATCGCAGACTTGAAACCAAGGCACACATCAACTTGGTTTCTCAGAAGATTTGAAATAATTGTGGAAAAGAGTTGAAGCATATGATTATGACCAGAAGCAAAAATTCAATCTTCGAGTTGCGTATCTATGGTCGGTCCATGATTTTCTAGCATACGGTATTTTTTTCTGGTTGGAGTTGTCATGGAAGGCTGACATGTCCGATATGTGCTAAGGACATAGATTGTTTCCGTCTTAACTTCAAGGGAAAATTTGTTACTTTGATTGTCATAGATGTTTTTGCCCATGAATCACCCATTTAGGTTGCAGAGGAACACTTTCAAGGACAATGTTGTTGTAAAGGGACCGCCAATGCATTTAAGCGGTATAGAGATCGCTATTATGTTGAATGAGTTGGTCCTTAATGAAACTGGGGATGGATTTGTAGGATTCGGAACCGAACATAACTAGACCCACATATGTGGCTTATGGGAACTGTCGTATGTCAAATCGCTTTTCTAATGCACAACATTGACGTCATGCATCAGGAACGTAATGTTGGTGAAAGCATTATAAGCACATGCATGGATTTTTCGGACAGGACAAAAGATAATCTAAAGGTGAGAAGAGATTTAGCTGATATTTGTAATCGACCAACTCTTGAGTTGACAAATAGTGGTGGAAAGCCATGTGCCCCATTTTGTTTAAAACCTAAAGAAAAGAAACAAGTAATGAGGTGGTTGAAAATTGAAATTCCCAGATGGTTATGCTGCGGGATTTAGAAGAGCTGTTAATTTGAAGATAGGGAAGTTAAATGGAATGAAAAGTCATGATTACCACATAATAATGGAAAGACTCCTTCCTGTAATGTTTCGTGGGTACCTGAATGATGATGTGTGGAATACATTAGCTAAGGTAAGACATTTTTATAGACAACTTTATGGTAAATAAATTAATAAGGAGATGATGGAGAAGTTGGAGAAAGAGACACCGGTGCTTTTATGTAAATTGGAAAAAATATTCCCTCTAGGATTCTTCAACCCAATGCAACATTTAGTGGTTCATCTTCCATATGAAGCTAAGGTAGGTGGCCCTGTGCAGTATAGGTGGATGTATCACATTGAAAGGTCCCTAAAAAAGCTTAGAGTGATGGTTGGCAATAAAGCCAGAGTTGAAGGTTACATCGCAGAAGAATTTAAAATGAAAGAGATAGCATACTTCACTAGTGTATACTTCACTGAGCATCACAATGTGAACACACCTACCATGTGTTACCATGTGGATGAAGATGTTACTTGTAGTGACCTTTAAATTTTTCAGTGGAAGGGCATAACTGTTGGTGTCTCCACGACACATTATGTAACTCAAGAAGAAAGAACATATGCCTTGATCTATATGTACTCAAACATGGAAGAGATGGATCAATATTTCACGTAAGTGAATGCTTTCTAATTTTATATTTTACTGACGATGGTTCATATCTTGTTTGTTTACCTATTCGTTTACAATCACAGTATGTTTGATTCGAAATACTTGATGTCTGGTCGTCAACCAACGGAGAAGCAATTAGATAAGTTGCGTCGGGAAGGAATAAATGGAGGGACTAGTTTCCTCACTTGGTTTAGAGAACATGTAAATCCTCACTTCACACGTATTATTTTACTATATTAGGTTAATTATCTTATAAACTCATATGATTTGCAGTGCGTACTCACCGACAATATACATATGGACTTGCGACAGCTCTCTTACGGAAGTATTACTGCCAAAAGTTACGGTCGATATGATGTGAACGGTTTTCGCTTCCATTCAACTAACTTTGAAGCATCTCGACCTCTCGCGGCAACAACTAATACTGGAGTTGTTAAAAGGGTCATTGATGCCCAAGGACAAGAAACTAAGTATTATGGATAATCAAAAATATAATCGAGTACAACTTTGCTAGGAATAAGGAGCTGAAAGTAGTCTTCTTCGATTGTGATTAGTTTGACCCCAAACATGGTACTCGATAAAACCAATTTGGGATAGTCAAACACGCGGAATGACTACATGGTTGCGATAATTTTATACTTGCGCACCAAGTCGAGCAGGTGTATTATATGTCGTACTAATGTAAAAAATTAAGTGCTTGGTGGGTAGTGTACAAAGTGAATCCTCGGGAACGCCTACAGACCCCTGGTGATGGTGCTTATCAATTGGAGGTTGGAGAGGTCGATGAGGTTTACCAAGATGATGAATTGACGAGTTCGTTTAATGTAGAGCCAGACTCGCCAGAAGATTCTTTACTTGGTGATGCTAATGATGTAGAAGTTTCCGAGAAAAGGAAACGACAACATAAGAAGAAAAAAGTAACATGGCGTGCTTTGGGGAGAAGGGAACAAATTGCTCCTGATTTTGATGATAATTGACAAGTAATTGTTATTTTTGGTTGTGTGTGTCAAATATATTTTATATTACATTTTTTCATTAGTTCTAGCTTTCCGTACTAATAAATACTCATTTGTGCTTGTTTTCAATAGGATATCGAAAAAGTTGAAGAGTATTATAAGGAAGGTTTTTGGCAGGAACAGGACGACGAGTGAGGACACTCTATTCTAGGGTAGTTCTGTTTCCACAAGCAGATGTCGTGAAGAGATGTTGAGATACGTCTACCTGACATTGTGGTGTCGAATTTCCTTTCAAAGAGATGATGAGGTACCCTTCAAATTGAATTTTATGCCAATTATAAACTATTACTAATTTTATTGCCTTGAAAGATGAAGAGAATGACCTGGAGGTTGCGGGTCAAGAGGATGAGGCGGAGGGTACGGGGCAGAAGGAGTGTGCGGGGCAGGAGGAGGGTGCGAGTCAGGAGGATCAGATAGAGGGTGCGGGGCAGGTGGAGGGAGCTGGGCAAGAGGAGGGTGCGGGGCAAGTAGAGGGAGCGGGGTAGGCGGAGGGAGCAAGGCAGGGTGACGTAGAGGCTTTAGGGTCATCCACACTTTATTTCAGGATGAGCCACATAGTCGCCCCACCTATAGCCCCTTCGGGTGGAAACGAGATCGAGATCACGCCTGTAGGTGATGGGTAAGTCTCATACTCTGGCATTTTGCTTTATTGTCAAAAATTTCTTTCAATTTACTAACTTTATTGATTATGTATTTCTAGATTTTGGATTGACTCTCGATTTGATGGCACTTCGAGGGTCAGGCAGGTTAACCAGTTATTGGGTAACTTGTGCTGTCTTCATTACCCAACGGTGCTGACACTGTCGGCCGGTGAACGTCGATTATGCACAACATGGGACCAGTACCGATTTGCTCCTGACGGGGCCCACGGAACTGCCTAACGTGCAGTTTGTCATGACTTCTGGGTATGATATCTTTCATGCATTATTTTGTTTTACCTTAATTGTTGATTTGTATGGTTACTAATCATGTTTTTTGCAGTTACATTTTTGCTTGCCAGAATCGGGCAATCACCACAATCATGCCCTTGTTCAACAATGCACATAAGGTGGTGAAGGATGCGATTTCGTATGGCCGGATTCAAGCGAATAATGTATTCTACAAGGAGAAGCTAGGGCAACGAATGAACAATGCGATGGGTTCTTCAACAATCTACTTGACTGAGGAGCAATATCGTTTGGTACATAATTCTAACTCTTTTAATCTTTGATTTTTAAGATTTATTTTCATATAATGTAGAAACTTAACATCCTTTCAGGTGAGGATTCCGTGGTTTGCAAACCGTGATGATGCCTACTTTGAATTCTGCAAGCTTTGGTCTTCAGATAATTTCAAGAGCGTTTCCGAGAAGAAAAGGCAATGTCGTGGAACAAATCTGAAGCACCGATATGGTGCCGATGGTCATATCCATCTGGCTAAAAGTATGGTAAGACCTACACTTGTCACTTTATCTATATATACATTGTAATGCAACTAACTCATCTCTATAGGAAGCTAAAACTGGTGTTACACCAAGTAACATCGAGGTTTAGATCGGTGGTCATAAAAGGTGTAGATCCTACACATCCAGATATATTGTGCAGTCAGTCAGCACGGATCATTTGGTGAGATGTTAACAATTTTAAGAGTTTCCAATATTTTTCTCCATCTAATCGGCATTGTTGCTTTTTTACAGACGCAATATGGTCAACAAATGGTTGAACTTCATGGAGAGGATTATGATTGGTGAAGGCAACCAATTGACCCAATGGTCGTGTACTCTAGCGGAGCTAGAAAGAGCCATGGACGGTGAGTTGATGTTTCTCGATGTTTTGTGTGTGATACTACAATGGTAACTAATTATTTCAATGTTGCAGGTATTCCATGTTTAATGGAGTTATTGATTCAAGGGTTGTGAGAGCTCAAAAGTCAAGTCAGTCATCGTAGGGCTCCTTAGGAGCTAGCTCTCTCCACTCAGATAACTCAGAAGTGTTTCAACTGAGGGAAGATTTGAGGATGCGAGACGAGGAAGTGAGGCATCAAGTCGAGGAAATGAGACTGTGAGACGAGCAAATAAGGCAGCAACAAGAGTATTATGCCGCTTGCATAGCACAACAGTAGGCGATGAGGCAAGTAAGTTTAGTTTACTGCATTATAGCTATATAGAATTTAGCAATAGGTTTAAAATTAACTGATTGCATTACAACATGTATAGCAAATGACCCCGTGGCTTCAGGGATTTGACATGTCACAGTTCTAGCTGATACCTGCCCCACCACCATTTATTCCATTTGTTCCTCCTCCTCCTACAGCTGAGGTATATCCTGAAACATTGTTACTTGAGTTACTTTTGTTAGTGTTTCAATTGTTACTTGACATTTTTTTCTCTAATTGTATCTATTGCTTCAGGATGGACCTTCGGGTTCAAATGTGAATGATCCGAGAGGCAGCGGCGGGGATGGTGTTGAGTGAGTATATCTTGTCTCCTTATGCATTTGTGTTGTGGATTTGTGATTTAATTGTACCTGTAATGTCGATTTGTCATTTCGAATGATTTGTGACTTTGTGACTATGTGAATGAGGCATGGTTAAGTTTGTGAATGTGGATTGTGGCTCAATTTGTGGATTGTGTTTCAATTTGTGGATTGTGAATGTATTTGTGGATATTGTGGATGAATTTGTGAATTTGTGGATGAATTTGTGAATTTGTGATGATGTGGATTGGGTGATGATGTGAATATGTGAATTGTGAATTTGTTGTTGGATGTGATTGTGAATAGGAGAACCAGAAAAACAAAAAAAAATCAGATAACTTCCATCGGCTATGGTCAGGCCGACGGAAGTTAATTAGCTAACTTCCGTCGGCTTGACCATAGCTGACGAAAGTTATCGGCACTCGGTGACGTGGCAAAACGACTTAACTTCCGTCGGCCACGTGGAGCCGATGAAAGTTAACTAACTTTCATCGGCGGCCAACGGAAGTTAGTTAATTTTCATCCAACCGCTTCCATCGGCCAAATGCTCATGAAAGTTAGGTATTTGCCAACAAAAGTTACTTTCTTCCGTCGGCAATGGCCTAATTTCTATCAATTTTGACAGACGAAAGTTCTCCGTTTTCTTGTAGTGCCAGATAGGTTGCCGAAGACGACTGTGACGCGCCATTGAGAAAGCGTCAGGGGCTAGCGTTAGCTGCAACCGTGGCATCTTTCGTCACCGACGTGATGCTGCTGGCTCTGGGAGCATTCACAGTCTTCAGGAGGCTGCACGGCAGCAACAGCAGCAGCTCCTCCCCATGGAAGATGGTGCTCTTCTACCCAATCAAACTCACCGGAGAGGAATTGCTCGCCTCGTTCCACGACAAGAACGTCATTGGCAGGGGAGCATCCGGGAGAGTGTATCTGATCGAGCTGAAAGACGGGCAAAATGTCGCGGTGAAGAGGATGGTCAGCTCAGGCACTAAGTCACCGGGGAACGGGAACGAGCCATTGTTCCTCGTCCCGGGAACTTCGTTCCTATTCGAGGAACGGGGGCGACGCGGGACGATTTCAGGGACGGTGGCGGAACTCGTCCCCGAGAAAAGAGGAGTTCGGGACCTCTGCGGCGACCAGCTCGGACACCCTGGTTAGCTCTGCTCTGTGCGCCTCCCAGTATGCGGCGGCGCTGGTGGCTGTGGTGGAGGCGTCGGCCTCGTCTTCGTCATCGTGGAGTACGTTCTTGGTGCTTGTGCGGTAGTAGCAGTCGCCGTTGTCGTCGAAGACGTCGGAGGCCCAGGGCGCGGTGCTCTTGATGAGGTCGTCGGACTTGGCGAGAAGCTGGGTGAGGAGCGCTAGGGAGCAGCTGGGTGAGGAGCGTCGAACTTCCGCCTCGAGGAGGTCGCGGAAGAAGGCCATGGCGTGATTGGGAGAGCCCTGCGTCGCCGAGCACTTGCTCTGGCTGTGAACAGGGGAGCTCTCGAAAGGGTGATCCAGGACGGAGACGGGGCTGAACTGCTTCTCGTCGTCGGAGTCCAAGTTGGTGTACCCCATCTCCTCGTCGTCGTTGTCGGCGGCGGCTACCTCGACAGCGCTTGGATGATTCGTCAAGCAAGGAGACGGGGATACCTGCTTGAATGACTCCGAGAACTGCAGCGCCCCCGGCTTCCGGTTGGCCGCCTTGCCGTGGAGGAGTTCCTATTCGAGTTAATTTTTATTCGTCATGTATGAACTAAGAGTTAATTTTTATGCCAAGATATTTGGTTAATTTCTATGTCTTATGTATCGTTCCAAACAGCTTAGGTTCCTGTTCCTTGTTCCTGTCATCGTTCCGGGAACATCGTTCCAACTCAACATGGAACACGTTCCATGTCCAAAAAAAACATGCTAAAGCTGTATACCCATAACGTTCCATGCTATAGGAAATCATCGTACCACGTTCCTCGTTCCCGTTCCTCGACCCCATCGTCCCGGGAACGCGGTGACTTAGCTCAGGCAAGCCGGCATTCAGAGCAGTGAACAATGCCCTGAAGGTATTGGCAAAAATCCGGCACAGGAACATTGCCAAGGTGCTAGGCTTCTGCTACTCTGAAGGCGAGGTCAGCATCATATACGAGTACATGGAGATGGGGCTTGCAGGATTTGATCTGCGCGCCAAAATTCACAGTTGGGTGGAACGACAGGTTACGGATTGCAATTGGAGTAGCACAGGGGTTTGCGTACCTTCACCATGATTATACTCATCCTCGCGTGCTGCATCGAGACCTGAAGTCGAGCAATGTGTTGCTTGCTGATGGATTTGAGCCCCGAATTACTGGATTTGGGATCGATCGTGTCATTGGCGAAAAAGCGTACCGATCTTCGTTGGCTGCTGATATGAATTACATGTGCTACGTAGCTCCAGGTAAGCATTCATACCGCTCAATCTATGCAATCATATTGGAACAGTCTGAATGCGTAAATCTGTTCCTGACATACGATTTACACAGCATCGACGGTATAAATTTGCATTAGGGATACCGTAAACTTTGGCTGTACAGTTATTCGACTGAATTTGGTCTTAAACTGAAACAAGAGCTAAGCTGCACCAAGAAACCGACACACCTGATGGACGTCTACAGCTTCGGAGTCATTCTCCTGGAGCTGATCGCGGGGAAGCCAGCGGAGCAGCCGGCGTCGGACGATTCGGTGGACATCGACCGGTGGGTGCGGCGGCGGATCAACGTGACCGACGGCACGGTGTAGATACTCGACCCCGGCGTCTCTCACAGTGGAGCAGGGGATGCAGATGCAGGCAACGCTGGAGCTCACGCTGCGCTGCAGCTCGGTGATGCCTGACCAGAGACCGGCCATGGATGAGGTCGTCCGGTCGCTGCAGCTACTGCGTTCCCCACAGGCTCCGCCGTCCACCGGAATTGCTCCGGAGCCTTGAGTGGAACAGTTCGTCGAGGCTGTTTCCTCCTGCCTAAGGGTTCAGGTCTACTGGGATTCTGATGACATTACGAGAGCAAATCTACTTAGTAGAATAAAGAGAAACAAGGTATCTCTGTTTATTCTGAAATCGGTGTTTGGAGTACAGGGGGAACTTCAGATAAACTTCAGAATTCTACCACACCTAGATATTTCAGAATCCATTTTCTTGTTCCATCATAAATATCATGAATACAAGCTCAGCAAGATGACAACGATTATTCCATTACATGGCAGACATATAAAGATGAAATAAGCAGAACTGAACGGAGAAAACTGTTTCTGAAAACAAACAAATTGCAACAAACTATCGGCTACTGCCAGCACTTTTGCAACACTAACTCTTCCATATGTTATTCATTTTCGGACCACACTTTTGCTATGTAGCATAAACTCAACTTCCACGGTCGGTGAACATCACTATGTCACATTGTCGCCAAGAAGTTTGGCGATGCATTACTCTTCTGTATCTTGTGCGCGTTCTGCCCTGGACCTTGCTCGGGTCTGATAAACTCTTCTTCCTCCGCTATTGTTGCTACTGTTCACCATGTCACTCAAGAAGTACCAGCAGATGGTGCTCTGCAGAGGACCTAGTATGCCGCCAGCTGAGGGAAGGCAAGGCGTAGACCTCCCAGTTTCAATGTCAAACACCATGCCCTGATCCCTACCACGCCCACCGATCCAGTACACACAGTTGCCCTTCAGACCAGGCACACCCTCAGCATAAATTGACACGGCATTGTTACGACCAACAAACACTGAGTAGCCTCCCAAGTCTGTCACAGCATTCCAGCATGGCTGGCGCCGGGGATAATACCTCAGAACCAAGATTTCATTTTCCGACACACGATGGTGACCTCCTCCAGGCAGCTGCAAAGTGACAGTGCAACTTGCATTCCTCCAGATTTGGTACAAGACACCTTCACATAATACAATGTTCTTAGCATTTG
Organism: Zizania palustris; assembly: GCA_019279435.1. Lineage (NCBI taxonomy): Eukaryota > Viridiplantae > Streptophyta > Magnoliopsida > Poales > Poaceae > Zizania > Zizania palustris. The sequence goes on along the minus strand of JAAALK010000285.1, from coordinate 17,516,022 downwards.
TGAAAGCTGACACGGTGTTGTAGGGTGGAGCAAAACTGGTGGCAGGGTCGAAGAGTAGGTTGCCGTCCAATAAGGGCTCAACCGTAGCAGGCGCATTTAGATCCGGTTCAAGAAGTCCCATTGAGATCCTCCTAAAAGGGATGAAGGCCTCTGAACAAAGTGTTAACTTTGATGGCCCGGTTAGATCCCTCGATCTTAACTGTTCATAGCAGATCATGCGCCAGTTGCGCTGATGATATTGGCCTCGCCTTGCACGAAGACCATGTGCCCATTCAGCAATTGGTGATGGTGCCTCTGGTTCTGAGGGCCCTGGCTCATCGATGATAGGTTTCCGGTGACGGCGCTCCGGGAGGCAGAGCAGGAGCACGTCGCCGCACCTGGTGAGGCAGTAGACCTTACCTTTGTCATGGTAGACGACGTCGGCGAGCTGGTCTCCGGCTACGATGTGTAGAGGGTCAAGGACGGTCCATCTCCTGGCGCCGGCGGTGACGTAAGCGATCCTGTCGATGTCGCAGATGGCGGCCGCGGCGAAGTAGTCCTTCGCGGGATTGGGAGCGAAGACGACCTTGGAGACCCACTTGCTCTCGTAGATCAGCGGTGGCAGGATGATCTCCGTGCTGGTGACGGGGTTGAAGAGGACGAACAAGCTCTGCCCGCCGTATATGGCGATGTCGATGGACAGGGCAAGCCAACCGTTGCTGGAGCCGACGACGCGCGCGCCGGTGAGTATCGCCGCGAGGTCGAAGGAGCGGCGCGAGGGGAGGGACGCGGCCGAGGGGCACAACCTTGCGTCGGATAGGACGAGGAGGGCCGGGGACGGCGGCGTGAGCGCCGAGCGCCAAGCCGTACATGCGGCCCTCGCGATGGCGTAGCACTTGAGGTCCAGCCGGTCCCCGATACGGCAGAGCAGGTCCGGTGGCAGGTCCGCCCAGCGGCGGAACGGCGGCATGGCGATAGGGAATCCGCACTGATTCGGGGCAAGGCTAGGCGGCCATCTAGCGATTGCCCGATTGGGGAATTTTGCTCCTGATGAAACTTGGGTGGTTATCTTACGCGTTGGCCCCTGCCACTGCTTCGAATTGCCGAAATGGCCCAGCGCCGCCGCCGCCGCCGCCGCCGCCATCGTCGTCGCCGCGACGCGACGTAGCCCATTCAATTTCACGCGAAGCCCAAAGCAAGGGAAGCCCATGACAAGAGAAAAAATGAACGCAAGGGAGACTGCTTCCACGCACCGGACTCATCGCAGCCATCCACCTCAACCAAACGGACAGCTGGATGCAGCAGTAGTCCACGGACGATTCCATGGACCGCGCCGTTTTGGCTCACGCTTTCGGCGAACCAAAATTTTGAGTCTTTGAATATCCCGCTCGCCGCCACCATAATTCCCCGTTTCCCCTGCTCCCGTTCCTCCTATTTGAGCCTGTGGCCGTATTGATTCTCGCAAAAAACTGTGATTTGGATGTGGTAGCTCTACCAGGGGTTCGAAAAGGCAAGCTTGAAGGAAGAGCCGAGCAAATGGTTAGTAATATTTGAGATTTGGGGTGGTTTCTTCCGTTTTTGTGTACTGCTGCTAGGTCTTTTGATGCGTTTGTTGGGCTCTTCTGTTGCAGATCTGTTGAGCAGTTGGGATAAGTGGTTCGAATATGAGCAAGTGAGCACGAGGTGACCGAGGAAAGTGAGAAGTATGGCAAATTTTGGGGTCTCTTGGATTTACTGAATCCATTCCAGTGTTTCGATGTTTATTTGGATCTTGCAGATTTCTGCTGATAGGAGTAGAAGGATCTATAGCTAGAATACAGACAAGAATCAGAGAGAACCAAAATGTGAGGATACTATGTTACCATTTCCTGATATTTTTGATGCGTTTATTGGGTTCTTACCCACCTGTGTCTCTCCTTCTATATGCTTTTTGCAGATTCCAAGATGCATGACCTGAGGGATGGCAAGAGGACAGCCCTCGGAGATCTCTCCGGCGGCGGGTTCTTCATCAGGAGGGTGGCCTCGCCAGGATCTCTGGCGGTGAGGGGCGCCCGGAAGACGCATCCTAGGCGGTTCATATCGCCCTCGAACAACAAGGAGAACGTGCCGCCGGCTGTGAGGGCCACGACCCCAAAGCGGATAAGCCCACTTCCTGATTGGTACCCAAGAACACCACTCCATGACATAACGGCTATTGTGAAGGTAATTGACAACTTTTTTCAGCTCATAAGATGGAGCGTACATGATGTGACATTGTCATTGAGTAATATAATTGAGTGAATGCATATTTTGTCCAGTTGGTTGGTAGGGTGCTTAGAGCATCTCTAATAGATTAGTCATATGGCTATTTAAAATTGAATTTACGTATTTTTGTGAAAAATGAATCTTTAAGAGTTTCCCTAAACGAGTCACTTTCCTAATTCATTCCCTAAATCATCATTCATCTCTCTCAAATATAGAATTAGTTTAGCAAATCCCTATTTCCATTTATACATATTTTTTCTTGCATGTGCATTATTTTTTCCCGTATGTGTTGTTATAAGTTGAATGATACACATATTTGAATGTATTATAGTTTTACACAAAATTATTACATATTATAAACCATATTTGTAGGATTTAAAAAATAGGGATTAAGATTAGAGCATCTCCAAGATATTAGCCATATGGCTATTTAAAATTGAATTTAGGTATTTTTGTGAAAAATGAATCTCCAAGAGTTCCCCTAAATAAGTCTATTTCCTAATCCATTCCCTAAATCATCATTCATCTCTCTCAAATATAGAATTAGTTTAGCAAATCCTTATTTCCATTTGTGCATATTTTTTCTTGCATGTGCATTATTTTTTTCCGTATGTGTTGTTATAAGTTGGATGATACACATATTTGAATGCATTATAGTTTACACAAAATTATTACATATTATAGACCATATTTGTAGGATTTAAAAAATAGGGATTAAGATTACAGGGAAACTGTTGTAGATTGATTAATTTTTAGGAATAAATAGAGTTTAGGATGATTCTTATATATGATTTAGGGACTATAATTTAGGAGGTCTCTTGGAGATGCTCTAAGAAAAACTGTTGTAGATTGATTAATTTTTAGGAAGAGATAGAGTTTAGGATGATCCCTATATGATTTAGGGACTATAATTTAGGAGGTCTCTTGGCGATACTCTTAAGACTTGATTGTAGCTGTAAAATACAATAATGTTTGACACTCTTTATTTTCATCACATCACATAGGAACCGTTTATTTTCTGCCATTGACCAATGGTATTTGGTATGTCACAGCTTTATTCTATATGGTGTTTTTTTGTTTAACCAATGGTCCGTGAGCTGAATCATTTTGCCGTATTATGTTACTTGTATCAAGATATTTTATTTTAAAAAAATGCGACCTGGAAGTTTAAGACAACTTCTGGTGTTGTTTCGCATTGACCATCCCATCTGAAAACATTACTTTGGTTTTTTCATGTACCTTGATCTAATACAATAATACTGTTGGCGTAAAAGATTACGCTAACAGGTTTCTGTAGAATAGAAACTAACAAACGAAGTGTTTGCGAAGAGAACTGTTCTAAGCCTCCGAAAGGATAATAACTTAGAATAGTTCGAATATGTGTATTGAATAACTTGTATTCGGTCCCTATTACAGGGTGAAACGGGGGGTATTTATAGGCCCAAACATTAAGGAAAAGACCTATTTACCCCTCTATTACAACCGACATAGTGGATACTATTCGGTACCCTTAATAGGGCTAAAATGGTAAAAGACTAATCTAATGAGAAAAAAGATAAGTCTTCCATCTTAGCTGGCAGAAAAGATCTTGAAAGGCCTTAGTTCGAAGACGTACTCCGAACCAATGTCTGTCTTCGTACTTCGAACTTGACTCCGGGTATCTTCGAAGATGAACGTCTGGGAATCTTCGAATCCGCTGTCTGCCTTTATGTTGCTTCGGCAATAACCCCGAAGATGAGATATTTTCCCCCAACAGTAGCCCCTCGAATACGCTTCTCCGTTTAACCTGTAATGTTAGGAGAGCAGTATACGAAAGGAAAAGATAACCAAACATAGGGGTTATTGATTTTTAGTTCATCTCCGAAATGCATGAAGATATAAACTCCGAATCAGTCTTAGGATAATTGCTTTTCGAACTATCTTAGAACCGACTCAGGAAGTTCGAAAGTCTTTTTAGACTTAGAAGAAATAGCCGTTAGTTTTCTGTTTCTAACGGAAACTGTAGCAGACGCTAATCTCGGAGAGAAGTAACGGCAGAAATGTGAAACGACATGGACTAACGGTAAAAAAGTGAAATTTAGGCTATAAATAGAAGGCCTAGAACTTACCCGGTTACCTTTTCACCACTTTCTCACAATCAAACACTTTTTAGCCCTTTGAGTTCTTGAGCCCTAGCCTCCATTTTCCCCAAAGCAATCCATCGACCGCAATGGTGAAGACTAAGGGATCTGCACCTCTGTCGGCCTTGGCTCGGCAGCAGGCGGCTGCAGCAGCAGCGGCGGCAGTGTTGGGCTCATTTTCTCTTTAGATGAATTCCAATGCATATCTGTTATACCCTTATTTCACCATATTTTGTGTTGGGCTCTTGTGGAAATGCATTAATGCTTGAGGTCAATAACTTCTGAATATGCTGAATATTTTGCTTCAAGACAAGCAGTTGAATGTACCGTTGTACACAAGTTGATACCAATTTTGCGTGCAAGCTGCTGTATCTTATTATACATTTATACCACAATGTAATACTTGTATGGAATGTTATAAATTGTTTTTTTAGGAGTGCTCGAAATCTAGTGATACATTATTGAGTTGGGTTGGTTTCCAAATATATTCTGATTTCTGTTTGCTAGGTGGAATGTTTGATTTCTTAGGTAAGCTCTAATTACATGTCCACCATCTAACTACTGCAATATAAAACATTGTTATAGACTTTCAGTTAATCTGAATTTGTAAGACATGCATACTAAGTTACTAAGGCCCTGTTTGGAACCTCTAGAGCTAATTGTTAGCTGCTAAAATTAGCTATAGAGGTTCCAAACAGGGCAGCTAACACCTCAGCTAATTATTAGCCAACCCCCTAGATAACAATAATCCCATTAGCTGGTCCAACCCAGCTAATCCCAGCTAATTGTTGGCTATTGTCCATTCTACCCCTGCCCTCTCTCCTCCCTTCGTCTCCTCCACGTTACAGAAAGCACTTCTCGCATTTGATCCCATCGCACGCCGCCCTCCCGTCTATCCTAGTCGCGCCGCCGCCCTCCACAATCGGCCAGCGCACGACCGTCCATCACCGAATCGCGCCGCCGCTCTGCTTCTAATCGTGTCGCCCTGCTTCAAATCACGTCGTCGCCGTCTATCAAATCGCGTCGCCGCTGCCTGCTTCAAATCGCGTCGCCGCTGCCTACTTCAAATCGCGTTGCCGACCTGCTTCAAATCGTGCTGCCGCCCAATTTCAACTCGCAGCACCTGGCAATAGATTCCATCAGTCTATTCGTCTCAAGAAAATGGTGATGAAGAACAAGGCATGGATGAGTTTCGTGATACCCTTGCAACTGCTTTGTTCAATATGAGAGGATGACAATTTGGGCCAATCTAGCTTACACAATTTGAGTGTTTTTTGTTCTGTATTGTATACTCTGTGTTTCATGACTGATGTTGCCCGTTACAACTGAGAAGTCTTGTTTATATACTATCATTCAAAGAAATCATGAACTTGTTCTAGGGACACTATGGTCAATTAGCTCTAGCAACCAAAGAATTAGCTAGGGGTTCCAAACAGCCTCCAGCTAATAATTAGTTGGCCCAATCCAGCTAGTAGATTATTAGCTAGCTAACAATTAGCTCTAGAGGTTCCAAACAGGAGCTAACTATATTTTTCAGCTATTCTTGCCTTAGTTTCACGGATGTTATAGTCTACTGTATGTTTTTTCCTTCCCAGTGACGCTAATCTGACTTAAACTTGCAGGCTATTGAGAGAAGACGCTTAAGGATTGCTGCATGTCAGCAGCAGAGCCAGAGACCTGAGCAGGAGGTTCCTCACTGCCCTAAAGTTCAGGACTCCCTTGGTGCTTTCCCCGGTTCCAGCTCAACTCAAATTGTTGCCAGCCCTGCATCTAGATTGGCCAAGGGCAATCTGAAGATTTTTTCCTCGACATCTGAAACATCACTTTTGACACCATCCAATTCTGAGCCGATTGATCCAGCCTTTCTGGATCTTAGGAAGAAGCTGTCCAGCTCAATAGAGCAGATAGAGAAGATGGTGAGGAGAAACCTCAAGCGAACTCCAAGGGCCGTTGCACAGCCTTCCAAGAGAGCCATCCAAAGGTGCACACTGATGTCGATGCGTTAAGGTTTATATGGTACTTCATAGTGTGGGAGAGGATAAAGTCCATCTCAGACTTGTCCTGCTTCCTTAGCCGCTAGCCTAACCACTGAATGTGTGTTGCTGCTATTCTTCTTCCCGTCCTCCCTAGAATCATAAACTTACTATTGCATAGCCACTGGTTCTCTGCCTGAGGACCTAGTTTATGGGGATTATCGGCTCTCTGCTTTAGGGCCTAGGAGTAGCAGTCTAGCAGATGTAAGTGCTAGTTGTGCTGTCATTGGCAATGGCTCATTCTACTTCAGCAGAACACAACTGAGCTAGTGAACTGTTCGTGGCACCAAGTGTCCGGTGTGCTGTCACTAGCAGGGGAACAAGGAAAAACTGAACTCTGTAGAAATTCTTGTTTTGTGTTGTATATTGCAAATGCACAATTCACTCTTCATTGCCTATAAGCTTCTGTTGCCAAATGGTTTCTACACTGTTGTTTCCTACCCATAAAGCCCAGAACTGGAGTAATATGGCTTGTACTTACGGAATATTTTGAAATATACCAAGAATGCAAGCTGTTTGTGGTGCTTGGACATTCAAATCTGACTAAGGGTATATTTGGTTGCATGGATATCCTTGAATCAATCCAATTATTAAATGTGCTTGGTTTGTGGATAAGAATGTATAGGGTGGTTAGACAAAAGAATATTCTACAAAGATGTTGGCTGAGGTTATCATCAAAATTGGTCGGATGGGACATCCACCTTTACTAACCTTGATCGTTATTGGTGATTAGTGATAATTAGTTTATTTATTTTTAATTAGTGATCATAATGCTAATATTAGTGTTGGTTAGGGATAATTAGTCAATTTCATCGTTTATTAATATGGATTAGACTAATATTTGATAATAATTAACATATTTTTATTAATTAATAATGTACTATTCTCATTCTAAATTTCTAACCACTCTCGTGCGTTAGAATAAAAAAATTAGCTCTTTTCGTTAGAGCATCTCCAAAAGCCTCTCCATTTGACTCTCCAAGTTAAATTATAATCAGCCAAACAAAAAACACACTCCAACAAAATGGCCAACCAGCTGGCTAAGCCATCCGGCTGGCCAAATGGAGCTCTCCACTGGCCAAATCTAGCCAGCCAGTTCGGCTGGCCATCCGGCTGGCTACTTGTGGTGCACAGGCAACGGCAACGGGAAAGAAAGAAAGGGAGAAAAGAGAAAGAAAAGAAAAGAAAAAAGAAAAAAGAAAAAAAATAAAAAAATAAATTTTATAAAAAATGTATACAATTTGCAAATTTTAAAATTTTATAAATGATATTTTTTTAAATAAGAAATCAAATATTGAAAATATTTTGAAATTTTAAAAGAGAGAATAAATTGTTTAGAGAGTTGAGAATAGAGAGTCTTTTGGAGTATATAGTCGATTTGGAGAGGAATCTTTTTGGAGAGTTGGCTAAATGGACAAATGGAGAGGCAAAAATGGAGAGTCTTTTGGAGATGCTCTTAGGGGTTAGGGGTGAAAATGGATCCGTAGGATGCTAGTAATATTATATCTTTTTTCATATTTTTATTTGGATTCAGATTCAGATATTCTGGATACTGTTGGGGGAGATAATCCCGACGGCCAGGGGGTCCACTGCCAGGGGGTCTGAAGCCAAGGATACCGGAGGCCGCCCTCCGGGAGAAGGATACCGGAGGCCGCCCTCCAGGAGAAGGATACCGGAGGCCACCCTCTGGGAGAGGGAGGCCGGAGGCCTCCTTCCGGGAGACGGAGGCGGGAGGCCGCCCTCCGATACAAAGACGCCGGAGGGCGCCCCCCGGAAGAGAGATGTCGGAGGCCACCCTCCGGGAGAAGGTCGTCGGAGGCCGCCCTCCGGGAGGGAACTGCCGGAGGCCCTCCCTCGGGCCACAGTAGCGAACCTGAAGGGAGCGTTGGCGGGAAAAGGACGGCACAAATATACGGGGGGACAGGATCGCGATCCTCTGAGCCGTGTCGGGCGGCGCAGGCAGCGTCCGACACGGCTGATACGCTGTCAGAGTCGAATCTTCTTGTCTGTACTATATATAGTCCGTTTTGTCTGTACTGTCGACTGGCGGTTGGCTGTGTAGCCGTTGGTGTTCTAGAGGCGCTTGGCCCTCTGGACGGGGCGCCTTATAAATACCCCCCAACTACAGTTGTAATAACACAAGCTCGAGGAGCATTGAATACACCACTCTCATTTCCACCAAGAAACCTGCTGGTCCGATCCGTCGTTCCAACAGTTGGCGCCGTCCGTGGGGACCTTAGTCCAAGAAGCTATCGTCCTCTACACCCACTCACCGAACCATGTCAAGTCGAAAGGGAGCAAGCGCGGTTCCCCCGCGCCGGTCAGCCCGCACCGCTGGGGTCGAGCCCGCCGCGATCCCCGACCCCGGCCCTTCGGCCCCTGCCGATACGCCGGTCGGGGCACCTCCCCTGGAGCCAACCCAGATGCCGGAAGGGACGCCCGAGGCCGGAGGCCCTGCCAGCATACCTGAGCCAACCTCCGTCAACCTGGCGGGAGTGCCAGAGGTACCGCCGGAGCAGCACGCTCTAGCCGGACCCCCGGTGGTGTCCCTTCGGACTGACTACGCCCGCTCTCGGGACCCCGACACCGCTTCAGGAGGAAGCGGGAGCCAAGCCGACGCCTTGGCCGCTGAGAACGCCCGGCTGAAGGCAGAACTGGCTTTGTGGTGCCAGGAGGCGTCGCTCCGCCCTCCGGAGCCCCTCCGCGCCGCAAAAGCTATGGCCGTAGCGCTAAGCGACGATGAAGATCCAGAAGACGGAGAGAACCCGTCATACGACGAGGAGTCCCCCTTGCATCTAGACCTTCAGAGGGTGCGCTTCGGCTCGAAGTTTCGCGCCGCCAAGCTCACCAAGTACTCCGGAGACTCCGACCCTGGGGAGTTCTCTCGCTCCTACGCCTTGGCCATAGAGGCGTCCGGAGGAAGCCGGGACACCATGGCTAAATGCTTCCCCCTGGCACTCGAGGGGATCGCCCTCCGGTGGTTCTGGTCACTCCGACCCGGGATCATTCACTCGTGGGAGCAGCTGAGGAAGAAGTTCGTCAACAACTTCCAAGGAACCTTCGTGGCCCCCATGTCCACCGGGAGCCTCTTCCAAGTAAAGCAACAGCCCGAGGAAACTTTGCGGCAGTACTCTCAGCGCTTTGCGCACACCAAGGCCCAGATCAAGGACTTTCGGCTTCCTCCGTCATCGACGCGGCCCGAGAGGGCGTCACCCACCCAGGCCTCCTCGACAAGATCCACCGAAAACCTATCTCTTCAGTGGCGCAACTCATGACGTACTTCGAAGAGTACGCCCGGTCCGAAGAGGGCCAGATGCGCCGGCAAGCGATGGTAGCCCCCGTCCGGGCCCCGAGCGCCAGGGCGTATGAAGCCCCCCCGGATCTTCACCGGGGCGCGCGCCAAGCTTCCGACTTCCGCCGCCAGGAGCCCGGTCAGCAGGATCCCATCCTTCGAGACTCTCGACGAGGCCGAAAGCACCTTCGGGGGGAAGTCCTCAGTATCACCCCCCAAGCCCCCGCCAAGCACCTGCACACGCCCGGCGGAAGCCGCCCAGCCGGAGCCAAGCATCCACCCCGGGCGCTTTCCAGGGAAGCCTTCTACTGCAGCGTCCACGGCGAGAACCGGAGCCACGACACCAACTCCTGCCGGACCATACTCGCCCTTCGTAGCGACTACCTCGAGCGCAGTGCCGGTCGCGGCTCCACCGACAAGGGGATCCCTACCCCTCGCCCCGAAGCGGTCCAGGTGGTCGGGCACCGCGAGGAACTAGAGGTCCCGATCCCGGTTTGGAGTACGGCGGAGCCCCGGCCCCCAAGCTCGAAGGCGCCCCAGACCGGGGGAAGCGAGTGGTCCTCCCCATATCTGGAGGAGGAGCCTTGGGGGCTCTTTCCAAGCGGCAGCGCCGAGACTACGTTCGGGAGGTCGGGCATATCGGCACATCCGGCCCCCCGGCCCTCCCGGAGTGGTCTCATGTCCCCATCACCTTCACCGCCGAAGACGCCTCCGGAGGTCAAATTCCCGCACGCCGATCCCCTCGTCATTTCAGCAGACATCGCCGGAGCTGAGGTGCGTCGTATACTGGTCGACGGGGGGAGTTCCGCTGACATTATCTTCGTGCAGGCCTTCGATCAGCTATGCCTGCCGCGCAAGCACCTACTGCCAACTTCGCGCCCGCTCCAAGGCTTCACAGGCCCTCCGTTGGATGCCCTGGGCCAGATCCTGTTGGAAGTGACCTTCGGCGACTCACCCCTGCAGCGCCGCGAAGAAATTCTGTTCGACGTAGTCGACGCCCCGTACGCCTACAACGCTATCTTCGGGAGGGGGGTCCTCAATTGCTTCGGAGCCGTCGCGCACCACAACTACCTCTGCCTCAAGATGCCAACGCCCGGGGGGTGCTGTCAGTCCTGGGTGACCAGGCCGCGGCCCGCCGGGTCGAGTACGGCCATTCAGCACCGTTAGAGCTGCGACAAATTCACAGTGTCCGCGAGGGCGCCGAAGGAGCCGGCCTCGCAGGAAGCAAGGACCCCGAGCAGAAGGGCCGCCCCGCCAAACCCCTCCCGGAGGTGGAAATCATCACCAAGACCTTGACTCAAGGAGGGAAGGATTACCCGATCAAATTCGGAGGGGACTGGAACCGGAGGTGTCGGCGCAGATCGAAGCTATCATCCGCGGCAACCTCGACATCTTCGCATGGTCCGACGAGGACATTACCGGTGTCGACCGCTCGATCATCGAGCACTCGCTGGCCGTCGACCCGAAGGCACGGCCGGTTCGCCAGGGGCTCCGGAGGCTTTCCACCGAGCGGGCTGAGCTCGCCAAGGCTGAGACGGAGAAGCTGCTTCGAGCAGGGGTCATCCGGGAAGTGAGTCATACCGACTGGTTGTCTAACCCAGTGTTTGTCCAGAATAAAACATCTGGCAAGTGGCGCATGTGTATCGACTTTACTTCTCTGAATAAAGCTTGCCCCCGTGACCCCTACCCCCTGCCCCGCATTGACCAACTAGTTGACTCCATAGCCAGCGCAGAGCTCCTCAGTTTCCTCGACGCTTATTCCGGATACCACCAGATCTGGCTAAGGCCCGAAGACCAGGTGAAAACAAGTTTTGTCACTCCAGCCAGAGTATTCTGCTACCTTCGGATGCCCTTCGGCCTTCGCAACGCCGGGGCAACCTTCTCCAGGCTAATCTCCAAAGCCCTGGGTCATCAGCTAGGACGCAACGTGGAAGCATACATGGACGATATCGTCATCAAAAGTGCCACCAAGAGCCACCACGGATCAGACATAGCTGAGACCTTCGACAGCCTCCGGCGATGTGGGATCCGGCTCAATCCAGACAAATGTGTCTTCGGAGCACGCGCAGGGAAGCTGCTTGGGTACCTCGTTTCCACCGTGGCATCGAAGCCAGTCCAACACAAGTTCAGGCGCTACAGAACATGCCCCCCCCTCAGAATTTGAAGCAAGTGCAAAAGCTGGCCGGGCGGTTGGTGGCCCTCGAACGTTTTCTGGCAAAATCAGCAGAGCGCAGCCTGCCCATCTTCAAGGCGCTTCGAAGTTCTAAGCATTTCGAGTGGACCCCCGAGTGTCAGGACTGCTTCCGGCAAATCAAGGAATATCTCTCCGGCCTCGTGGCCCTCGCCACACCCCAGGCCGACAGCCCTTTATTGGTCTACCTCGCCGCCTCCGGCACCGCAGCGAGTGCGGCTTTAGTTCAAGAGGAGGAGCTCGGCGGGAAGCTAATTCAACGCCCTGTCTACTTCGTTTCCGAAGTCCTCGCCGGAGCCAAGGCTAGGTACTCCGAGCTCGAAAAGGTGGCCTACGCCCTCGTCATGGCCTCCCGAAAGCTCCGGCACTACTTCCTGGCTCACGACATCATCATCCCGACTGCATACCCGCTAGGCGACATGTTCCGGAACAAGGACGCCACTGGCCGCTTTGGAAAGTGGGCGGTGGAATTGGCCCCGTTCGGGATCTCTTTCGTCGCCCGGACAGCCATCAAGTCCCAAATCCTCGCCGACTTCGTCGCAGAGTGGACGATGGCCCGCGAACCCGCGGGCGCAGAAGCAAGCGAAGGGGTTTGGACCGTCTTTTCCGACGGTGCTTACCAGGCCTTGGGGGCTGGGGCCGGAGCAGTCATTGTCTCCCCATCCGGCCAGCAGGCCCTGTATTCTGCTCAGCTGAACTTCAAGGCCACAAACAATATCGCCGAGTACGAAGGAGTCCTCTTGGGGCTCCGCAAGGCGCACGCGCTAGGAGCCGCACGTGTGGTCGTCAAGACCGATTCTCAAGTCGTCGCCGGGCACATCGACAAGAGTTTCCGGGCTAAGCACCCCGACCTCGCCTCCTACCTCGACTCCATCCGCAAGTTCGAAGCAGCCTTCAAGGGTATTTCTGTCCAAAACATTCCACGAGGCAAAAAACGGCCAAGCCGACGCCCTCGCCAAGGCCGGGGCAGGGGCTCAAGCCTTGTCGCCAAGGGCTTTTTTCGAGGAGCTCACCCAACCTTCGGCGCCCCCTCGCAGCGAGGCATCCGCCTCCACCTCCTCGGACGAGCTCCCGCCGCCACCTCAGCCAGCCCTAGTCCTGTGTACGGCTGACGCTGATTGGCGAGAGCCCATCCTGCGCACACTCGCAGGTAACGAAGATGACCATCCCAGCCCAGACCAAGCTCGCCTGCAGCTCCATGCGAGGTCATTTCAGGTTATCAATGGCATTCTATACAAGTCCGGAGTATGCACCCCGCTACTCCGCTGCATCTCACACTCGGACGGAGTTGCCATGCTCCGAGAAATCCACGGGGGGCTGTGCGGGAGCCACCTGACACCACGGGCTCTCGCAGGAAAGGCCCTCCGCCATGGCGTATACTGGCCCACCGTCGTAGCCGACGCCGAAGAACTCGTCCGCACCTGCCAGGGTTATCAGTGGATGGGGCGGCGCAGTCACCGACCTCCGGCCAGTCTGCTACCCATCCCTCCGGTCTGGCCTTTGGCCCGCTGGGGCATGGACCTCATCGGGCCACTCCCCAGAGCGAAAGGAAACCTGCGCTTCGCCGTTGTCGCCGTCGAATATTTCTCCAAGTGGGTCGAAGCGGAGCCATTAACCTCCATCACATCCCGAAGCGTCCGGAAATTTCTTCTGGCAGAATATTGTGTGCCGTTTCGGAGTACCCAAGCAGCTCACATTGGACAACGGAACACAGTTCGACGCCGGACCCTTCCGGGCATTCTGCGACGAATTGGGAGTCCAGCTCTGCTTCGCCGCCGTGCGGCATCCCCAGTCTAACGGAGTCGTGGAGCGAGCTAATGGGCACATCCTTTCGGGTCTCAACAAACGCATCGTCGGCTTAGCCAAAGGGTTATGGCCCGACGAGCTGCCGAAGATCTTGTGGTCCATCCGGACAACCACTTCCCGGGCCACCGGCTTCACTCCATTCCGCCTCTTGTTCGGCGACGAAGCAATGACCCCAACGGAGCTCCGAGCCGGTTCGTTGCGTGTCACAACACCCGAGGACGATGACGAGCGCACCATCTCCCTCGACCTGGCCGAAGAGACGCGGCTCCGGGCCGTCACCAACCTATCCAAGTATTAGGAAGAGACCAAAGCTTGGTACGACCCCAAGGTCAAGCGCAATGAGTTCCAACCCGGACACCTCATCCTTCGCGCGGTGATCGCTCCCACCAAGCTGGGCAACAAATGGGAAGGACCGTACATTATCACAAGGTCTGGGCGACCGGGATCCTACCGGCTCGCCACCCTAGAAGGCGAAGAGCTGAAGCATACTTGGCATGCGGAGCACCTGAAGCGCTATTTTCCGTAGAGTCGTCACTGTATTCTGCTAACGGCCGATGACGCCTAATTTTGTATCCTAATTGTGTAATAAGATCACCAGACCAATATTCTCGCCCAGCACGAAATGCGCAATGACTCTAAGAATTTCACTTCACCAAAGCAACCGGGTTCCGAGCTCCGGCTCGACGCACCTTCGCTATCGGGTTCAGAGCTCCGGCTCGACGCACCCTCGCTATCGGGTTCCGAGCTCTGGCTCGACGCACCCTCGCTATCGGGTTCCGAGCTCCGGCTCGACGCACCCTCGCTATCGGGTTCCGAGCTCCGCCTCGACGCGCCCTCGCTACCCGGGTTCCGAGCTCCGCCTCGACGCACCCTCGCTATCGGGTTCCGAGCTCCGCCTCGACGCACCCTCGCTATCGGGTTCCGAGCTCCGGCTCGACGCACCCTCGCTATCGGGTTCCGAGCTCCGGCTCGACGCACCCTCGCTATCGGGTTCCGAGCTCCGGCTCGACGCACCCTCGCTATCGGGTTCCGAGCTCCGGCTCGACGCACCTTCGCTATCGGGTTCCGAGCTCTGGCTCGACGCACCCTCGCTATCAGGTTCCGAGCTCCGGCTCGACGCACCTTCGCTATCGGGTTCTGAGCTCCGGCTCGACGCACCCTCGCTATCGGGTTCCGAGCTCCGGCTCGACGCACCCTCGCTATCGGGTTCCGAGCTCGGGCTCGATGCACCCTCGCTAGTGGGTCCCGGGCTCCGGCTCAACACTCCCTCGCACTCGGACTCCTAGATCCCGTCCGAAGTATGCCGCCCCTGTACGTGGGATACATTCAACGCGCCTTCCTCCTAGCTGGTTAGCGCCTAGCCGGCTAACCGACTACCCGCTAAGGGGGGAAGGGAAGGAGCAAGGCGAAAGGCTTCGACAGCACATATCGGAAGCACGAAGGGCGTACAATGTTTATTACAAATCAAAGACGGAAAAGAAGAGTCAAGAGAAATTTTCATCCAAGCCAAGCAAGAAACGAAGGCCCCCTCGGTCGGAGGGGTCACCAGCGTCGGAGCGCGTTTCGGGCATATGCCCAGGCACGCTTCGCGCGGACCTTTCCTTCCTTTTCTTCCGTTCCTCCTCCTTCTTCCGGGCACGAAAGGCCCTCTGGTCCTCCTGAAGATGGGCCCAGCTGCACATGTTATCCCCCCGGAAGGCGCTTCGTCTAAGCTGGCCTCCGTGTCGGACCAATCCACCGGCTCCGGAGACAAGGACGAAGAGCGGATCCCGCCTCTTCTTCCTTAACGAAGCCCAGAACCCCGCGAAGGATGTCAGGATCCACGCGCCCATCGCCGCTACGGGGGAGGACGAAGCGCGCAGGCCGGTTCGCCTTCAGGACCTCGAAGATGGCCCATTGATGTCGAAGAGCGTCGTCAAAATCAAGCACTTCGATATCGCGTTCGCAATCGCGGACACCCTAGATAAACCCCAAGAGGTACTCTTTATTAATATGCGATTAAGTTCCTAAGCTATTACAAGTTAACTCAGCGGAAGGTCGCAAAGAGGTTACACCTTCGGGTCCGGCGGGCGAGCCGAGGCCGAAGGCTTCGAAGGATCCGGAGGACCGCGGCCACGGAGCGCCTCCTCCAGCCAAGCTTTGATCGCCTCAGGACCCTCGGTCTCCCAGACCGCCTTGAGCGCTCGCCAAGATCGATTCAGCGCGACGCTCGGCGTTCGAAGGTGATCTCCCACGAAGACGACCGGGTGCGGGCTCGAAGGCGAAGGAAGGGGAAGGCCGGACACCTCGAGATGGCGGAGGATTTCGTAAGCGGCCACCCGAGCAGATACTTCGCCGTACTGCGTTACGGTCAAGTGTATCTGCCGGACGGCGGACTGAATGAACTTCACTCGGCGAAGCAAAGACTCCCGGGCGATGTCGAACGCGCCGCACCCGGTGCCGTAGCGCGCCAGCACCTTCCGGAGAGACACCGCGGTATCGGCCGCCGTTTTCCCTACCTCAGTAAGGGCCTCGGTCATCTCCCCGTTTCGAGTGGTGAGGTCCGCCTCAGTCCGCTCCATCTGGGCCACTCGTACCTGGAGGGACTCCGCGCTGGTCGCCGCCTCCTCCTGAAGCCTACCTTCCTCCGAGACCCGAGCTCGGAGAGAGGGAACCTCCGCCTCCAGCTCGTCGGCCTGGGCAGCTCGGACCCGGAGGGCGGCAACTTCCGCCTCCAGCTCGTCGGCCCGGGCAGCTTGAGCCCGGAGCCCCTCCAATTCCGCAACGCGAGCCTTGAGGGGGCCCATCTCCACCACTTGGGCCTCAAGTGTTTCGGCCCTCGCCACTTGGAGACGAAGGGCTTCTACTTCTGCCACCCGTTCCCGGGCCAGTGCCTCCGCGGCATCCGCTCGAGCCGCGAACCTCGCGGTCTCCGCCTCGTGGCGTTGGCATTCGGAGAGAAGGGCGATCATCTGGCCCTGCGCCAGGGCGACCACCTGCGTGCGGGGAAGGTTAGCAAGAGAAGGGCTAGAGGCTCACTGGAGGCATTCCAAGGATGTACCTGGCCCACTGCGGTCTCGATGGCCCGACCGAGGTCTAGGCCGTCGGACGTCCCCAGCTCCTCTACTACCGGGGCTTCGCGGAGCCGCAGGTAATAGTTGTGGACCGGAACCACCCTGGACGCGAAGTCCTCCCCGTTCGCCAGGAAGGGGCGCAGGAGGGGCACTGTGGCGCGCGCGCCCCGGTTGGAGGTAGGGGCCCGAGGTGAGCCCCTGGCACCCTCGGCCGCCTTCGGAGAAGTCCCTTCAGAGGCCCCCACCTCCACTCCGGCTCGCTGCTCCGGAGCCTCCGTCGCATCGACAGGGGCTGCGGGCCTCTCGTCTGCGGCGTCGTCTCGGGGCAAGACAACTGGCTCGGCGACCCGAGCAGATGTGCCTACGTAGATGAACGGGGTTGAAGTTCGAAGGAATCCCAGGGTTTGAAGAAAGACGGGTAAGCTATCTTACCTTCATCCGCGCCATCGCCAAGAACCTCCGAAGGCGGTGTTGGACCAGACGGGCTCGGGCGGAAGAAGAGGTCGTCGATGGAGTTCGCGGGCGAACCCGCCGCCGCCGCGGCGAGCTCGGCTTCCATGGCCTCGCGCCCTTCAACGGTGCCGAGGGGGTCAGCCAGCCCGCCGCGATCTAGGTTGTCTGTCGCCCTGCTCCCGTGAGAGCCGACGGAGCCCCTCTCCGAAGTTGGTTGGTGCGGGGGAGAAGTCTCTGGAGGCGGCGTCGTCCGGGCGGCGGGGACCCCTTGCCTAGCCCCCGGTGCAGGGTCCTCGAAGCACGAACGAGGGAAAGCAGCCTCGGTCCTCTCGGTGCCCGAGCGGACGGGCGGAATCGGATCCGGAATCGTCGGAGGATCCCCCGACTCCGATTGAGCCCCACCGCTAGATCCTCCTCCTTCGGAGCCGGAGGCGGAGGTTGGTTCCGGGGAAAGCCGCTTGGGCCCCTTCACTATCTTCTTCTTCTTCTTCAAGGGGCGCCTGGGCAAGAGACCACCGTCGGGATCGCCCACTTTTCTCTTCGAGACATCCCGAAGGGCCTCTCCCTCCGGAAGAGGCGGAGGCGAGAGCTCAAGAGCGCCCCACACTCGGTTGAAGCGCTCCCAGGAACCCACCAGTTCCAACCATCGGGTGCATTCGGCTTGGGTAGGGGCACCAAGGATCCCCTCCGCCACGCGGGCCACCTCTTCGGGGGTCCGGGCCACAAGCGATCCTGTAGTCCAAAGGTCAGAATCAAAATACCCTCCGAGCAGAAGACGGAGTCAAGGTAAACAAGCGCGAACGCTTACCGAGTTGGCGGGAGAGCTCCGCTGGCATCGATTCATCCCGGCTGCTCCGGAGCGACGCCGGCCATTCCTCCTTCAGCGGAGGGATTTCGAGGGCCACGAATTCCTCCGCTAAGTCGAGCATGCTCATTCGGCGAGCAACGATCTGAAGAAGCTTGATCCTCGCGGAGATCGAGCCGGAGTCAACTTCGACGCGCGCCTCTTTCTGGAACCAGATGTGGTGCGGAATCCCGGCGAGTCCAGAGCTAAGCCCCACATGGACGTAGAACCACCGGCTCACCCATTTGGAGTACCACCTCTCGTTGATGGCCTTCGCTGGGAAGTGGTCCACGTACTTCCTCCGGAGTTGGAAATTAATGCTTTCGAAAGCTAGTATTTGACCTCCCTTCTTCTTTGGCTGGTAGAGGGCCTCGTGCATCTCCGCGAAGACCTCCACCCTTCCTTCACAGCCCTCGGCGTGCATGGCCCACTCGAAGATGGCAAGGCGAGCCACGGCGTTGGGAGACAGTTGTGGGAGCTCCACGTGAAACGCGTCCAGCACCCCAGCGAGGAGCTCCGAGGCGGGAAACCCCAGCCCCGCCTCGAAGAAAGCCTCGAAGACAACGACCTCGCTCTCTCGCGGCTGCGGGGCCGTCTCCCGACCTGGTCTCCTCGCCTGCGTCCCGGGACCAAGGCGACCCCTGGTCGCTTGCTCGATCGACGCCCCCGTGCATGTAGATGGGCCAAGCTCCAAGGTCTGCTCCCGGAACCGCTCCGAGGCAGGACGAAGCTCGCGCGAGCCGCGTGTCTCTGACGGGCCGGTGGCCGCCGCCGCCGCTGCCATCTGGCGCTGCAGAAAGCGCGGATCCATCGCCATTGTCGGGGCGTCGCCTCTCGCCATCGCGCAAGGAGTGAGAAGAGGGCTGGCGCTCAAGGAGCGAAATGGGCGCAGGCTGGTGTGGCTGGAGCGTGCGCGATGAAGTCAGGAAGGAGGAACCAAACGCATAGCGGGTGGTATTTAAGTACGAAGCCGGCAGTTTCCTCTTCCACTCGTTCCGCGTGTGAACGCGGCGGTTGCATGGTGCCTACATTTAATGTCTAACCGACGCCTCGGGGCGCAGCGGTCTGCCGACGGTTCACCTCCCCAACGCCGAAGGCACGCCCGTGGCATTAACTGCCTTGGGTGGCGTTGGGCCACCTCCTCGGGGCTGGAGCCCTATGGTCAAAGGCGCGTAAACATCTGGGGAGCCAGTCAAACTCCTCCCAACCCCTCGGGAAGGGGAACTCGAAGCAGACCTTCGCCCTCGGTCTGGCCGTGCCTGACCGCTCCAGAGCTCCTCCGCGTCTGTCGAAGGGGGCCGCACTTCGGCCAGACCCGGCACCTCAATGTAAGTTACATCCATATGAAAGTTATCGGAATTATCGTGTGTGCTTCCACCCTCTCTTAACGCAGGGCTCCCGAGAGGAAAGAAGCGAGGGGCTACTGTTGGGGGAGATAATCCCGACGGCCAGGGGGTCCACTGCCAGGGGGTCTGAAGCCAAGGATACCGGAGGCCACCCTCCGGGAGAAGGATACCGGAGGCCGCCCTCCGGGAGAAGGATACCGGAGGCCACCCTCCGGGAGAAGGTTGCCGGAGGTCGCCCTCTGGGAGAGGGAGGCCGGAGGCCTCCTTCCGGGAGACGGAGGCGGGAGGCCGCTGTAACACCCCAAATTTTCAAAACAATAAAAATATTATTAAATCCAATCTCTTGGAATATTTATTTCTGAAAATACTTTTAATACTCTTTTATACCCTTTTGAACTACAACATAGAGTAGATGGCCAAACCAAGAGCTGAAAATTTTTGTATAGACTCCCAAGGCCAAGAAATGTTTTTGAGAATTTTTACAAATTTTTACCCACTTTGGAAATGCCCCAAAAGGTTTAAACTATTTTCTGCAATTATTTTAATCAGAAAACCTTGGAAAACAGTAATGGGCTCCCCTCCCTCCTTTCTCTCTCTCCCGGCCGGCCCAGCCCGTTCCATCGCGCGCCTTAGACTGATGACGGACCCCACCTATCGGCGCCAAATTCCTCCCCTCGCGCGCGAACCCGACATCACGGCCCCACCCGTCAGCCTTCCCGTTCGCTCGCTCGCGCCCGCTGGTCGGTGGACCCCGCTTGTCAGAGTCGTCGTCAACCTCGCGCCGTCGCCCCCAAACTTCGCCGGCCGCCTTTACTCCCTCGGATCCGCTCGTCGCCGGTCCCCTCCCCTTCATTATTCGCCAGCATTAAAACCCCGGATCACGTCGCCCATTTCCCCTTTAATCCCACGCGTAATCCCCCCCCCCCCCCCGCTGTCGCCCGCATGCAGAGAAACCGCTCGCCGGCGTTAACTCACTGCCCTCCCCCGATGGCGCCCTCCCTGTCCCCGTCGGCGCCCCTATTTAAACCGTCGCCCTGCACCGCGTTCGGTTCACGCAGCCATTCGCACTCAGACCAAGCAGAGCGCACACACGTCGCATGTTAGCGCCCTCCCCTGTTTCGTCTCCGGCCACCGTTCGCCGTCGCCTCGGACCACCTCCGCCCGTGCCTCCGCCACCAACGGGACCGCAAGGACGACCCTACCTCGGCCACGCCTCCGTTGGTCAAGGAGATCGCCGGAACACCATCGCCGACGAGGAGCCCGAACCACTCCGCCGTCTACCCTCGCCGCCGACCGCGCTCCGTCGACCCCTCACCTCGCCTAAGGTACCATCGCGACCGCCGTAGTGCCCTCTTTCCATTTTTAGGCTTAGCTAGGGCTGCCGTCGCTCGCCGTGGCTGCTGGCCCGCTCGCCGTGTCGGATCTGATCCCGACCGTGCGATCGCGATCGGACGACGCACGTGAGCCCACGTGCGCGATCTAATCCGCACCGTTAGATCTCAGCGAAGGGGTATGTTTTAATCTCGTGCGTCCGTTAGTTTTTAAAACCCGCGGTTGATCTGGATCGTTCATCGCGTACCGGTTCGATGTTTTAATCCTGGCCGTCCACGTCGACTTACGCGTCCCGCCTCGCCCTCGCGCGTCGGATCTGGATCCGACGGTCCAGATCGACCCGGCGCACGTGCACAGTGCGCGGGTTCACCGTGAGCCTGGCTCACCGTGGACCCGAGGGATTTAAAATTTGAAAATAAATTCTAGAAAAGGGTTTAAAACTTGTAAAATTCATATCTGGCGCATTTGAACTCTAAAAATTGCCATTCCAATTTCAGAAAATTCATAATATTATTCTCTACATGTTTATACAATAAAAACAGTAGGTTTACATTGGACATTTCATGTTTATTTAAATGAATGTTTAAATACCCTTAGGTTAAAAATGTAAATTTAGTTATTTAAATTTCAGTAGAGTTTGTATTTATTTATTTCATGATGATATGAACAGATCACCAAGTTTTCTATGAGGCTTTCATTCTAAATCTATTAGAGAACTTAAAAATGATAATAACCCCTTTTAAAACCCCTTTTTAAAAGAGGACTACTTTTTAAATTCCTTTAAATTTAATTATGAGATAAACCACAGAACCTTAACAATTGAAATTATTTTATTTTTAATCAAACCAACTGTAACTTATGTGCTTATGATGTAATGTTATATTGTTTGATTGAATGTGTTCTTTTTATTTTACTTTATTATATTAAAAAGACTACGACGTCGCCGAGGAGCCGGAGTACTTCCCTGAAGTCCCTCCCTCTCCCTTTGCTGAACAAGGCAAGTCACCAAACCAATCTTTTGAGCATATTGAACCCATGTTTGATTAAACTATCGCTAAAACACATAGGTTATATGTGCATTAGTCAAATGAACCCTTACATTATATTTATTTAGGATCCCCCGACCTTGATGTGCAACCCAAGCCATGCTATCTCGCCTAACCTCCTTGTCACCATATGATCAATGATATTAGCTAGTGTCCAATGTATTGACACGATCGCTATAGGATAAAAATGAGTCATAGCAAAATGGTTCTATTATATGTCCCCGTTACTTCTTATCCTTGGAAATTCTGTTGGTGATGAGTTATGATTGTGAGTGTATGCATGGTGGGTTCCGGGTGCAAGCTAGGGCATTGGTCGGTAGCACCCGGGGCACTATAAGGACCGGTCTGAGGGATCCGTTGCAATACACTTACGTACTAACCACAAGTCTAGTGGGTAAGTCCTAACTAAGGTATGGGTTGTTCCAAACCGAGGCCACCATTTGGAGATGGGTCAAGTTGCACCTGCGGGTGACTTGTACCAATGTGGCGCAAAAGGGGGTGCGACGTTAGCCGGGATGCGGCCCGGCGCGCCGGCGAAACCTAGAGCGGGTGGTTATCGCTTGGAATATCTCATATTGAGGTTTTGGCACGAGTTCCCGTGAAATGGGTCATCTCGTTTGGGATGAGTGCGTGCCTTGTGGGTACAGTAATACATCTCTGATCAGAGTCTTAAATCTTTTCGAAAAGCCGAGCCCGCGGTCAAGGGCGGGTTGCGTGACATCCCCCAATTAGTTTACTTTGAATAAGTATGTGCATGATGGATTGACATGTAAGGACCGTTGAGCGAGGTGGGGCTGACTGTACCCCTCGAGTTAGATGATGTTGATGATGTTCATGTTTACTTTCCGCGTGATTAAAATATGATTACACTAAATGCAATAACTGTAACTGTACTTTTCCGCAATGTTAGCCATTACCCTTCCTTGTTTATTATCCTGCATTATTACTTGCATTTGCGGTGGCTTGTTGAGTACTTTTTGTACTCATACCCGTAGGACCCCACAGAGGATGCCTACTACGAAGACGGTCTGGAGTAGCGACCCAGTCGAGAAGAAAAATCCTGAAGAAGATGTTCGTAATGCCGCTATCTAATTATTTTTATTTACTGTTTTTATTAAAACTGTGATGTAATAAATATGGTCTGCGTACCATGAATACTGTCGTATGTACGATTGTCGCATGATGAACCTCTTGTATTATTGTTTTTCTTATGAAATTCAATAATGTCTCGATTTGTTAAATCGGGGCGCTACAAGATGGTATCAGAGCCGACTCGACTGTAGGAAGCCAAACAGACCCGCCTAGCCATTAGCCACAGGAAATTATTTCTCGAAAATCTACTTCATAAACTTTGTTCCTCTCCTCACTTTTATTCAACTTGCTGTTTTGTAGATGCCTGTCTACCAAGTCCACAGCTACTGCCGCCACTACGAGGGCTTCGTCCGGGAGCTCCGTATGATGCTCACCTTCCTCGGGTTCCTCTTCGAACCCGAATTCCAAGGAGTGTACCCCGACGAGTTCGCCAGGCCTTGCGACGTCTCCCTCACCGTCCACGGCTCCGGAGAACACCTGCCGCCCTACACTACCGCACTTGGAGGCCCGACTTTCGACGTCGCGTGCCAACGAGTCGCCCTCCAGGCCCTCATGGAGCTGAGGATGATCTACGACGATCGTCTTCAGAACTCGTCCTTCCGGCTTGTGCCGAAGCATACTCCCGGAGCCCACCGTAGTATCTACCTCGGAGTTCACTCCATGCGTGATCTGGTCATGGCCCGGCAGTCGCGTCTTCTACAGGCTATGGACGATCTCCACACCGAGGCGGTGCTCGACGCCGACGAGCACCATGAGGTGGTTGAGTTCCTTCATGAAGAAACGAAGAACTTGATCCAACAGAATGGCGAGTTGCAGCGCAAGATCATGCAGCTGTAGAAGGACATTGCGGAGATGGTCCCTCTTCTTCCAAGGAAGAAGAAGCCCATCCGTGAGCCCCTCCCTCGCCCCAAGAGGATCCCGCCATGACCCTCCCCCGCCAGACCCTCCACCAGCGCCCCTGCACCGCGCCCTGGCCTCGTCTCCGACTCCATCATCGAGAATTTTCTCGAGCCCACCATCCCTCTGGAGCCGTGCACTCGTGGTTCCGAGAGCACGAAGACCGTCTCCGGTGGCGAGTAGGTGTTAGGAGTCACTATTTAAATAAAATCTTAATTTTGCATGTGGTGCCGTCTGCAACGAGTTGTGTTGTAGATGGAATAAGATCTTGGATGTAATGAACAATCTATGCCACTCTATATATTTATGTGCTTGGTAATTTTGGTTGTATTATTGTTTCGTCATCTTTGTTTTATCACTATGTGTATTCAGAAGATGGCCGACCACCAAAACACCGGTTCCAACAACGGAGCAGGAGGAAGCCGTGATGCGCCCGAGGGTGTTGTACCCAACTGGGGTGCAACGGGCCCACGTCAGTCTGGGTCACCTTCCGCCAACCACCCCACCTTGGCGGAGATGATGGCGAATCAGAACCACCTGATCACCGCCCTCCTCACCCAAATGCAGAACCAACAGGCTCAGTTGGACCGTCTGCAGAACGGGGAACCCGCTCCTCGCGCACCAGCGCCCGCGCCCGCTCCACAACTCTCCGAGTTTCTGCGCGTGCGCCCGCCCATCTTCTCGAGCACCACCAACCCGATGGAGGCCGGAGATTGGCTTCGCACCATCGGAAAGAAGCTCGACCTCCTCCCCTGCACCGACCGGGAGCGAGTGGCCTTCGCCACTCATCAGCTCCAGGGTCCCGCCGCTGAATGGTGGGACAACTACCGTGAGTCCCAGCCGGAGGACCACGTGGTGACTTGGGCGGAGTTCACCATTGCCTTTCGTGCTGCCCACGTCCCCGCCGGTGTCATCGCGGTAAAACAGCAGGTGTTCCGCGACCTGCAGCAAGGCAACAGGACCGTCATGGAGTACCTCCATGAGTTCAACCGCCTCGCCCGCTACGCACCGGAGGAAGTGCGCACCGACGCCCTCCGCCAAGCCAAGTTCCTCCGGGGACTTAAGGATGAGCTGTCCATCCAGCTCGTCGCCACCGACTACGCCGACTTCCAACGGCTAGTCAACAAAGCGCTCATTCAAGAGACTGAGCAGAACAAGCTGGACCTCAAGAAGAGGAAGATGATCGCCTTCAGGCATCAGCAGGCGAACTCGCAGAGGCCCTGCTTCGTCCCTCCGCCACCAGCGCCCGCCTACCATCCTCGGCCCGCCTACAGGCCACCTCACGCCGCCGGTGGATCCAACGCCGGGCATCCTCGCCCCGCTCCACCAACTTCGGCCGCTCAGCCGACACCAGCCGCCAAGGCCCCGGTCTTGAAGGATCGCCAAGGGAGGCCGGTAGTTTGCTTCAACTGCCGCAAGGAAGGGCACTATTCGCACCAGTGTCCTCACCCCAAGCAGACCCAAGGCGCAGCACCCAACCAGGCGGTTCGTGCCCGCGTCAACCACATCAGCGCGGAGGAAGCTCAAGAGGCTCCTGAAGTCGTGCTCGGTACGTTCACTGTGAATTTCGTACCGGCCGTAATATTATTTGACTCTGGAGCAACCCACTCCTTCATCTCGGAAGATTTTGTGAAAACAAACGAACTGGACGTGCTCCCTCTACCCATTCCCATGGTGATTGCCACCCCCGGCAATAGGACCTCAGCCCGCTTATACAGTCCTAAGGTTCAAATTGACATCCAAGGAATACTGTTTCGGGCCAAGCCAGTCCTCATCCAATGCACCGGACTCGACCTTATACTAGGGATGGATTGGTTGATGAAGCACAAGGGAGTGATCGACTGTGCCAACAAGTCCGTCACGATGACCAACCCGGAAGGCGCAGCCGTCACCTTTCGGATGACCAGTCGCAAACCACTCGGAGCATCCCTTCGCTCGATAGCTCTTGAAGAGGTGCCTATAGTCAAGGAGTTTGCGGATGTCTTCCCTGAAGACCTACCCGGAATGCCTCCCAAGCGGGACATCGAATTCAGAATCGAACTTGTCCCCGGGACCACTCCAATCTCCAAGCGCCCATACCGAATGGCCGCCAATGAACTAGCCGAAGTCAAGAGCAACATCGAAGACCTAGAGCAGAAAGGGTACATCCGACCGAGTACCTCACCCTGGGGTGCACCGGTAATATTTGCCATGAAGAAGGACAAGACCAAGAGGATGTGCGTGGACTATAGAGCCTTGAACGACGTAACCATCAAGAACAAGTACCCATTGCCTCGGATCGACGACCTGTTCGATCAGCTGAAAGGATCCTCGGTGTTTTCTAAGATCGACCTCAGGTCAGGTTATCACCAGTTGAGGATTAGAGAAGAAGACATACCCAAGACTGCCTTCACCTCCCGCTATGGACTCTATGAGTACACTGTGATGTCATTCGGACTCACGAATGCCTCGGCCTTTTTCATGAACATGATGAACAATGTATTCATGGAGTTCTTGGACAAGTTCATCGTGGTATTCATCGACGATATCCTCGTTTACTCTAAGACCAAGGAAGAACACGAGACTCACCTCCGTCTGACCCTCGGAAAGCTAAGGGAGCAGCAACTATATGCCAAGTACAGCAAATGTGAATTTTGGTCGTCAGAGGTGAAGTTCCTCGGCCATGTTATATCTGCCGGAGGAATAGCAGTGGACCCAACCATCGTGGAAGCAGTAACCAACTGGCTACAGCCCACCACGGTGACCGAGATCCGGAGTTTTCTCGGATTGGCCAGATACTACCGCCGGTTCATCGAGAATTTTTCCAAGATCGCCAAGCCTATGACCAGACTTCTGCAGAAGGAAGTAAAATTCGAATGGACCCCCGACTGCGAAGAAAGCTTCCAGACCCTCCAGAAGAAGCTAGTGTCAGCCCCTATTCTGACTCTGCCAGACATCCGGAAAGACTTCCACGTCTACTGTGATGCCTCTCGTCAAGGATTGGGATGCGTCTTAATGCAAGAAGGGAAAGTGATATCCTACGCCTCCCGGCAACTGAGACCGCACGAGCTGAACTACCCAACCCACGACCTGGAACTAGCAGCCGTGGTTCATGCCTTGAAGATATGGAGACATTACCTTGTGGGGAATCGGTGTGAGGTCTTCACCGACCACAAGAGCCTCAAGTACATATTCACCCAACCAGATCTGAATCTCAGGCAAAGGAGATGGTTGGAACTGATCAAGGATTACGACTTGGGCATCCATTATCATCCGGGCAAAGCGAATGTGGTGACAGACGCCCTTAGTCGAAAAGGGTACTGCAATGCCATCATGATTCAGGACCAAGCTCCTTTACTTTACAAGGAGATGGAAAGGCTAAATCTAGGGATCACCACCCGAGCATACCTCGCTACCTTGGAGTCTCGGCCTGTCTTAATAGACCAGATCCGAGAAAAGCAGAAGGAAGATCCGGACATCCTGGAGATCCAGCAGAACATGAGGAAGGGTAAAGCCCCTGGATTTTCCGAGGACGAGCATGGTACCATCTGGTTCGGAAACCGAATCTGCGTACCCAACAAACCCGAGTTGAAGACCCTCATCCTTCAAGAAGCCCACGATACTCTATACTCCATCCATCCTGGGAGTACGAAGATGTATCAAGACCTAAAGGAAAAATATTGGTGGGTCAGCATGAAGAGAGAAATAGCAGAGTATGTGGCCAAGTGCGACACATGCCGGCGAGTCAAGGCAGAGCATCAAAGGCCTGCTGGACTTCTTCAACCTCTCAAGGTCCCTGAATGGAAGTGGGAAGAGATAGGAATGGACTTCATCACAGGACTGCCCAGGACCCAAGCTGGTCACGACTCTATCTGGGTGATCGTCGACCGACTCACCAAGGTAGCTCACTTTGTTCCGGTCAAGACAACTTACACCGTCGCCAAGTTGGCTGAGTTGTATATGACCCGGATCGTGTGCCTCCACGGAGTTCCTAAGAAGATTGTATCTGACCGCGGGAGTCAGTTTACCTCCAAGTTTTGGAAGAACCTTCAAGAGGAACTCGGCACCCGGCTGAACTTTAGCACCGCCTATCATCCACAGACCGACGGTCAAACCGAAAGGGTCAACCAGATATTGGAGGATATGCTTAGAGGTTGTGCTCTAGACTTTGGCGGAATGTGGGACAAGAACTTACCGTATGCAGAGTTCTCCTACAACAACAGCTACCAAGCCAGCCTGCAAATGTCCCCGTTCGAGGCACTCTATGGGCGTAAGTGCAAAACGTCGTTACTCTGGGATCAAACCGGAGAATCGCAACTATTTGGGACTGATTTATTAAGAGAAGCTGAAGAGAAGGTGAAGATCATAAGAGACCGATTGAAGGCAGCCCAATCCAGGCAAAAGAGCTATGCCGACAACCGTCGGAGAGACCTAGCCTTTGAGGAGGGCGATTATGTCTACCTCCGAGTCACTCCCCTCCGTGGCACTCAAAGGTTCAACATGAAAGGCAAGCTAGCACCCCGCTACGTCGGACCTTTCCAGATCCTCCGACGACAGGGAGAAGTGGCATATCAACTCGAACTACCCCCATCCTTGGCAGGCGTTCACGATGTGTTCCATGTCTCTCAACTGAAGAAGTGCCTCCGTGTACCCACCGAGCAAGCCGACCTCTAGCAGCTTAATGTCCAAGAAGACTTGACCTACATAGAGAAACCCGTCAAGATCTTGGAAACCAAGGAGAGATTAACCAGAAGTCGCGTTGTCCGCTTCTGCAAGGTTCAATGGAACAACCATCCCGCCGAAGAAGCCACTTGGGAAAAGGAAGACGAACTGAAAGCCCAATACCCCGAGTTATTCGAGTAACGTTCCAATCTCGAGGACGAGATTCTTGTAAGGGGGATAGGTTTGTAACACCCCAAATTTTCAAAACAATAAAAATATTATTAAATCCAATCTCTTGGAATATTTATTTCTGAAAATACTTTTAATACTCTTTTATACCCTTTTGAACTACAACATAGAGTAGATGGCCAAACCAAGAGCTGAAAATTTTTGTATAGACTCCCAAGGCCAAGAAATGTTTTTGAGAATTTTTACAAATTTTTACCCACTTTGGAAATGCCCCAAAAGGTTTAAACTATTTTCTGCAATTATTTTAATCAGAAAACCTTGGAAAACAGTAATGGGCTCCCCTCCCTCCTTTATCTCTCTCCCGGCCGGCCCAGCCCGTTCCATCGCGCGCCTTAGACTGACGACCGGACCCCACCTGTCGGCGCCAAATTCCTCCCCTCGCGCGCGAACCCGACATCGTGGCCCCACCCGTCAGCCTTCCCGTTCGCTCGCTCGCGCCCGCTGGTCGGTGGACCCCGCTTGTCAGAGCCGTCGTCAACCTCGCGCCGTCACCCCAAACTTCGCCGGCCGCCTTTACTCCCTCGGATCCACTCGTCGCCGGTCCCCTCCCCTTCATTATTCACCAGCATTAAAACCCCCGGATCACGTCGCCCGTTTCCCCTTTAATCCCACGCGTAATCCCCCCCCCCCCGCTGTCGCCCGCATGCAGAGAAACCACTCGCCGGCGTTAACTCACTGCCCTCCCCCGATGGCGCCCTCCCTGTCCCCGTCGGCGCCCCTATTTAAACCGTCGCCCTGCACCGCGTTCGGTTCACGCACCCATTCGCACTCAGACCAAGCAGAGCGCACACACGTCGCCTATTAGCGCCCTCCCCTTGTTTCATCTCCTGCCACCGTTCGTCGTCGCCTCGGACCACCTCCGCCCGTGCCTCCGCCACCAACGGGACCGCAAGGACGACCCCTACCTCGGCCACGCCTCCGTTGGTCAAGGAGATCGCCGGAACACCATCGCCGACGAGGAGCCCGAACCACTCCGCCGTCTACCCTCGCCGCCGACCGCGCTCCGTCGACCCCTCACCTCGCCTAAGGTACCATCGCGACCGCCGTAGTGCCCTCTTTCCATTTTTAGGCTTAGCTAGGGCCGCCGTCGCTCGCCGTGGCTGCTGGCCCGCTCGCCGTCGTCGGAGAAGACGACCGGCACGGGTCGAGTACCCGTGCCGTGTCGGATCTGATCCCGACCGTGCGATCGCGATCGGACGACGCACGTGAGCCCACGTGCGCGATCTAATCCGCACCGTTAGATCTCGGCGAAGGGGTATGTTTTAATCTCGTGCGTCCGTTAGTTTTTAAAACCCGCGGTTGATCTGGATCGTTCATCGCATACCGGTTCGATGTTTTAATCCTGGCCGTCCACGTCGACTTACGCGTCCCGCCTCGCCCTCGCGCGTCGGATCTGGATCCGACGGTCCAGATCGACCCGGCGCACGCGCACAGTGCGCGGGTTCACCGTGAGCCTGGCTCACCGTGGACCCGAGGGATTTAAAATTTGAAAATAAATTCCAGAAAAGGGTTTAAAACTTGTAAAATTCATATCTGGCGCATTTGAACTCTAAAAATTGCCATTCCAATTTCAGAAAATTCATAATATTATTCTCTACATGTTTATACAATAAAACAGTAGGTTTACATTGGACATTTCATGTTTATTTAAATGAATGTTTAAATACCCTTAGGTTAAAAATGTAAATTTAGTTATTTAAATTTCAGTAGAGTTTGTATTTATTTATTTCATGATGATATGAACAGATCACCAAGTTTTCTATGAGGCTTTCATTCTAAATCTATTAGAGAACTTAAAAATGATAATAACCCCTTTTAAAACCCCTTTTTAAAAGAGGACTACTTTTTAAATTCCTTTAAAATTTAATTATGAGATAAACCACAGAACCTTAACAATTGAAATTATTTTATTTTTAATCAAACCAACTGTAACTTATGTGCTTATGATGTAATGTTATATTGTTTGATTGAATGTGTTCTTTTTATTTTACTTTTCCGCAATGTTAGCCATTACCCTTCCTTGTTTATTATCCTGCATTATTACTTGCTTTGCGGTGGCTTGTTGAGTACTTTTTGTACTCATACCCGTTGGACCCCACAGAGGATGCCTACTACGAAGACGGTCTGGAGTAGCGACCCAGTCGAGAAGAAAAATCCTGAAGAAGATGTTCGTCATGCCGCTATCTAATTATTTTTATTTACTGTTTTTATTAAAACTGTGATGTAATAAATATGGTCTGCGTACCATGAATACTGTCGTATGTACGATTGTCGCATGATGAACCTCTTGTATTATTGTTTTTCTTATGAAATTCAATAATGTCTCGATTTGTTAAATCGGGGCGCTACAGCCGCCCTCCGGTACAAGGACGCCGGAGGGCGCCCCCCGGAAGAGAGATGCCGGAGGCCACCCTCCGGGAGAAGGTCGTCGGAGGCCGCCCTCTGGGAGGGAACTGCCGGAGGCCCTCCCTCGGGCCACAGTAGCGAACTCGAAGGGAGCGTTGGCGGGAAAAGGACGGGACAAATATACGGGGGACAGGATCGCGATCCTCTGAGCCGTGTCGGGCGGCGCAGGCAGCGTCCGACACGGCTGATATGCTGTCAGAGTCGAATCTTCTTGTCTGTACTATATATAGTCTGTTTTGTCTGTACTGTCGACCGGCGGTTGGCTGTGTAGCCGTTGGCGTTCTAGAGGCGCTTGGCCCTCTGGACGGGGCGCCTTATAAATACCCCCCAACTACAGTTGTAATAACACAAGCTCGAGGAGCATTGAATACACCACTCTCATTTCCACCAAGAAACCTGCTGGTCCGATCCGTCGTTCCAACAGATACGGATATGGAATCAAATAACATTAGATACGAATACGGAGCGGATACAAATACAATTACAAATATTTATCGGATATCATCAGTAATATAATTTTTGATTCACAATCACAATGCATAAATAACAAGTAATAGTTGGCATTACAAAAATATTTCAATAAAGTTGTCAGGTACGATGTTAAGAAAGTTGAGCATTTCACGAGAATGAATTCTGATTCAAAGAACGAATATGTTGGGTTTAAAAGCAAATTAATAGTTAAATCTTTGTTTTAACTTGAAAATTTGTCTACTATCAAAATGCAATATATCTTATCTCATGTAAAATTTTGTTATTTTTCTGAGTCAGTTTACTATTTTTAATCCATTAAAGATTTTTCTAGTATTTAAATTGAAATAGGTGAATTTTGAACTACATGTGCTTGTAATAATGAACTAAAATTTATAGAAAAATCATATTCATATTTTTGAGTCAATTTTTAGTTCTTATCCACTAAATTAAAAGAAATTTTGAAAAAACTAGATTATGACACTCGGTGGGGAATGTAAAGCTTAATGATTTTTTAATTCTAGAAAAATCAAATGAAGTCCAAAAAATATGAGACATGTCACGGTGTTCTGATATTATACATAGATACTATTATAAAAAATTTAAAATATTTCGAGAAAGTTGTCACATACGATATTAATAAAGTTGGAGATTCCACGAGGATGAATAAGGATTTAAAGAATAAATGTGTTGAGTTTAAAAGAAAATCAATATTTAAATATTCATTTGACATTGAAACTTTTTATATCATGAAAATGCAAAATAGCTTATCTTATGTAAAATTTTGGTATTTTTGATCTATTTACTATTTTAAATTTATTAAGTATGTTTTTAGGATTTAAATTGAAATGTGTGAATTTTGAACTATAAGTGCCTTGAAATAATGAACCAAAATTTATAGAAAAATCATATTCATGTTTTTGAGTTCATTTTTAGTTATTATCCACTAAATTGAAAGAAATTTTGAAAAAACAAGATTATGATACTCGATGGACAACGTGAAGTTTAATGATTTTTAATTCTAACAAAATCAAATTAAGTGTAAAAAATACGAGACATGTCATGGTATTGTGAACACATAGATATTGTGAGAAAAAAATTAAAAATATTTTAAGAAAGTTGTCACCTACGATGGTAAGAATGTTGGAGATTCCACGAGAACAAATTATGATTTAAAATGATTTAAAGAATAAATTTGTTGGGTTTAAAAGCAAATAATTAATTAAATGTTTTTTGAACTTGAAACTTTTTATTATCAAAATGTAATACCGCTTATCTCATATGAAATTTTGGTATTTTTTCTGATTCAATTTACTATTTTTAATTTATTAAGTATTTTTATAGAATTGCAAGTGCTTGAAATAATAAATCAAAATTTATAAAAAAATCATATTTATGTTTTTGAGTCTATTTTTAGTTCTTATTTATATTTTTATTATTTTATTATTTCTTTCTTTCTTCTACCTTTTCCTTTTTCCTTCTTTCCTCTTTCCCTTTCATTTCTTCTCCTTTCAAATTTATATATTTTTTAAATTCTAAAATATTTAAAATATATCCTTTCTTTTTAAAATCCAGGTTTTTCAACCTTAAAAATCCTCCTAATTCTATTTTTTTCTCTCTTTTTCCCCTCTCCTCTATTTCCTCTTTCTTCCCTCTTTCTCATGTTTCCTTATTTCTCCCGCACTGGCGGGCACATGTGGCGTGGCTCAGCGGCCCGCCGACAAGAGTGGGGCAACCGGCCATAACAGGGGCAGGGCAACGTGGGTAGAGCAGTAGTTGTCGAGTCAAGCCGAGGCCGGTGGCGTCTAGGCATGATGTGGCAGCGTGGTGGCATCTGGGGCTACGTGACGATGGAGGTGGCGTCCAGGACCTATACAGGTAACTAGGTCCATTGTTTTTTCATTTCAGATAATCTGAATACAAGTTATTTGGATTATGCATATCTTATATCCATTTCCATACCCAAAAAATATCTGAATTCGTTTTTTCCGATTCAGTCGGAAACTACCGAAAACTAATATCTAATAAAAATAAAACTATAGATTGTTCCATTCCATTCAACCTTGTACTCAAACCGGTTTGCCGCCTGATATTCTGCACTGCCTAGTGAAGCATCAAAACTTCCACGAAGAGGAATTCCAAGTTTCATGTGCCTTGCATTACATTTCACCCGAGTTTAGCTGTCGTTCACTTGACTAAAAGAAAACAATGGCAGCTGTCACTCTCATCATCTGACATTCTCATATGCTCATGTTTAGACTATCGTTGGCTAGTTTCTTACGGAGGAAAACCTGCCTGAATTCCTGCCTTCATCTATCTTTCCATACCAAGTGATCACTGTTGTGATGGTTTCATTTAGTCTCCCAACTTCAGAAAACATATGTCAAGACAGAAAATTAGTCTCATCTAACTTCATTTAGTACTCGTCGAGAAACAACTTAAAAAGGTACGGAAAGAGCAGTAAAACTCGGTAAATAAAAGATGTTCTTATCACTTTTCCGACCTCTGTAAAATCTTAAGACTGAAGCTCATTTTTTATTTTGTTCAGATTCACATGGTAGACCCTATCGGTTGGCTGGTTGCCATTTTGGCACAAAAGTGGTGATACTGAAACAGACTAAGGGGAGGGGGAGTTTTGTTCGGAGGCTAAAATTTTAGCTTCTGTCATATCCAATATTTAAATATTATTTTGAAGTATTAAATGTAGACTAGTTACAAAACCCATTTATAATTGGTGGATTATTCGCGATACGAATCTAATGAGGCTAATTACGCCATGATTTGACAATGTGATGCTACAGTAAATATTTGCTAATTATGAATTAATTAGTCTTAATAAATTCATCTCATGAATTATCCTCCGATTCTACAATTATTTTTATAATTAGTTCACATTTAGTCCTTCAAATTGATGTCCAAACATTCGATATGATATAGGCTAAAATTTAACCCTTGGATTCAAACACCCGCTAGGGGGCAGGTGAAGATCTAGGCCCTATGTGAGTTTTGGTAATTAATGATAAACATGCGTTTTGTGGACTAATATTTTTCTTAAGTGTGAAGGAAATGAGTAGGTCCCGCGCAAATGGAGCACAAGATGGAAACCCGAAGATCTGGACGTTTAAAGGCTACGGCAAAAGGTTTGAAGGAATCTAGAAATTGATTGAGGTGTTTTGGAGCGATCAATTAGGCTAGGTTTAAATTTTGTTTTTGCCGTACTATAAAGAGGGGTTGCATCTTGGTCATGAGTTGATTTTCAAGTGCCAATTTGCATTGCATATAGTATCTTTTGATCATGTGTGATTGTTGCAAAAGTTGCTATTTTGGCAAATTCCTTGAAAAACATATTGCAGCGTTTTGTTGGTGTTGTCTGACCCTGGCGGTCTGACCGACCATGTGGGTCCGGTCAGACCGGCTGGAGTTGGGAGGTCCGACCGGCCAGGGGGCCGGTCCGACCGGGTTGTGCGCGTTGGAAAAACTGTTGGTTTACAGAGCCGACGGGAGCACTATCGGTCCGACCGAGCCGATGGCCGGTCTGACCGGGTAGGGCCGGTCTGACCGGGCCAGCATGGCCGGTCTGACCGAGGCGTCCTGTCACATCAGTAAACGGCTAGTTTTCTAGCCGTTGCAGTTGAGGTCGGTCAGACCTGCCCAAGATGGGCGGTCAGACCGACAATGCGCAGAGAGCCACCTAACTTGCGTAACGGCTAGTTTTTGGGTGTGTGGCTATATAAACCCTTGCTACAGCTCCTTTGCTAGACTTTTGGCATTCATTTGAGCATTCTTGAGCACAAGAGAGTCTCTCCCACCATTGAGCACTAATTTGAGCACTAGTGAGGTTGGGAAGAAAAAGGGGTGATCAAGTGATTGAGTGAATTGCATTGCATTGGCATTTTGGCACTTGATCCTCTTCTCCTAGCTTTGATTGCAGCTTGTTACTCTTGGAGATTGCCATCTCCTAGACGGCTTGGAGAAGAAACCGGTGATCTCTCCTAGAAGGTTGTGGAGGAGACCCGGGAGGTTGTGAAGGTTGGAGCTCGCCTATCCAGAGTGGAGAAGAGCTACCACTAGTGATCGAGGCCCGAGAGTTGCACTTCCAGTGCCGGCTCATCTTCAAGCTAATTTCTCTTTGAGAAATCCGAGGCTTGGTGAAGAGAGCGGTCAAGTGAAACTCGCCTCAACGAGGACGTAGGAAATTGGCAAATTTCCGAACCTCGGGATAAAATTCGGTTGTCTCTTGTCCCTTTATCTTCGAGCAAGTTTATTTGTGCAAGATTACTTTTCTAGAGTAATATACCTGTTTTAGCGGTTTGCTACCATTGTCTTAGGACCTTGATCATTGTTTAACTGAAATCGAATTAGTTTTAAAAACCGCCTATTCACCCCCCTATAGTCGGTACATCGATCCTACAAGTGGTATCAGAGCTTGGTCTCTCAAGTTAGGCTTTACCGCCTAGAGAGAAGATGTCCGACGAGGTGGTTCACAACGTAGGCAAAGGTCCTTACTTTGATGGCACTAATTATTCCATTTGGAAAGTTCGTATGGCTGCTCACCTCAAAGCCATGAGCTTTGAAATTTGGCGTATTGTTGAGTTAGGTTTTGAAGTTGAAGACAAGATGAATCTAACCTATCAAAACAAGAAAGATATGCAACTTGATGCTCAAGCTACAAATGCTTTGTTCAATTGTTTGTGTGCCGAAGAGTTCAATAGGATAAGCAATATTTCAACGGCACACGACATTTGGACCACTCTTCAAGATATACATGATGGAACAACAAGTGTGAAGAATGCCAAGTCGCACTACCTAAAGATCAACTATGAAACATTCACCATGTTGCCAAATGAAAGTGTAAATGAGATGTATGCAAGACTTAATGTGATTGTCAATGATCTCAAGGGTGTTGGAGTGAAGTACACGGAGTTGGAAGTTGCTCAAAAGATGTTGAGAGCTTTGCCCGAGAAATATGACACGTTGGTGACTTTCCTCATCAACTCGGATATGTCAAGTTTGACACCCACAACACTTTTGGGAACTATCAACACAAATGAGATTTACAAGAACAAGAGAGTTGAAGGAAGCACCGAAGATCACTCCTCATCCAAGAAGAAGAATATTGCCTTGAAGGCCAAGGTTGAAAAGAAATGTGAAGAAGAAGAAGACACCTCTTGTGATGGCGATACCGAAGATGAAGAAATGGCTCTCTTTGTGAGAAAGTTCAACCGGTTTATGAAAAAGAGAGGAAGTTCTTCAAGCTCTTTCAAGAACAATGGTGACAAGAAGTCAACCAAAAGAAACCTCAAGAATGTAAGATGTTTCGAGTGTAATGAGAAGGGTCATTTTGCCTCAAGATGCCCGAACAAACAAGAAAGCGAAGATGATAAATCTCAAAAGAAGAACAAAGAGAAGAATGGAAAGAAAAAGCTCTTCAAGAAGTTGAACAAGAAAAAGGGTAAAAATGAAGCATTTGTGGGAGAATGGGATTCGAATGAAGATAGCTCCGATTCTTCTTCAAGCTCCGACTCCGGTGGTGAGTCAAACTCAAGAAAGAAGAACATGGCGGGAATCGCAATCACGGAAGCTTCATCACTATACTCTCCTTTTTGTCTCATGGCAAAAGGAAGTACTAAGGTAACATCTACTTGTGCTAGTGAACAAAATGATAGTGATGATGAATTATCTTATGATGATCTTGCACAAATGCTTGAGGAGCTAAATGAGTTAAGTGGCAAAGAGAGAGTCAAATTTAAGGCTCTCAAGAAAAATCATGAGTCCTTAACTGCTAAATATGAGGAGTTGAAAACTTCTCATATGATGCTTTTGGTCTCTCATGAGAAGCTTGAGGAAGCTCACGAAGCACTCATTGCCTCTACACTCATTAGGCCAAAAGTAGATGTAGGGGTCACATGTGATATTTTTGATGATTCATGTCTAAATGTTGAAAATTGCATTCCTACAAAGACTAGCATATCAACCTCATGTGATGACTTACTTGCTATGCCATGCTCATCCACTCTTGATATTGCTTCATGTTCAACAAATAAATCATCTTCATCAAATTCATTGTTGATTGTTGAAAATCATGAGCTCAAGGAGCAAGTTGCCAAACTAAGTAAGAGTTTGGAAAGATGCTTCAAAGGTAAAATACTCTTGATGAAATTTTAAGCCAACAAAGATGCTCTTTCAACAAGGAGGGACTTGGTTTTGTTCCCAAGAAGGGCAAAAAGCCTTCCTACCAAGCCCCAAGGTTTGTTAAGAAAAATGGAAAATTTTGTAATAAATGTCGAAAAGTTGGTCACATAATTGGTGAATGCCACATAAACAATATTCCTAAAAATGATGTATTTGATTCTCATTACATGCTAAAGAGATCTAATGATGGCTCTATTTATGCTAAGTTTTTGGGCACTCCTATTTTAGGAGAAAAGAAGAAATCTATTTGGGTGCCAAAGGCCTTGATAACTAACCTACAAGGACCCAAAAAGATTTGGGTACCTAAAAGGGCTTGATCTTTTGTAGGTAAACTACCACACCGGAGGATCACATTGGGTGCTTGATAGTGGGTGCACTCAACATATGACCGGTGATAGGAAAATGTTCACATCGTTTGAAGTTGGTGCTAAAGATCAAGAAAGAGTGACCTTCGGTGACAATAGTAAAGGAAAGGTAATGGGTCTAGGTAAAATTGCTATCTCAAATGATTTCTCCATTTCAAATGTTTCACTAGTTGAGTCATTAAATTTCAACTTATTGTCCATTGCTCAACTATGTGATTTAGGCCTTTCATGCACATTTAATCCTCAAGAAGTATTTGTAACAAGTATCCATGATAACTCTTTAGTTTTCAAAGGTTTTCGTTTTGGAAATCTCTATTTGGTGGATCTTTCTTCAAATGAAGCTAATTTGAAAACTTGTTTGGTTGCAAAAACTTCATTGGGCTGGCTTTGGCATAGAAGGCTTGCTCATGTGGGAATGAATCAACTAAACAAACTTGCAAAAAGAGATTTGGTTGTTGGGTTGAAAGATATAAAATTTGAAAAAGATAAACTTTGTAGTGCTTGTCAAGCGGGGAGGCAAGTTGCTTGCTCTCATCCTAGCAAAAGCATCATGTTCACTTCTAGACCTTTGGAGCTTTTGCATATTGATTTATTTGGTCCAACAACTTACAAAAGCATCGGTGGAAATAGTTTTTGTCTTGTTATTGTGGATGATTTCTCAAGATTTACTTGGGTCTTCTTTTTACATGACAAAGCTAAGACCTCCGAGATTTTCAAAAAGTTTGCAAAACGAGCTCAAAACGAATTCAACTTTTCTATTGTAAAAGTAAGGAGTGACAATGGATCCGAGTTTAAAAATACAAATATTGAGGATTATTGTGATGATCTCGGCATTAAACATGAGCTTTCCGCCACCTATTCACCACAACAAAATGGTGTTGTGGAAAGAAAGAATAGGACCCTTATTGAGATGGCTAGAACTATGCTTGATGAGTATAGTGTCTCCGACTCTTTTTGGGCGGAAGCTATAAACACTTCTTGCCATGCTTCTAATCGTCTCTATTTACATCGTCTTTTGAAAAAGACTCCATATGAACTCTTAATTGGTCGAAAACCAAATATTGCTTACTTTCGTGTTTTTGGTTGTAAATGCTACATTTATAGAAAAGGTGTTAGACTAACCAAGTTTGAAAGTCGTTGTGATGAAGGATTTCTTCTTGGATATGCATCAAATAGCAAGGCATACCGAGTGTATAACAAGAACAAAGGTATTGTTGAAGAAACCTCGGATGTTCAATTTGATGAAACTAATGGGTCCCAAGAGGGGCACGAGAATTTGGATGATGTAGGTGATGAAGGCTTGATAAGGGCAATGAAGAAAATGTCAATTGGTGACATCAAGCCTAAAGAAGATGATGAACTTCCATCCTCCACTCAAGTTGAAGCTTCTACTTCCGCTACGCAAAATTTGACCCAACTTGATGAAGATGAAGCCAAAGATCAATCCTCTACTATTCCATTCAAAGTTCACAATGCCACCGCAAAAGATCACCCAATTGATTAAGTTTTGGGTGACATTAGTAAGGGTGTTCAAACTAGATCTCGTGTGGCTTCTATTTGTGAGCATTACTCGTTTGTTTCTTCTATTGAGCCTAAACATGTAGATGAAGCTCTAAATGACCCGGATTGGGTAAATGCTATGCATGAAGAGCTCAACAACTTTGAAAGAAACAAAGTTTGGACATTGGTGGAGAGACCCAAGGAGCACAACGTAATTGGAACAAAGTGGGTTTTTAGGAACAAGCAAGATGAAAACGGGATGGTCGTGAGAAACAAGGCAATATTGGTAGCACAAGGATTCACTCAAGTCGAAGGTTTGGATTTTGGTGAAACCTTTGCTCCCGTTGCTAGACTAGAAGCTATTCGCATCTTACTTGCTTTTGCTTCATGTTTTGATATTAAGTTATATCAAATGGATGTGAAAAGTGCTTTCTTGAATGGCGAAATAGCCGAACTAGTTTTTGTTGAACAACCACCCGCCTTTGAGAATCCTAAAAATCCTAATCATGTTTATAAGCTCTCAAAAGCTCTCTATGGTCTAAAACAAGCTCCTAGAGCTTGGTATGAAAGATTGAGAGATTTTCTCCTCTCAAAAGGTTTTAAAATTGGTAAAGTCGACACTACCTTGTTTACAAAAATAATTAATGATGATTTCTTTGTCTGTCAAATTTATGTCGATGATATTATATTTGGTTCTACTAATGAAGAATTGTGCAAAGTTTTTGGTGATATGATGTCTAGGGAATTTGAGATGTCCATGATAGGAGAACTGAGTTTCTTCCTTGGACTTCAAGTCAAGCAACTCAAAAATGGAACCTTTGTGAGCCAAACGAAGTATATTCATGATCTTCTCAAAAGGTTCGGATTGATGGAAGCAAAGTCTATCAAGACCCCTATGGCGACCAACGGGGATCTCGACCTAAATGAGGGAGGTAAACCGGTAGATCAAAAATTATATAGATCCATGATTGGTAGTTTGCTCTATCTTACCGCATCTAGGCCCGATATCATGTTTAGTGTTTGCATGTGTGCTAGATTTCAAGCCGCACCAAAAGATTGTCATTTGATGGCGGTCAAGAGAATTCTAAGATATTTAAAACATTCCATCCATATAGGCTTGTGGTACCCCAAAGGTGCTAAATTTGAGCTAATTGGCTATTCCGATTCGGATTATGCCGGTTGCAAAGTTGATCGTAAAAGCACTTCTGGAGGGTGTCAATTCCTTGGGAGGTCTCTTGTTTCTTGGGCCTCTAAGAAACAAAACTCCGTTGCCCTTTCCACCGCTGAGGCAGAATATGTATCCGCGGGTAGTTGCTGTGCGCAATTACTTTGGATGAGGCAAACCTTGCTTGATTATGGAATAGAATTCTCAAATGTCCCTCTTCTTTGTGACAATGATAGCGCCGTCAAAATTGCCAACAATCCAGTCCAACACTCTAGAACCAAGCATATTGATATTCGCCACCACTTTCTAAGAGATCATGTTGGCAAAGGTGACATTGTCATTAGCCACATAAGAACCGAAGATCAATTAGCAGATATCTTTACCAAACCACTAGATGAATCCCGTTTTTGTAAGCTTAGGAAATGAATTGAATATAATAGACTTCTCAAATGTGGCTTGAAATCATGCATATGTGTGAGTTGTAGAATTTTCTATCCTTGTGACATATATGAATGGTTTTATGCTTGCAATGCCATATTTGAAGTTCATGTACTTTTATATGTGTTTCTAAGGCTATACATTAAGGGGGAGTATAAGGTTACTCTTATATGTTAAAAATTGCTCAGGTTGTTGAAAAACAAAATTTGAAAGTTTTGGTATCCTCAAAATTCTATCTTTGAGTTAAAAACAAATTTCTCCCATGATTTTATTTCAAGACATATTTTGAACTTTTGTCCAAAACAAAACTTATAGATATGGATCATATGATCATTTTTCATATTCAAATGTTTTAACTTTATCCATCCTATCAAAAGATATTCAAAGAATTAAAGTTCAGACAAGTGTTCGGACAAGAGTTCGGACGTGTTGAGAACTTTGGCTGCAAACGGTTTCTTTTGAACTTAAAAATTTGAAAACTTGATGTTTTATAAACCTTGGGAGTTATTCTAAGTTTCTGCAAAGTTTGAAATTTTTTAAAATTATTTTGCTATATTTCTCACTTAAGCTCCTTTTTGTGCCTTGTTTTAATTACTGAGCTATAGTGGTGTCGGTCTGACCGGGCCTACATGGCCGGTCCGACCGCCCTTGCTGCGTCGGTCCAACCGGGCCTACATGGCCGGTCAGACCGGGGCTCGGGCGGGTTATAACTCCCCTCTCTATTCAGTTTTCTCTCCCCTCTATTATTTCCTCTCATCTCAAACCGAGTTCCTCTCCTCCTCTCTTGCCCCCAACCCTAGAAATTTCGGTTCATCGATCTTCTTGCCAGTCCAACCGGTGGATCTTCTCCGGTCCGACCTCGGGTTCATTTTCCCTTGCCGGTAAGAACTTCCTCCGATCAAATCCATGGATTTCATCATTTTGGAGGCTAGGGTTAGGGTTCTTATTCACGGGCTTGCATGTCAACTTGCCAAGGCTAAATCCTCTTTAAACTCAATTGTCAGCCTTGTGATACTATTTCCCTTGCCTCTATGCAATTTGATATGGAAAAATTTGATTATGGAGAAGTTTTGTGCAAAAGGGGATTTGTGCCCGGGTTGCTAGGCCGGTCAGACCGGTGGGCAATGGGCGGTCCGACCGACCATGTACTTGCGGTCAGACCGGCCCTATTACCTCGGTCAGACCGGCCTCCCAATGCCTGCCCCTCTTTTGCACATCATTGCTCATTGATACTTTTGCCCTCTAACAAATTCATAGATTGTCTCAAATCATATCTTTTATCTTATCTGGGTTAAATCTTTGATTCAGTCATGCCTCGCGCCGGCCGTTCTCAAGGAAATGAGCGTCGCTCAAAGTTTGTCGAGGACTGTGGCCAATCATCCCGGCACTTTCAAGATGACAGTGACGAGGACTTTGCCTATGAGGATGACAGCTCTGAGAATGAAGAAGAAGTTAGCACCTCAACCTCCAGCAGCTAGTGAAGATCCTTTTGCATCCTTGGAATTCAAGGTAGATGTCCGGAATCAAGAGAACTTTGCTCGTCTGCGCCACCACAATCAATTTCTCAGACCAAGAGATACTTTAGATCAGCGGTTTCATACAAAATTTCAGAAAGAGGTATTCAACATTGCATATGAGAACCGTTCTTTGGCTCCGCATAAGTGGATTTCTTGGAGGGATCTAAGTGGAGAGGTTGCAGCTCTCAGAAACATATTTGGAACTGTTGGTATAAACAAAATAGTGAGTCTGAAGCAAGATTTCAATTGGGATGTTATCCGTCAGTTTTATGCCACAATATTCATACCTGCCACTTGTGATTCTCTTACTATGGATGACTGGAGATATCTTTTGCATTGCTACAAAGCAAGAAATTCAGAGTGCTTGGGACATAAGGTTCTCTTCTGGCCTCAGACTGCATGATGAGTTCACTCACAATCCTTTGTCAGAAGAAGAGATGGCTCAATTCTACATCCCATCTGCTGCTCACAAGATTGGAGGGGTTACTGGAA
Organism: Zizania palustris; assembly: GCA_019279435.1. Lineage (NCBI taxonomy): Eukaryota > Viridiplantae > Streptophyta > Magnoliopsida > Poales > Poaceae > Zizania > Zizania palustris. The sequence goes on along the minus strand of JAAALK010000285.1, from coordinate 17,472,861 downwards.
TGAAGACTCTTCATAGTGTGGCACATCGCATCCTGCGGCACTCTATTTTACCGCGTCTAGGCAACAATGATGCTATTCGAGGTGTGGCTTGGACTCTTCTAGATGCAGTGATGACTGGAAAGAGGTTCGATGTCATCCATTTGATGCTATATGAGATGGCACTCTCAAAAGGAAGCCTCACTCTTGGAGTCTACTATGCTCCGTTTATCATGAGATTAATTTTGAGCAAAGTAGGAAATGTGAATGAGTGCCTTGATGTCACCCACTCTCAGTACAGGCCTCGCTTCTCGGCTACTCTTTTGGCTCCAGCCGTCGATCCAGCTGATATGGGAACAGGACAGGTTCATCCTCAGGACATTCCTAGCAGCTCTTTTGCTTCTCCTCAGAGCTCTGGATCTGGTGCTTATTTTGGTATGAATGCCACCCAGTTCTTTGATCCAGTTCTTCAACAAGTGACAGCTGGCTTTCTTCAGTTAAATTCAAGAATGGATCAAATGGCTCTAGGACAAGAAGCTATCACCTCCCATCTGCAGAACCTTCAAGGTGGTCAAGAGCGTATCAACTCCAGGATTGACACTCTTTCTTCTCGAGTTGATCGGCTAGATTCATCTTCCTCAGCAGGATACCCTCTTCAGTACCAGCGTCGTCGTCGTCGCCTTGTTGATTCTCAGCCTCCTTCCCAGGATTAGTCTCTCTTTTTGGTTCTTGATGCCAAAAGGGGGAGAAGCAGTCAGCAGTAGGAGAGAAGGCAGCAGAGGATTAGGGGAGAAGGAAGCGTAGTAAGAAGGAAAGATTAGGAAGGATCAATCTTTTTATATCTCTATCTATCTATGGTTGTTTATATAACGAACACCATTTGCTTTCCATATCGTACTGAACTTAATTTGAACTATTTGCCTTTATTATGAGAAACTCTCTTTGCTTCATTGAATGTGTGAATTGTGTTTGGGATTATATCTCATATCTTGCTCCATATACTTGTACCCCATCATTTCTTCAGGGGGAGCTTTGCGCTTAATTGTGGATACTTCTACTTTAACATATTTCTTTATCTCTGAAGTGTTTGTCATCAATTACCAAAAAGGGGGAGATTGAAGATCTAGGCCCTATGTGAGTTTTGGTAATTAATGATAAACATGCGTTTTGTGGACTAATATTTTTCTTAAGTGTGAAGGAAATGAGTAGGTCCCGCGCAAATGGAGCACAAGATGGAAACCCGAAGATCGGGACTGTTTAAAGGCTACGGCAAAAGGTTTGAAGGAATCTAGAAATTGATCGAGGTGTTTTGGAGCGATCAATTAGGCTAGGTTTAAATTTTGTTTTTGCCGTACTATAAAGAGGGGTTGCATCTTGGTCATGAGTTGATTTTCAAGTGCCAATTTGCATTGCATATAGTATCTTTTGATCATGTGTGATTGTTGCAAAAGTTGCTATTTTGGCAAATTCCTTGAAAACCATATTGCAGCGTTTTGTTGGTGTTGTCTGACCCTGGCGGTCTGACCGACCATGTGGGTCCGGTCAGACCGGCTGGAGTTGGGCGGTCCGACCGGCCAGGGGGCCGGTCCGACTGGGTTGTGCGCGTTGGAAAAACTGTTGGTTTACAGAGCCGACGGGAGCACTATCGGTCCGACCGAGCCGATGGCCGGTCAGACCGGGTAGGGCCGGTCTGACCGGGCCAGCATGGCCGGTCAGACCGAGGCGTCCTGTCACATCAGTAAACGGCTAGTTTTCTAGCCGTTGCAGTTGAGGTCAGTCAGACCGGCCCAAGATGGGCGGTCAGACCGACAATGCGCAGAGAGCCACCTAACTTGCGTAACGGCTAGTTTTGGGGTGTGTGGCTATATAAACCCTTGCTACAGCTCCTTTGCTAGACTTTTGGCATTCATTTGAGCATTCTTGAGCACAAGAGAGTCTCTCCCACCATTGAGCACTAATTTGAGCACTAGTGAGGTTGGGAAGAAAAAGGGGTGATCAAGTGATTGAGTGAATTGCATTGCATTGGCATTTTGGCACTTGATCCTCTTCTCCTAGCTTTGATTGCAGCTTGTTACTCTTGGAGATTGCCATCTCCTAGACGGCTTGGAGAAGAAACCGGTGATCTCTCCTAGAAGGTTGTGGAGGAGACCCGGGAGGTTGTGAAGGTTGGAGCTCGCCTATCCAGAGTGGAGAAGAGCTACCACTAGTGATCGAGGCCCGAGAGTTGCACTTCCGGTGCCGGCTCATCTTCAAGCTAATTTCTCTTTGAGAAATCCGAGGCTTGGTGAAGAGAGCGGTCAAGTGAAACTCGTCTCAACGAGGACGTAGGAAATTGGCAAATTTCCGAACCTCGGGATAAAATTCGGTTGTCTCTTGTCCCTTTATCTTCGAGCAAGTTTATTTGTGCAAGATTACTTTTCTAGAGTAATATACCTGTTCTAGCGGTTTGCTACCATTGTCTTAGGACCTTGATCATTGTTTAACTGAAATCGAATTAGTTTTAAAAACCACCTATTCACCCCCTCTAGTCGGTACATCGATCCTACAGCAGGGCTCAATAGAGCCAAGAGGTTGAATGGTAATTTTATGGTGTAATTCCTATAAAACTAATACTGGATGGATATACATGCAAATTTATTTCAAAAAATGTTACAATATCTCTATCCTTTAAACCTCCCCCCATTTGCTCTTCCCTGGATGAGCCACGTCATTGTTTTGCACAAAGACCCCTCAGCTTTTTGTAATTTGTCACAACTCCAGCGAGTTTTGGCTGGTGTGGCAGCTCCGCACGTTGCCACGTCGCCCCAAGCGGGTTCGGTTTTTTTGCGAAAAAAACATCTGGTCCGTCTCTATTTGCGCGAAGGCCCAGCGCCATGTCTCCTACTGAGTTGCGTTTTTTGCATATGAACCTACTTTTCCCGAGATTTTATATCCAAAGAAAGAGAAAATTTGTAAAATAGGACCACGCTCTGAAAAAGGAAAACTCAGGGGTTTTTTCGTGAAAGTGCAAGGTCGCTGGGAGCCCTTGTGCCCGACTGCCCATGAGTCCCCCCGTCCCCCATTCGACTGCCTCATCCCGCAGCCCCAACCCCCGCCTAGCCCTACCTGCCCGCGCGTCCTCACCTCGGTGCTCGCCTCCGCTGTTCTTCCTATGCCCTCCTCCTCCTCCCGAAGCCAAGCGGAGGGGCGCGTCAGGGGCTACGGTACGACCGACGACGCTCAGATCTGGTAAGCCCCCACCACTTCTACTCCTCCACCAAGCACTATCTCCCGGTGTCGACGACCTCCCTCGCACAGACGCCAGCATCGGTGGCCTCCCCTCATGTCGTCTCCGCCTACAACACAGAAACTTCCCCCAGCGCCACCGATGGGCTACGACATGGTGGTGAGTCGACAGCTAGCACGGGTGTCGGCGCATCTGGTAAGGCACCCTCTCCCCTAGCTTCGCCGATGCACTCCCCCGCATCGTCGGTGCCCCGAGAGCACCGCCGTGCCGGGCCGCCCCACGACTTCCCTGACCAAAAAGAACCGCAAGTGTGGCGCCGCCGGTGACCCCGACAAGCAGGCAACGGTGTCGGCGTCGCCGGAGCTCCGGTGCCGGAAGGACCAGCGCATGCCAGGCTTCGGCTACTGCACCAATCGCGCCTTCATCGCCTCCCCCTACAGCGCCGACAGGCAGTTTGTTCTAACACATTTTGATAGCGGGCAGCTTCTAATCAAAATCTAATCCAAGCCGTGGTTATACGCGAATGAGAGGAAATTCAAAAAAAACGGAGGGCGCTCTGAAAACTATTTATTAATTACAACAAAATAGTCATAAGTCTATTAAACGGGTTGTGTCAATCTACCTTTTTAATTTTCATGGTTACCTTATCAAGGTTATTTTATCAGATTTATGCAAATATTGGCCATATCATTCCATGGTTCAATATGGCTTAATTCATGAAAATCATCATATTTAGTGGTCAAATAAACTGTTCTGGTCTGTGGTCATATGTAATCTCCTTGAGTATTTAGGTGCCTACCATGTTAGTTCTTTTGTGGGATATCGTCCTTGATATTTTAGATTAGAAATATAGAAGAAATATACCATGTTAGTTTTAGGGCGCCCAACAATATAGATTAAGGGACTTGAATGCTAAATTCTCAAACTGCATGCACTGTTTCAGAGTCAAGTTAAAGGAAAGTTTCCATAGTATAACCATATAAGATGTGACAAATGCTCTTTTTTCTAATTAATTTTCTTGCAATATCTGTTATCACGGTCTTTGCTACTTATGAGTACCAGTTTAGTTAGTTTTTCTTCTCTCAACTTATAGGTTAAGCCTCGGTTCATTATACCCAACCAGCTAGAGTGTGGAAACATAATTTTTGGTATTGCAGTCCATACTTCCTAACATGATTTTGTTGTCCATTTAAATTCTTTTTCAAGTTCAGTTGCAACTCTAGAACATATGAAGGTACTAATCATATATTTGTTATTCTGTCCGAACAGAAAGGGTTATTGGGTACCAAACAGAAGGGGCTATTGGGTATTTGGCATTTGGTATTTTATGCAATTAGGAAAATAATAATGTCCTAAACACATTCAACCATTATCAATCACAACTGTTTTTTATTACATATGTTAAATTATTTTCTATTGCAAATGTTGTTGTTATTTCTTTTTTTCCATATCTCATAATTTTGCACAAAATGGAAATGGCTTTATATTGGAAATTTATATGTATAATTTTGCAAAAGATAGATAGGGTGCCGGCACCTCCCTAGCTAGTATAGTATTAGAGGTGATACCCAATGTGTAACTACCAAACTAAAAAAATGTAAAATATAGTACTCTCATCATTAACTTTTAAATGTCACTATTGATTTTTTTCACAACATTTGACCATTCGTCTTATTTAAAAAGGAAAATTACTCACATATCATTATAATTTTTAATAATTGTCTACATGTCACTGTCAGTGACTGTGGCGACTCCCATTTGTCAATTACATATCGATGACATATTAGCAAACTGTAAAAATTGTAATGGTACAGAAAAAACTAACCCTTAAAAAATTTATGTAAATATGCAAAAATATAAGTTATGCTTGAAGTACCTTCAATAATAAAATAAATTATAACAAAATAAATGATATTGCAAAAATTGAATAAGATAAATGGTCAAATGTTGAGATAAAAGTCAATAATGTTATTTAAAAATTAATGGAGGTAATACTATTTAATTCAAGGGAGTAGAATTCATGCATAAAACACGTATCTTATTTAGCACTATCCTCTCAATATATGGAACTAATAATAAAATAAAAAGATTTTTTTGACACCCTCTTATTTCAACATTGTGGATAATCTCGCTGGCACTAAAATGAATTCTAACTCTTGATCTCCTTCAAGGGTTAAAGATAATTTAACTTGATAAGTGTTAGTAGAATTTAGAAATGATAAAATTATAAAATAAAATAGTTTTGCAGAGATGACAGCGAACCGATGAAAGAGATATATGCAAATACTCTAGACGATTATGCCCAAAATATAATCAATTATAAATTACTAATTTATTTTACTTCTAGTATAATAATACGACTAGTAGAATGCCCCATATATATGCTTAAAAAGGAAATCAATATTTAATACTTTCTATTGATAATATGTGTACCTCTAAGCCTAACTTCTGCACCCTTTGACCTAAAAATCAATGCACACAAGGCTAAAAAGAATATGAATAGTTAAAGTGATATATCCTATGACTTTTCGCTAACTTTGCTCGTGACGGTGCAAATGCCTTATGTAAATGAAATACATCAGGTATTTATCTCTACTGGGAATATGACCTTTGGTAAAGCAAGTATACTTAAATCAGAGCAATGAGTGACTGAGATATCGAGGAGGAAAAACAGAACTAGCAAGCAAAAGTTCTTGATTTCATAATAGTCCAATGTGAAATAATAAGTAAAATAGTTATTGAAAGCTCTAGTAGACCCTACAGTGATATTTTATTTGCCCAATAGAAGTTCAGAAGGGTAAATACGTAAGTCCAAGCCCATTTCGTACTTGTTATTTTGTCTTACTATTCATAATAATAACAAGTCTTCATATTCAAATTGACTTGTTATTTTGCTATTCATTCTAATGTACTTGTTAAAATGAATTTTTATTTGAATGTAACTATATTTTATCAATTTATATACATGCAAAGAAAATAAAACTAATTAAATAAGCTCAACATTTAATGGAATAACAAGTTTGGTTGGCTTGCTAGATATAACAAGTGTGGAGAAAATAATAACAAGTCTGCTAAAATAATAAGTCAAGTAACAAGTACAATATAAATGTTTTTTTAGACCATACTTATTATTTTAGGAAATAACTAATGTGATAGCAAATACAATAGATATGCTCTTAGAACTGCATTGCCATTGGTCAGTATACTTAATGGTAACAGAAGAGAATAAAGCACAGACGAGATTTAAAAAAAGAGGACATTTAGTTAAAGCAAAAAATCAGGAGCCAAAAGCCTCTGAATTGCTTTCGCTTTTTTCAAACAAGTACGCAGAGTGCACATTCCTCTTACTTTTGTATATATTAACACTGCTATTAGCCTGTTACAGACGTCTCTGACTTAAGACTTGAGTTTTTTGTTTACATTTTGGTATGAAACTACTGTCCAGCTACCACCAATTCTATATTGCTGAAGTTTTGGAAAAATGGAAAAGAACAGTGGGGCCTAACTTATGCATAAAACTTCAACATGGTGCATATATTTTCTCAACTTATCTTGAATTTTCTGGACACAAAATTGCAGCTCAGGAAAGAAGCCAAACACTAGTTTCAAGCTTAAATAGATCCAAGCCTCATCACAGAATCACCAAGTATTAAGTCTGAATGATCCTGTAACTCCTAACAAAATTGTTAGTACCATCATACTGTTGACAGAAAATCTTCTCAAGAACATAAACCACACTAAAATCTCTCAACTAGTTAGAGTAGGTACACACCATATATTCAGAAAGGGGAGCAACAGGAATAACAAATCCAGTCTCCAGAAAAAAGAACCACAGCAAAAAAAATACAATTCAGAAATTTGATGCATCTCCTTTTGTTGTAAAACATGCAGGACAAAGACACAATCCGAATTACAGAACCTCAGAAATTAAATAAGTAGACAGGATACAGAAAAGCAGCATACGCATGCAGTTTCCTATGAAAAAACCCATGAATCTTCACCAAGACTCCTGTTCTTGTTCAAATCTAAACAAATGTATCCCCACCAACTAGCCGTGACTCGCAACACATGATCCTGTCTTTATTCCCATAAATCCGTATCCATCGAAACTGGCACACTCACACAATCTCTCAGCAACCTTTTGTCTTTTATTATACACAATCTCACAGATGCTTCAAGCTTCTGCAAGAATTTGCTTAGCTGAAGCAAGAAAAGCTAGCGGAGTGCATTGGGTAGTGTGGCTCGTGGCATTAGCTGATGGTGCCAGCTCTGCATGCTTTACCTTGCCGGTGACGGGGAAATGGACCGCCCAACCGCAAGCTGGGCAAGCGCCATCGCGTGCCGGAGAAGACGGTGAGCCGGTGGTCGTGCTCGCCAGCATCGCCGGCCATGGCGTATCAATATGTGTTTCATGCACAGGCGCCGCCGGTGAGGGTGGAGGAGTACAAGGCAAAGGAAGCAATGGCACAGTCGCAGGTCAGGGAGCCGTGGCCGGCAGGTGGCTGCGGCACGCGTGTGCGTGGCACCGGCGTCGGTTGGATGGGCCTCGGCCCCGGCGAGAGGTTGGCGACCGCGTATGACCTCGTGGAGCAGATGCATTACCTGTACGTGCGCGCCGTCAAGGCGCGCGGGCTCCCGGTGAGCGCAATCACCAGCGGGTGCAACCCCTACGTCGAGGTCTGCCTCGGCAACTACCGTGGCACGACGCGGTACTACGAGAGGAAAGCCACCCCCGAGTGGAACCAGGTGTTCGCCTTCTCGAGGGAGCGCGTTCAGGCCACAGTGCTCGAGGTGTTTGTCGGGGACAAGGACGTCGTAGCGCGAGACGACTACGTCGGCAAGGTCACGTTCGACGTCGGCGAGGTGCCCATGCGCAGTGCCAGCCGGACAGCCCTCTCGCGCCGCAGTGGTACCGCCTGGAGAACGTGCGCGACGGCGGCATGACGGTGCACGGCGAGGTCATGCTCGCGGTGTGGGTGGGCACGCAGGCCGACGAGGCCTTCGCGGACGCGTGGCACGCCGACGCGGCGTCGGTGCGCGGCGGCGACGGCGTGGCGGCCGTACAGAGCACGCGATCGAAGGTGTACAGTGACGCCGAAGCTGTGGTACCTCCGGATAAGCGTGTTCGAGGCGCAGGATGTTATCCCTATCCTGGCCGGCGCCGGCAACAAGGGACGGCACGCCGAGGTCTTCGCCAAGGTGCAAGTGGGTGGCGTGATGCTCCGGACGAAACCGTGCTCCTCGAGGGGTTTGACGAGCCTGGCGTGGAACGAGGAGCTGGTGTTCGTCGTGGCGGAGCCGTTCGACGAGCCGGCGGTGCTCATCGTCGAGGCTAGGGTGCACCCCGGCAAGGACGAGATTGTCGGGCGCGTCGTGCTGCCACTCACCCTGTTCGAGAAGCGGCTCGACCGCCAAGGCACGATCACCCAGTCGCAATGGTTCAGCCTTGAGCCCTTCGGCCATCCGCTGCGCCTGCCGGAGGCAACCTTTGCCGGCCGCGTGCATCTCCGGGGGTGCCTTGAGGGCGCGTTCCACGTCATGGACGAGCCGACCATGTATGCCAGCGACACTCGCCCGACAGCCAGGCAGCTGTGTCGCCCACCCATCGGCGTGCTCGAGGTCGGCGTCCTCGGCGCGCAGGGCCTCGCTCCGATGAAGACCGTCGACGGCCGGGGCACCACCGACGCGTACTGCGTCGCCAAGTACGGGCAAAAGTGGGTGCGCACGCGCACCGTCGTCGACTCGTGCAGCCCGCGGTGGAACGAGCAGTACACCTGGGAGGTCTACGACCCGTGCACAGTGCTCACTCTCGCCGTGTTCGACAACTGCCATCTCGGCAGCGCCGCCGCCGGAAACGGTGGCGCTGTCAAGGACCAGAGGATCGGCAAGGTCAGAATACGCCTCTCTGCGCTGGATATGGACATGGTGTACACTAACGCTCACCAGCTCGTCGTGCTTCACCCGTCCGGCGTCCGCAAGAACGGTGACATCTGCCTCGCCGTGCGACTCACCTGCCTCTCCCTTGCCAGCGTCGTGTACCTCTACGGTCAGCCGCTCCTCCCCAAGATGCACTACATCCAGCCGTTCACCATCGCTCAGCTCGATGGCCTCCGGCGGCAGGCGATGAGCATCGTAGCGGCGCGGCTCAGCCGCGCCGAGCCGCCGCTGCGCCGGGAGGTCATCGAGTACATGCTTGACGCGGACTCGCACCTGTGGAGCATACGGCGGAGCAAGACCAACTTCTTCCGGGTCACCGCGCTGCTCTCCGGAGCGGCCAGCACGGTGCGCTGGCTCGCCGACTTGTGCCACTGGAGGAACCCCGCGACGACAATCCTCGTGCACCTGCTGTTTGTCACCCTCATGTGCTTCCCCGAGCTCATTCTCCCGACCATGTTCCTCTACATGTCCACGATCGGGGTCTGGAACTACCGGCGCCGGGCGCGCCGGCCGCCGCAGATGGACGTCAGGCTCTCCTGCGCGAGGTGACCCACCCCGACGAGCTCGACGAGGAGCTGGACACGTTCCCGACGTCGAGGCCTAACGACGTGGTGCGCGTCCGGTATGACCGGCTGAGGAGCGTCGCAGGGAGGATCCAGACGGTGGTCGGTGACGTGGCCACACAGGGTGAGAGGGTACGGTCACTGCTCACCTGGAGGGACCTGAGGGCGACGACGATGTTCACGGTGTTCTGCCTCGTCGCCGCCGTCGTGTCCTATGTCACGCCGTTCAGGTGGTGGCGCTGGTCGCCGGGCTGTACCTGCTCCGCCACCCTCGGTTCCGGAGCCGGATGCCATCGGCCGCTGGCAACTTCTTCAAGAGGCTGCCGTCCCGAGCCGATACCATGATATAGCCTGGTGAATCTGCTTTGTCTTTGCGCCTTGTGATGCAAAATTTTGGAATTCAGCTTGGCTACCTTTATGAGATCTGTTTTACAATTTACATACATCCGAGTAATGAAGCACGGCAAACATAAAACTAAAATTTCAAATTCTTAAACATCTTCGAAATCGCAGACAATGCAAATGAGGTGAATGCTCGTTAAATTGAACATGTTAACACAAGGGAGCACCACGTATAGCCCGCAGAAATACCTGCACAAGACTTGAGATGCAAATGACTTGTGTATATAGTAGTATGATGCAGAACATCATTAAATTGAAGATTTGATTTGACAGACAGATACTAATGAAAACGAATGGTTCACCAACCAGATACAAAATTCAATAGTGCAATCAGATCTAACAGGCAAAGTGGCATCATAACTAATCTAGAAAACCATCTCATGGGGCTTGTCCCCGTCTCTGAGAGAGAACCGCGCACCAAGGTAGGTTTTCAGATCTGGGACAGCCTCAATGGCCTTAATCATCGCAGCATCAACGGCCTTCTGGTCTTCCTTTTTGAACTCTGGCAGGTCCTTCGTTGCCTAATAGACAAAGATGTATCACATCTTAAGAATGGATTGCGAGACTAAATTGTACACTAAACAAAGTCCATAGCTCCATATTATAAAGAATCTTTTACCTCTTTCTCTGTCTCAAAAAGTTCTCCCTCAGTCTTCTTTGCCTTCTTCTTCTTGTCCCTAGCGAAGTACTTGTCATTAATCTTCTCCACATCAACACCAAATATATCAACCTTCGTGGATGTTGCGATGACGTATGCCTGATTCACACGGCGGATTGGAACTCCATTGATCTTATAAGGTCCTGAAAGGGATTTAATATAAGTTCCACATACTATTATGGTAAGAATTTGCATGCAAGGAAAGCTCGAGAAAATATGATTCATTAAAGTAAACTAACACATAAAACCAGTTCTGCTCATGAATTACTTTGTATTTTTATACCTTAAGACCAATATACAATATCGATCAAAGAAACTTTGGGCAAACATATCATAAATAGTGACCTATGACCTTACTTCAACATATACGCATACTGCCTACATAACTGGAAGAGCAGATAAATAAAACTATAAGTAGAAGTGAACATACAAAAAATGCCATTAAATGAAGAAAAAGAGGTGCATACAAATTTATGCAAAACGCAACTGTATCTCAAAAGTAATTTTAACATCACCGTAATTCCATTGCAGATGTCCATCTGTCACACTAGTGTTATTTGCACGTATATGTCGATTGCTTTTGGTGGGAGAGATTTGAGAAAAGTATTCAGTGTTTGGACATTTCTATTATGGTAAAGTGGACTACCAATATGATGACCCTAGAAACTGATCACAAGGAAATGGAATAAGTTTATGTAACCCTCTCATGTATTGTTGATTGGTTACTTAACCCCCTGACCTAATAAACAAGGTGTTTAACCCCTAACCTTTTAAATACCATTTACTTAACCCCTTAAGTGGTTTTGCCCTATTGGCATAGCACATTGGATAAAATTGATATGTTGGTCACACGCACCAGCATAAAAAACTAACAATCGTGCCCTTGGACTTCTCGTTCACTCAGTCAATGCCTAGCTTGTTCACTCTGGCGTCTCCTCCTCACTCCTCTTCTCTCTTTTTGGCTAGGCAACAACGAGTTGATGACAAGGAGTAGATTGTCAGATTGCAGCCTGAGTTGAAGGTGAATCTTTTAAAAGACATCTATAAATCCCACAGGTTCTGCCTAACAATGTGCCTGGGCCAAAAAATGAGAGCAACCTTAAAGGACAAGTTTCTAATAGTTCAGACTCTGATTATAAGCAGCCTATAGAGATTCACCTTCAACTCAGATTGTAATCCGATGGTTTACTTCCTATTATCAGCTCATCGTTCAACTAGCCCGATAGAGAGGGGCAAGCAGGGAGAGAGGTAGGAGACGCAAAAGTGAACGAGAAGACACGGGCAAAGTGAACAAGAAGTGTAGAGGCATGGCTGTTAGTTTTTTATGTAAGTGCATGTGGCCAATGTGGCAATTTTGTTCAATGTGAATGTCAAGGCAAAACCACTTTGTAAAACCACCTTACGAGGTTAAATAAACGATATTTAAAAGGTTAAGGGGTTAATTAAACACCTCATTTATTAAGTTAGGAGGTTAAGTAATCAATCAACCTAGGGGGTGGGGGTTGTTGGCATTTGTGGCTTATGCGTAATGAGTTTATTTTTCAAAACAAAATTTGCACTAACGTTTTCCAAGTTATTCATAAACTAATTGCATTTCTCACTCAGTGGCTTCCACTGGTACCAGTTCGACTGAAAGAAGAAACTTCTCGGTTCTTAGGATGGCTCCGTGCAAGACTGCATCAACTTATCCGTTCAGAGGAGCATCTAAACCCAAACTTGACACTTTGATGTGTTCTGGGGAGTTTGGTAAGAAAATCAAGGAGGAAGGAAAGCAGGTTCAGTGATGTTGTTAAAAGTTGTGAGTTGCTGTGAAGGGTGTTTGATCTTTTGGTAGTTTAGTCTTCTGCTGTCAGTATGGTTTTGTCGCATGGACGGAGTCTGATGTGGTTCTGTTATGTCTCCAGCATCATCTGTGTTGCCTCTGTATAGCTGTTCTTATAACTGTGCTGGAAGAGGTTGCTGGTAGCATTAATCTACTGCGTTATTGTAAAATAGGTATCCCCGATGTTGAAACTTTTCTTATCTGCTTTCGAATAAAGCAGGGCTGGTAATCAATCAACAATATGTGAGGGCATTATGAAGACTTATTCCCAAGGAAAATTGCTATTGCAGTGAAAGCATTAAAGGCAGCTAGGGTAAATTTCATCAAGGTTGTTGAATGTTGATTATGTAGAGGAAATTATCAGTTCATTTTAAACGTTTTCTCAGAAATATGATTATTATAACTACAGTAGAAGTTCCAATAGATCCAAAAACCAAACTTGTTTAAATTTGATGGTGTGTAACAGAGAAACAAGACAATTTCAACCAAACATTTGAGCCATTTCATTATCAATAGCAATATTTCGACGAACAGCTTGCACATTAATCAGTCATCACAGATTCATCACATAGGAAACGATCAAATTGAACGGCACCAAGCAATCTAACAGAGTTTTGAACAATACTGCTTGACACTATCAACGCTGGCTTACCCGTGACAAGAAGCAGGCCAGATTTGAGCTGCTTAAGGAACACGACGCGCTTCCCCATGAACCTCCCGGCGAGCAGGATCAGCACAGTCCCGGGCGTGATGGACGACCTGCATGCCCCAAGGGCCAAGGCGTCAGCACTCGAAACCCCTCAGTAAACAGATACGAGCTAAGAGATTCCGTCGTCGCTGCTCTGACCTGAGCTTGGTGGGATTGGGCTTGCGGGTGCTAGGCTGGCGGGGCTTGACGTCGTCGGCGGGGTAGAACTTGGGCGCGGCGGCGGCGGCGGCGGCGTCAGTCTTCTTGGCCTTGGGGAAGGCGCCGCCGTGCTTGGCCTTGATGGCCCACAGCCCGCGGCGGTGGTACGTGTGAGACCGCGACGCCTTCTTGATGCCATGCGACAGCTTCGACGTCGGCGCCATCGGATCGGCTCGCGACGGGGAGAGCGGCTGCAGTGGGGTGCTAGCCTGATAGCAGCGGGCGGCGATGGGCTAGGGTTTCGCCTTTATATCTCGTGGCGGCGGGGGACCTTGGGGTGGTAAACCCTAGGTCCATTCTTATCTCGTCTGTCTCGTACAGTCTGTGATCCAACTTTACATCAGCCTGCTCCGCCATATTTTAATAGGCCAACAGCCTCGTTTCATCCGATCTCTGTACATATGTTGGGCCTAAACTGGGTTTCGACGGAGTGAGACCATTAGGGTTGTGAGCCCGCCGCTCAATATGTGGTTTCACCCAGATTTGATAATTTATTCTTTATAAGTTTTGGCTATTTGATTATTTATCACTTATATAAATAATATATAAAATAATTGATAAATTAAAAATAATTAAAGGCTCTTTTTAAGTGGTAAATTTTCAAATAGGGTTTTCAAGGTGCCCGCTTTGACCATTTGACTAGGGCTACTTGTTGTATGCTTCACTCGTACTTCCTTCTTCTATATGACAAGTTAATTTTATATTTCTTATAAGTTAAATCATTCTGATTTTAACTAATGTTATATAAAAAATAAATTTTATTAAATAAATCATGAAATGTATTTGATATTATATGTTAATATTTTTAAAAACTTTGGTTAAATTTAGACACGTAAACTTAAAAGGGTTAAATGATTTATAATATAAAACAAATGTATTTTCTTAGAATGAAATGTTACATGAATAATGAAAATCTCTAAAAGTATTATGAATGTTTTCTAAATTCCACGATAAAATTAAGGAAGGAAACATGTTCATTGAATCTGAGTTTGAAACGAAACACTTGGTATAATCAAGTTTTGCTCAGGCTTGCAATTAGACCATGTGTCTAATGGAATTCTAGTACTCAGCCTACACTTACGGAGTATTGGAAAATTTTGGCTTTAAAAAGTCATTTTCGTTATATTTGGCTTTAAAAAGTCATTTTCTTTATATTTGGCTTTAAAAAGTCATTTTCTTTTAAAAAAAGCAGTCAAACACATCAAGATCCATAGATCCAGAGAAGAAAATGTCTAAGTATTGAAACCATAATTCATATAGTTAAGTCTAGTAAGCATGCTAATATACTTGGCTAATTGCACTAGGCCATAAAAAATATGCATTAGTAATAGGTGGAGAGACCAATCTGTACTAATAAGTTTAGTGACGGGTGGTCTTGCGACTTGATACTAAATATATTCAGGCATTCCTAAAATCTCGCGCAAGAATCCTTTAGTATCGGGCGATGAGGCCACCTAGTAGCAAAGTTCCTATTAATCTAATCGTATTTGGGATATGATCCCTAGGTACCCTAGATGGGCTTATCAGCCTAGACCAAGAGCAAACTAAGGTGGTGTTTGGTTTCATGGACTAAAGTTTAGTCTGTGTCACATTGGATGTTTGGACATCAATTTGAAGAATTAAACTTGAACTGATTATAAAAATAATTACAGAATTGGAGGATTATTCACGAGACAAATTTTTTAAGCCTAATTAATCCATGATTAGCAAATGTTTACTGTAGCAACACATTATCAAATCATGTCATAATTAGGCTCATTAGATTCGTCTCGCGAATAATCCACCGATTATGAAATGGGTTTTATAAATAGTCTACATTTAATACTCTAAAATATCATCCAAACATCCGATGTGACGGGACTAAAATTAGGGACTAAAGAACCAAACACCCCCTAAGTCTAGCATTGGAGTTTAGTATGACCCATGAAAGAGGTTCAGTCCCAATAAGAAAGGTTAAGTACCTTCAATAATAAAATAAATTATAACAAAATAAATGATATTGCAAAAATTTGAATAAGATGAATAGTCAAATGTTAAGATAAAAGTCAATAATGTAATTTAAAAGTTAATGGAGGTAATATTATTTAATTCAAGGGAGTAGAATTCATACATAAAATACATATCTTACTTAGCACTATACTCTCAATATATGAAACTAATAATAAAATAAAAATATTTTTTTGGACACCCTCTTATTTCAACATTGTGGATACTCTCGCCGGCACTAAAATGAATCCTAACTCTTGATCTCCTTCAACGGTTAAAGATATCTTGATAAGTGTTAGTAGAATTTAGAAAGGATAAAATTATAAAAAAATAGTTTTGCAGAGATGACAGCGAGCCGATGAAAGAGATATATGCAAATACTCTAGACGATCATGCCCAAAATATAATCAATTATAAATTACTAATTTATCATTAGAAATTAATAGTTAAGATCGATTTTACTTCTAGTATAATAAGGCTATTCACAGTAGTGGGTTTCATAATACTGTTTCCTATAGAAGGTCACATCAACTTTGCAACTGAATAAAATATCTTCTCTCAGTGGAGAGTTTTGTTTCACTATTTCCTAGGCTAACCAGTGTAATTAAATGCAACTAGATCTCATGAAATACTCTATCTCTAATGAAACGATTTGGCTCACAGTGAACATTTCATTTCGTTTCATCTATCTTGGAAACGAGTTAGCACTATGTCATGTTAATGACACTATTTTCTTCTCTTTCCTCATTAATTGAATGACATGTCAGCAAAAAATATGATGTGTCATTGTTGGGGGAAAATATTCCATCTTCAAGATTATCACAGCAACAAGATAAAGACCGGTGATTAAGATGAAGATGTCCGATATATAATTTCGGAGATACATTCAGTCAAGTTCGAAGTATGATGACAGGCTCTAGTTCGAAGTACATCTTCGAACATGGACTCTTCCAGGAATCTCTTTGCCAGCTAAGATGGAAGACTTATCTTCTTTCTAACTAGATTAGTCTTTTACCATTTTAGCCCTATTAAGAGTACCGAATAGTTTCCACTATGTTGGTTGTAATAGAGGGGTAAAAAGGTCTTTTCCTTAATGTTTGGGCCTATAAATACCCCCCGTTTTACCCCTGTAATAAGGACCGAATACAAGTTATTCAATACATACTTTCGAACTATTCTAAGTTATTATCCTTTTGGAGGCTTGGAATAGTTTCCTTCGCAAACACTTTGTTTGTTAGTTTCTAATCTTCAGAAACCTGTTAGCGTAATCTTTTACGCCAACAGTCATAATAATTAATACCATGAAACCCCCGTTATGAATAGAGGAAATCAATATTTAATACTTTCTATTGATAATATGTGTACCTCTAAGCCTAACTTCTGCACCCTTTGACCTAAAAATCAATGCACACAAGGCTAAAAAGAATATGAATAGTTAAAGTGATATATCCTATGACTTTTCGCTAACTTTGCTCGTGACGGTGCAAATGCCTTATGTAAATGAAATACATCAGGTATTTATCTCTACTGGGAATATGACCTTTGGTAAAGCAAGTATACTTAAATCAGAGCAATGAGTGACTGAGATATCGAGGAGGAAAAACAGAACTAGCAAGCAAAAGTTCTTGATTTCATAATAGTCCAATGTGAAATAATAAGTAAAATAGTTATTGAAAGCTCTAGTAGACCCTACAGTGATATTTTATTTGCCCAATAGAAGTTCAGAAGGGTAAATACGTAAGTCCAAGCCCATTTCGTACTTGTTATTTTTGTCTTACTATTCATAATAATAACAAGTCTTCATATTCAAATTGACTTGTTATTTTGCTATTCATTCTAATGTACTTGTTAAAATGAATTTTTATTTGAATGTAACTATATTTTATCAATTTATATACATGCAAAGAAATAAAACTAATTAAATAAGCTCAACATTTAATGGAATAACAAGTTTGGTTGGCTTGCTAGATATAACAAGTGTGGAGAAAATAATAACAAGTCTGCTAAAATAATAAGTCAAGTAACAAGTACAATATAAATGTTTTTTTAGACCATACTTATTATTTTAGGAAATAACTAATGTGATAGCAAATACAATAGATATGCTCTTAGAACTGCATTGCCATTGGTCAGTATACTTAATGGTAACAGAAGAGAATAAAGCACAGACGAGATTTAAAAAAAGAGGACATTTAGTTAAAGCAAAAAATCAGGAGCCAAAAGCCTCTGAATTGCTTTCGCTTTTTTCAAACAAGTACGCAGAGTGCACATTCCTCTTACTTTTGTATATATTAACACTGCTATTAGCCTGTTACAGACGTCTCTGACTTAAGACTTGAGTTTTTTGTTTACATTTTGGTATGAAACTACTGTCCAGCTACCACCAATTCTATATTGCTGAAGTTTTGGAAAAATGGAAAAGAACAGTGGGGCCTAACTTATGCATAAAACTTCAACATGGTGCATATATTTTCTCAACTTATCTTGAATTTTCTGGACACAAAATTGCAGCTCAGGAAAGAAGCCAAACACTAGTTTCAAGCTTAAATAGATCCAAGCCTCATCACAGAATCACCAAGTATTAAGTCTGAATGATCCTGTAACTCCTAACAAAATTGTTAGTACCATCATACTGTTGACAGAAAATCTTCTCAAGAACATAAACCACACTAAAATCTCTCAACTAGTTAGAGTAGGTACACACCATATATTCAGAAAGGGGAGCAACAGGAATAACAAATCCAGTCTCCAGAAAAAAGAACCACAGCAAAAAAAATACAATTCAGAAATTTGATGCATCTCCTTTTGTTGTAAAACATGCAGGACAAAGACACAATCCGAATTACAGAACCTCAGAAATTAAATAAGTAGACAGGATACAGAAAAGCAGCATACGCATGCAGTTTCCTATGAAAAAACCCATGAATCTTCACCAAGACTCCTGTTCTTGTTCAAATCTAAACAAATGTATCCCCACCAACTAGCCGTGACTCGCAACACATGATCCTGTCTTTATTCCCATAAATCCGTATCCATCGAAACTGGCACACTCACACAATCTCAGCAACCTTTTGTCTTTTTATTATACACAATCTCACAGATGCTTCAAGTTTCTGCAAGAATTTGCTTAGCTGAAGCAAGAAAAGCTAGCGGAGTGCATTGGGTAGTGTGGCTCGTGGCATTAGCTGATGGTGCCAGCTCTGCATGCTTTACCTTGCCGGTGACGGGGAAATGGACCGCCCAACCGCAAGCTGGGCAAGCGCCATCGCGTGCCGGAGAAGACGGTGAGCCGGTGGTCGTGCTCGCCAGCATCGCCGGCCATGGCGTATCAATATGTGTTTCATGCACAGGCGCCGCCGGTGAGGGTGGAGGAGTACAAGGCAAAGGAAGCAATGGCACAGTCGCAGGTCAGGGAGCCGTGGCCGGCAGGTGGCTGCGGCACGCGTGTGCGTGGCACCGGCGTCGGTTGGATGGGCCTCGGCCCCGGCGAGAGGTTGGCGACCGCGTATGACCTCGTGGAGCAGATGCATTACCTGTACGTGCGCGCCGTCAAGGCGCGCGGGCTCCCGGTGAGCGCAATCACCAGCGGGTGCAACCCCTACGTCGAGGTCTGCCTCGGCAACTACCGTGGCACGACGCGGTACTACGAGAGGAAAGCCACCCCCGAGTGGAACCAGGTGTTCGCCTTCTCGAGGGAGCGCGTTCAGGCCACAGTGCTCGAGGTGTTTGTCGGGGACAAGGACGTCGTAGCGCGAGACGACTACGTCGGCAAGGTCACGTTCGACGTCGGCGAGGTGCCCATGCGCATGCCACCGGACAGCCCTCTCGCGCCGCAGTGGTACCGCCTGGAGAACGTGCGCGACGGCGGCATGACGGTGCACGGCGAGGTCATGCTCGCGGTGTGGGTGGGCACGCAGGCCGACGAGGCCTTCGCGGACGCGTGGCACGCCGACGCGGCGTCGGTGCGCGGCGGCGACGGCGTGGCGGCCGTACAGAGCACGCGATCGAAGGTGTACATGACGCCGAAGCTGTGGTACCTCCGGATAAGCGTGTTCGAGGCGCAGGATGTTATCCCTATCCTGGCCGGCGCCGGCAACAAGGGACGGCACGCCGAGGTCTTCGCCAAGGTGCAAGTGGGTGGCGTGATGCTCCGGACGAAACCGTGCTCCTCGAGGGGTTTGACGAGCCTGGCGTGGAACGAGGAGCTGGTGTTCGTCGTGGCGGAGCCGTTCGACGAGCCGGCGGTGCTCATCGTCGAGGCTAGGGTGCACCCCGGCAAGGACGAGATTGTCGGGCGCGTCGTGCTGCCACTCACCCTGTTCGAGAAGCGGCTCGACCGCCAAGGCACGATCACCCAGTCGCAATGGTTCAGCCTTGAGCCCTTCGGCCATCCGCTGCGCCTGCCGGAGGCAACCTTTGCCGGCCGCGTGCATCTCCGGGGGTGCCTTGAGGGCGCGTTCCACGTCATGGACGAGCCGACCATGTATGCCAGCGACACTCGCCCGACAGCCAGGCAGCTGTGTCGCCCACCCATCGGCGTGCTCGAGGTCGGCGTCCTCGGCGCGCAGGGCCTCGCTCCGATGAAGACCGTCGACGGCCGGGGCACCACCGACGCGTACTGCGTCGCCAAGTACGGGCAAAAGTGGGTGCGCACGCGCACCGTCGTCGACTCGTGCAGCCCGCGGTGGAACGAGCAGTACACCTGGGAGGTCTACGACCCGTGCACAGTGCTCACTCTCGCCGTGTTCGACAACTGCCATCTCGGCAGCGCCGCCGCCGGAAACGGTGGCGCTGTCAAGGACCAGAGGATCGGCAAGGTCAGAATACGCCTCTCTGCGCTGGATATGGACATGGTGTACACTAACGCGCACCAGCTCGTCGTGCTTCACCCGTCCGGCGTCCGCAAGAACGGTGACATCTGCCTCGCCGTGCGACTCACCTGCCTCTCCCTTGCCAGCGTCGTGTACCTCTACGGTCAGCCGCTCCTCCCCAAGATGCACTACATCCAGCCGTTCACCATCGCTCAGCTCGATGGCCTCCGGCGGCAGGCGATGAGCATCGTAGCGGCGCGGCTCAGCCGCGCCGAGCCGCCGCTGCGCCGGGAGGTCATCGAGTACATGCTTGACGCGGACTCGCACCTGTGGAGCATACGGCGGAGCAAGACCAACTTCTTCCGGGTCACCGCGCTGCTCTCCGGAGCGGCCAGCACGGTGCGCTGGCTCGCCGACTTGTGCCACTGGAGGAACCCCGCGACGACAATCCTCGTGCACCTGCTGTTTGTCACCCTCATGTGCTTCCCCGAGCTCATTCTCCCGACCATGTTCCTCTACATGTCCACGATCGGGGTCTGGAACTACCGGCGCCGGGCGCGCCGGCCGCCGCAGATGGACGTCAGGCTCTCCTGCGCCGAGGTGACCCACCCCGACGAGCTCGACGAGGAGCTGGACACGTTCCCGACGTCGAGGCCTAACGACGTGGTGCGCGTCCGGTATGACCGGCTGAGGAGCGTCGCAGGGAGGATCCAGACGGTGGTCGGTGACGTGGCCACACAGGGTGAGAGGGTACGGTCACTGCTCACCTGGAGGGACCTGAGGGCGACGACGATGTTCACGGTGTTCTGCCTCGTCGCCGCCGTCGTGTCCTATGTCACGCCGTTCAGGGTGGTGGCGCTGGTCGCCGGGCTGTACCTGCTCCGCCACCCTCGGTTCCGGAGCCGGATGCCATCGGCCGCTGGCAACTTCTTCAAGAGGCTGCCGTCCCGAGCCGATACCATGATATAGCCTGGTGAATCTGCTTTGTCTTTGCGCCTTGTGATGCAAAATTTTGGAATTCAAGCTTGGCTACCTTTATGAGATCTGTTTTACAATTTACATACATCCGAGTAATGAAGCACGGCAAACATAAAACTAAAATTTCAAAATTCTTAAACATCTTCGAAATCGCAGACAATGCAAATGAGGTGAATGCTCGTTAAATTGAACATGTTAACACAAGGGAGCACCACGTATAGCCCGCAGAAATACCTGCACAAGACTTGAGATGCAAATGACTTGTGTATATAGTAGTATGATGCAGAACATCATTAAATTGAAGATTTGATTTGACAGACAGATACTAATGAAAACGAATGGTTCACCAACCAGATACAAAATTCAATAGTGCAATCAGATCTAACAGGCAAAGTGGCATCATAACTAATCTAGAAAACCATCTCATGGGGCTTGTCCCCGTCTCTGAGAGAGAACCGCGCACCAAGGTAGGTTTTCAGATCTGGGACAGCCTCAATGGCCTTAATCATCGCAGCATCAACGGCCTTCTGGTCTTCCTTTTTGAACTCTGGCAGGTCCTTCGTTGCCTAATAGACAAAGATGTATCACATCTTAAGAATGGATTGCGAGACTAAATTGTACACTAAACAAAGTCCATAGCTCCATATTATAAAGAATCTTTTACCTCTTTCTCTGTCTCAAAAGTTCTCCCTCAGTCTTCTTTGCCTTCTTCTTCTTGTCCCTAGCGAAGTACTTGTCATTAATCTTCTCCACATCAACACCAAATATATCAACCTTCGTGGATGTTGCGATGACGTATGCCTGATTCACACGGCGGATTGGAACTCCATTGATCTTATAAGGTCCTGAAAGGGATTTAATATAAGTTCCACATACTATTATGGTAAGAATTTGCATGCAAGGAAAGCTCGAGAAAATATGATTCATTAAAGTAAACTAACACATAAAACCAGTTCTGCTCATGAATTACTTTGTATTTTTATACCTTAAGACCAATATACAATATCGATCAAAGAAACTTTGGGCAAACATATCATAAATAGTGACCTATGACCTTACTTCAACATATACGCATACTGCCTACATCACTGGAAGAGCAGATAAATAAACTATAAGTAGAATTGAACATACAAAAAATGCCATTAAATAAAGAAAAAGAGGTGCATACAAATTTATGCAAAATGCCTCTGTATCTCAAAAGTAATTTTAACATCACCGTAATTCCATTGCAGATGTTCATCTGTCACACTAGTGTTATTTGCACGTATATGTCGATTGCTTTTGGTGGGAGAGATTTGAGAAAAGTATTCAGTGTTTGGACATTTCTATTATGGTAAAGTGGACTACCAATATGATGACCCTAGAAACTGATCACAAGGAAATGGAATAAGTTTATATAACCCTCTCATGTATTGTTGATTGGTTACTTAACCTCCTGACCTAATAAACAAGGTGTTTAACCCCTAACCTTTTAAATACCATTTACTTAACCCCTTAAGTGGTTTTGCCCTATTGGCATAGCACATTGGATAAGATTGATATGTTGGTCACACGCACCTGCATAAAAAACTAACAATCATGCCCTTGGACTTCTCGTTCACTCAGTCAATGCCTAGCTTGTTCACTCTGGCATCTCCTCCTCACTCCTCTTCTCTCTTTTTGGCTAAGCAAACGAGTTGATGACAAGGAGTAGATTATCAGATTGCTGCCTGAGTTGAAGGTGAATCTTTTAAAAGACATCTATAAATCCCACAGATTCTGCCTAACAATGTGCCTGGGCCAAAAAATGAGAGCAACCTTAAAGGACAAGTTTCTAATAGTTCAGACTCTGATTATAAGCAGCCTATAGAGATTCACCTTCAACTCAGATTGTAATCCGATGGTTTACTTCCTATTATCAGCTCATCGTTCAACTAGCCCGATAGAGAGGGTCTTGTGACTTGATACTAAAGTATATTCAGGCGTTCCTAAAATCTTGCGCGAGAACCCTTTAGTATCGGGTGATGAGGCCACCTAGTACCAAAGTTCCTATTAATCTAATCGTATTTTGGATATGATCCCCAGGTACCCCAGATGGGCTTATCATCCTAGATCAAGAGCAGACTAAGTCTAGCATTGGAGTTTAGTATGACCCATGAAAGAGGTTCAGTCCTAATAAAAAGGTTAAGTCCTTATTTGAGAATCGAGTCCTAGATTTGGTATGAGGAGATATGTTTGTACAAGAATACTTATAATTAGGGAATCAACATCTAAGTTGGGTATGCAATCTTAAGTATTAGAGAGACCAACTCTAGATAGAGTCATAGGTCATTGGGCTCGCCCCTTGAGTATATAAAGAGGGTGAGACACCCCTCCACAGACATCAAATCTCAATTGCTTAGGCTTATAGCTCTCAAGCTCATTGCTTTGTAAGCTTAGACACCATATAATACACCAAACACATATAGGGTTATTATCTCTCAGGAAGCTTGAACCAGTATAAATATTGGCTCTTGTTTCCTAGAGTCAACCATCAGATTCAAAGGTATCATGCTTCCCTTACACATATATTCACCACCTCGGGTACCCCCTTGGGTGGACAACTCGATGATTCACTGAAAATTGGTGTGTCAGGTAGGGGATCATGATAGCTTTCTAATGGCATCACCATGTCTCCTCTCTACTAAACCAAGGATGATGTTCATCTTAGGCGACACCATGTTTATCACCGATTCGACTAGGATACTGGTTCCCTTCGAGTAGATGACAACACTGGTCTAATCTCCACATCAGGTTATCACCCCCTTCACCGCTAGAAAGGTAGATCAAGTCACAGAGTGCTTGACTGAAATTATCATGGATATGGTAATGGATCTAGTTGTAGGGAAGTCATAGACTAACTAATCTAACACTTCTCGAGCACACAGGGAGATTTCCCCAATCACGCGGGAGGGCGACTCGCTGGCTGACTCACTCAAACACGCAACGAGATGATCGATGAAGGCACCTTGACTCCTAGGTCTAGCTCTTCTTATCGCACCATATCGACGAGGCATTGGCACAAGAACTCTATGAAGGATGGCTAGGGCCTGCAAGGGCCCCCACTGATTCAAGTGCTCGGGATAGGAAGGACAAGACGATACCTTGGAATGATCCCGATGATGATTAGCCCGCAAGAGGACATGACACAAGAAGACTAATGAGGATGCCTCGACGCAGGCTGAGTAACAAACCAGGTTTGTGAAGACGGCAAGACCAATAAGGATCGATTCTAGAATAGTTCATCTTCAACCCATGGTTTGACATAATGCCAATTTTTTTGCCAAAGGCACTGGGCACCAACCAACTCAAGTTCTTCCCTTTATCTAGCTATGTACCCTTCTACTCATATCCATAAATAAATAAATATGAAGTTCATTCCACGCACCATGCATCTCACTTTTTCTCACCAACATGCTAGGCTCAGACACTATCGAGTCAATGCAAAACGTCATACGCCTAGCTCGATGGTTGTGCCCCTATGAAGTAACTCTAGGTTTGGTGCTAGCAACTGTGTGGGTGAAAAAGAGCTAGCATTAGTGAACCTCTCAGTACCTGACATCTTGCTAAGATCCTCGGGGGTTCAAGTGCTTAGCCTTAATTTTGCCAAAGCCTCTAGGGTCTCAAGAACTCATTATGCCTCATGTCAGGTTGGCGCGTAAGAGGCATTAGTTTCACGTTCCTAAGACTATATGTCTATATCGAGGGCTTGGGGCCAACCTTTAGCTATATAAAGGACTTAACAAAACCCAAACTTTGAAGCTCTCAGGGACTTGCACTGCCTGATGTCGATAGGCATGTACGTGGTATGAGATCCCTACGTTGAGTACTATATGGCTTAGCTAAGGTTCCTCGGGATGTTTGCAACTTTGGTACACAAAATTTGCAAACCACGAAGGACATTAATTCACAAAAGGGAAAAGTTTCATTACAAAAGTTTTCACTAACTACCTACTCCTAACTCTTGCAGCTATCAAATAGATCTACTCCTCTAGGGTAGTCACTGCTAGCTCTAGGTAAGTGGCAGGTGCCAAGAGCTCGAGGTCCTTAGCAATGGCAGCAGCGATATCCTCCACCTCTAGCCAATAAGTAGCAGCATCTTCGATGAACACCCTTCTAGGAAGCCCACATGTCATCTGCTTGAGGTCTGCTTTGGAGAAATGAGCCCAAACATATACCATGGCATGCTCGACCCCGTTCCTCATCGTGACTTCAATGAAGATGTCTTGAGGCCCTTGAGCTTCTCCTAGAATGCCCCATCCAGTAAGGGGACCTCTACCAGTAGAAAGTGTGGCTCTCGACCACCAAGTGGGTATGACCCACCTCTCCCCCGACCTCAGTAATTCAAGTGTTGGCCCAATCATGCCTTCCTATAGAAGAAACCAATGGGTGTTAGGACCAAAGGACAAGGCAAGCAACCGGAATAAACTGAGTACAAACACTTACTCCCAAAATTGACAACTACTTCCACCACAATCATCTTGACCTTCTCGAAGGCGGCTCAAGTGTTGATAGCAAAAATGGCATTAATGGTCAAAATTGTCAAAATGTCAAAAATGGTACTTTTGGCCGAAAATATGCAAGTCCTGGCACAAGCCGATCTGACCGGCCCACTTCGGTCTGACCGGCCCTATAAGGCCGGTCTGACCAGACCAATCTGAGTCTGAGTCAGATTAGTTGATTTCGGGTAAATTTTATCTCTAATTAATTTTTAACAACTTGGACTCGTATTTAGGTCAAATTATAGCCCAGGCATGTAATGTCCAACCCCTATAAATATAAGGGTAAGGCCGATTCAAGGACTCTCCCGCCTGAAACCCTAATAGATTCAATCTATTATTTTACCTTGAATCACACTTTTATCTTTCAATCTACTTTCCTCGCCCTAGGATTAGCCAAGTAGCGTCCATCTTTGTGAGTTTGCGCTGTAAAATCTCCATCCACCACGTCGTAATCACGGTAATCCTTGTTGATTCGCTTGTGAATCACCCATTTCATCCACATAACATTTTTTTATCGTTTTATCGATTTTTATCGGTAATTCGGTACATTAGCCGAATCGCCTTTGATCTCTTGGTGTTTTGTAGTGTTTTCATCTCATCTTCACCGCCAAGAAGTTTTAGATCCTTCTATTCACCGTCAAGGTGATCACCAGAGCCCAGGAATCAACCTTCCAGGGCCTGACGGTCTGACCAGAGGCATTACCCCGGTTTGACTATCCCATGCCACACTGTCATCTGACGCGCCGGCACGCAGCGGTCTGACCGGTGGCACGAGGCCAGTCTGACCGGGCTTCGTAGAGGGGTTCGAGAGCACTTCACGACACACTCCAGAGGCCACCCCTGAGGGTTACCTGCAACTTCGGTCTGACCGGGCCCTAGACACCGGTTTGACCAGCTGGGATACCGAAGCCCCCCTACGGTTGTCTTTGCGATGCACTCCGAAGGATGCCCTTCGAAACCCCTGCAACCTTCCGGTCTGACTAAAGGTTTCCCTTCATTTTGACCGATCGAAGGCCGGAGGGACCCCTGCGGCCACCCTTCGCAATCCACACCGGAGGACCCCTTCGACTAGACTCCCTGCACCGTCGGTCTGACCGGCTTGCCTAGGTCAGTCTGACCACCAACTTAGCTTTGGTCCAACTGGCCCTAAATTGGTCGGTTGGGTATTTTCATCTACAACTCGGTTAATTGAATAATATTTATTATTATTTAATTGCATGGTGACTCCACCCTCCCTTGTCACTATCAAGGGTCGTCGAAACACGATGTCAGCGCCATGTTACGCCTAGGGGTTGTCTCTAAGTATCCACACACTTTTGAATCGTTGAATCAGTGTCAGTGAGTTGGTACTTTGATTGATAGGTTTTAGTGTCAACCCCGACACCTCCACCTTTTTAACTACCTTCGAGGTGGCCTTATCAGCCTCCTCCTAATGCCTTGCCTCCTCATCTATCTTGGTGGTGTTCTCAGCCATCACCACCACAGAGCTTGCCATGGTTTGAGCCTCCTCAACCCTCACTCTATGGTCGGCTCACTCATGTTTGAGTAGTTTAACCTCAGCCTTTGAGGGGAAGCCACCTAGGCCACACTCAAGGATTCTGCTACTAACTATGCCTAGAGCAAGCCAAGGAAACGATGAGCAACAAAGGATAAAGCAGTAAAAAGAAAAAATATAGTAAATATAAAACTTAACATGATGAACTCGGTTAGTTGTGCAAGGGCCTCACTAGCAAAGGTCCCAATAGCTAGCTTGGGGGCTCCCATCAGCACGTGATGGTCGTATGGGCCTCCCAAAGGCCCAAAACCACCCACTGTCACTTGAGAAAGTGGTGGGACTACTATAGCAGCCACTACCACCACCGAGAGATCGGCGACCCCCTCCTCAGATGCCATGAATTGCGTCATAATGATGTCTCCACATGTCATATCCCTCACCACCAAAGGGTCGATGACTGCTGTCGCAACCACCGCCATAGCCACTGAGGGGTTGGAGGCCTTCGCCCTGGATGCTATGACTTGCGTCACCATAGTGTATTCACTAGTCAACACCAAAGCCGACATCATGGCCAAGCCCACAAAAACCCTAGCAAGGAGGGCGACAACATCCCCCTCAGTAACCACTGGTCCTAATTCCATGACCGTTGTGGCTAGGAATGGTGGATGTAATGCCATAGTCGACCCTAGAGGATGTGTTTTCCCGGCCACCCTGCAAGTCACAGAGTCAAAGGCAAACTAGAAGACAAAAAAGTGATAAAGCAATCATAGCACAAGAAAGACAAAACTCATAGCGGATCTAGATGAAGGCATCGGTGAGCCGACATATTTTTGTTCCCTTCGCCGGGGAGGAGGAGAGGCTAGTGCAAAAGTGGAGATCATCACATCCCCTCTTAGACTCATATGAGTCATAGTTCAAGCATTGCCTCTCGAGTGCCAAATCCCCATCCTTCCCTACCTCAGTCAGCTTTGAGCACTTATCATCCTATCCAACTCTTTCCCCTTTTGCTTAGGAAGTGGCGGGGGTGATTCAGAGTCGCTTGAGAGTGATGTGTGATGAGGTGAGTCAACCTCCGTCAATTGCTTGGGGAGGAATGCTTGTGAGAAGTACACTGCATGACCTGGCAGCTAGGCCACATCACACCATGTGGGTGGTTGAACATCAACACAAATTCAACAAAAATAGGAACAAAAAAACAGGAATTAAACAAGCAAACAATAAAACTCACCACCAATCGAGAGTTCATGACGTAGTACGATGTAAACTTAAGCTCCATAGGGAAGCAATACTTTCCACCGAAGAAGGAGTGGATGTACTTGATGACCTCTTCTCAAGACATCCACTCCACCGATTGGTCGTTCGGGTCGAAGGGCCCGAACATCTCGTAGGTTGGCGTTATCCAGTGCTAGTGTGGGAACATGCACCAGAGCAAGAAGCATGCGGCAACACTGATCCCATTCAACCCTCGACACTATAGGTCCATCACCAGTACCACTAGCTCTTGGACTTGGTCCTCCTTAGATGTGAAGCCCTAGTTAGTCCACCCAGGGGAGGGCCTTGGCCTTTGAGTGATCTCAGCTTGGATGTCAGGAGGGTGCTTCATGCCATAGAACAACTCCATGTGCCACCCCTTGTTCAAGGTATTCCTCCAACCTGCCATCATGGAATTGGAGCATAGATCCACCGATCACCTTGGTCCCCCACGACCGACGGAGGATGAAGAATACTAGAAGAGAGGTTCTACTATGGATGCACTCCTAGGTACACTTCGCATAGGTGTATGAAGACAACGATTTGAAGGATTGAGTTGGGGGTAAGGTTGTCAAGAGAGATGTCATAATGGTACAAGAGGCCTTGGAGGGAAGGGTGAGTGGACATGGCAAGCCCACAAATGATGAAGGACTCGAACAAGATCATCTCATTTGTGTCTAGTGTTGGGAATTCCTATCCCTTCTATGTGTGCCAGCCTAAGATCACCCACTTCGATAAGAGTTGCACCTTCTTGATATTCTGCAACCTCTCCCTTTACATCACTGATGCCTCCCAATCCACCGATGACAATGGACTCCTAGAGGCTATAGGCTTGGACTAGTGCCAGTGATATGACCCCCGGGAGCACCATAGTTGGGCTTGTTAGACCAGACCACGGGTAGACCAATACCAACATTGACCATTCGTTATGGTCCATGAACAAGGGTTTAATTCCAATAAAGAAAGATGAGTCCTTCTTGGGTAGTTGAGCTCTAGATATGGTATCGAGAGATTTATTTGTACTAGAATCCTTGCAATTAGGGATTTAACACTTGAGTTTGGTAGATAATCCAAGTTTTACTTGGGATAAAGTCATGAGTTGTTGGTCTCATGTCCTAAGTATATAAAGAAGGCAAGAACCCCTAGAGGCATCTAATATCCATAGTTGTTACGGCGGCGCGGCGAGGCGAGGCGCCGGACCACCTTCACAACTTTTAGGCGAGTATGGCGTGCGGTGAGGCGACGCCATACTCACTTCACATATTTTGTAGCAACATTTAGTCACATAGAAAACATTTAATCACATAGCACAACAATAACAAGCATGGCAACCAGATCAACCATAATTTAATCACATAGAAAACATTTGCTCACAGAGAACATTAGTGTTAAGTGTTAACATAAAAGAGAACACTACACAGAGAACAGAGAACAGAACAGTGGAACATGCAGAGAACAGAGAACAGAGGAATACCCCTGGAGACTGGAGAGCGTAGACCCCTGGAGACTGGAGAGCGCAGCGCGCAGAGCCGCAGCCGCGCAGGAGGGCTCCGGCGGAGGAAGCAGCGGGCCAGCGGTCTACGGCAGAGGGAGCAGAGGGTGCGGACTGCGTAGGGCTCCGGCGGAGGGAGCCGAGGGTGCGGCGAGCTCCGGTGGAGAGAGTGGCGAGCTCCGGCGGAGGGAGCGGCGAAAGGGAGAGGCGGAGGCGGCGCACAGCAGAGAAAAGGTGTGAGCAGCACGCACTGAGCAGCTAGGGTTTCTTTCACAGTTTTCTTTTCACAGAGGGCTCGGGCCAGCCGTTCACAGGCCCATCAGACCGCCGCCGCACATGGCATCGCCGCGAAGCCATATGGCGTCCATACGGCGCCATATCCGCTTAGGCGGACGCCATATTGCTTGTGGCGGACGCCACACTCCCCTGTGGCGAGGCGATCGCCGTGGCGTCCGCGGAATCCCGCCCCGACGCCTAATCGTCGCTTAGGCGACGCCTAAGCGACGCCATGACAACTATGCTAATATCATTTATTCACATCATCTAGCTAGCCATCTAGCTCCACCATATTTTTCTTGCTTTTGATGCCTTAAGCCTCCATAGATTGATTGCATCGTATTGTAAGATCTACCATCATAGTACATACCAAAACACTAGACATCAGGCTATTATCTTATAAGAGGCCTGAATTAGTATAAATCTTGGCTCTCATGTTCTAGAGTCGACCATCAGATTCGAAGGCATTGTGCTTCTCTTACACACATCTAATCACCTCCTCGGGTACCCCCTTAGGTGGACTAATCGGTGATTCACTGATAGTTGGGATGATAGGTAGGGGTTCACATCGCTTTCATTAGGATTCGCTAGGTTTTCTTTCGGATTTCCTCATGCTCGCTGGCTCCATGTTCATGTTTGGGAGTTTGACATTCATCGAGGACTCGATGGGGTGGCTCATCCTATCGAGCCCATCTCTGAGTGCTGCTCGTGGACCGACTGAACAAAGAGACTCATATATTCTTTTGGCCTCTAAGTAGGGTAGCTAGCTGCATCATGCTCGAGACCTAGTTAGTACCAAGCACTACATCATCTTCTCTAGCAAAAAGGGGCAAATGGTCTGACACCGTGCGAAAGGACCCAGTTGATCCACCAGCTTGAAGTTGATCAACAACCAAGCAACCTCTAATTTCTAGCCAATCTTGTCATGATGGATGAAGGGGCGCCGTCAACAACCAGTAGTGAGCGGCGCCGACGTGCCGAAGATAACCAAAATGAGCAAGACAGCGAGGTCCATCAAAACCTCTAAGATGAATTCATCTTGGAGTCCAATGGAGAGAAAGTCTTAAAAACTCTAGCTGCTAACATGGTGGCCAACGAGAGAGCTCTCAGCACCCTCCATGAGATGCTGGAGATGCGGTGAGCGAAAGCCTTGGCCCAGATGATAGTAACACAGATCAACACCTCGGCTCTAGCTCTAACATGACCACCGATTGCTTCCCCAAAGGATAAGGAGGGCAATGAGATGGACCGGTATCAGCCATCACACAACCAAAATCCACCCATTTATAGCCTACATGGTGATCACTTACTACCACCACCCTTGGGAAGATGAAATAGGTTGCATTTTGAGATCCACAAGCAGACCAACAATCAAGTCAACATCGAGAATAGACATAACAATATTGATAGGCGTACTAACTATTCACGCTAAAATCGATCGACAAAGTGTCAATCAACACTGACATTAATTCGACGATCCAAAACGCATAGATGCTCAAAGTAGCCCTCCAAATGTCATACAAAGCTAACACCGCATTTCGACGATCCTCGGCCATGGCGAGGAGGTTGAAGTGGGTGGAGTCGCCAGGCAATTGGACCACACCGCGATGGGGCGATCCAATTGGCCAAGAAGGTAGACGATCGGACTGGCCAAGGCAGGCCGGTCAGACCGATGGAACAAGCGCGATCAGACCGACCATGGCAGGCCGGTCGGACCGACGGGACGACCAGTCGCACCGGTGAAGTGTGGACGGGATGCTGCACGGGTCGGCCAGAAGAGGCCGGTTGGACCAAAGACATAGGACCAGTCGGACCGGTGGCATAGCCCAGTCAGATCGACCCTTGCCGACGGTCGGACCAATGGCTAGGGCAAGAACACCTCGGGTGGTCGGCGATCGCCTTGCCGATTATGGCGTCAATGCAGGGGTGATACGACACGATGTTCTGATGTTCACGACGTAGGATCAATCACCAGATAAATAGTTGTAGAATAGCCGGATAACTTACTGCAAGCAACGATAACTAGTGCAACCTGGCAAATAAAACTCGAAGCCAACCACCGTCTTGAACCGACAACCTAAATCGAGGATTCGCCCAACCACACTCTCAAGAACCAACCAACACAACCTACAATCAATCAAGGAAAAACCTTCAAGGGAGTAGGAGCACCAATTGGGAGCGGATGAAGCCACCGCTTCTATAATCCGGCAAAGGAAATCACAAGAGCAAAGGGGTAGAGATTACTCTCAAGTTTGCTAGCACTCGACTAAACAAAGGGGTTTTGTTTTCCCAATATCAAAGTCTACCTTTGCTGAAGAGTACATGGATATTTATACTAGGAACAACCCTCCTAGATAGGTATGATAGTGAAATGGAAATGAATAGGTAAACCATGTGAAAGGTCTCCTCGGAGCAGTGGTTCCCGAGTGGTCCTAGTGGTTCCTGCGTGGCTGTTGCTCTTCTGCGCAGTTTTTAATGTTTTGGTCATAACTCTATCTTGGGAAATCCAAATGACGTGCCATTGATTGTGTTGGAATCATGACTTGATTACCTTTCATGCCATGTGAATTATTTTCCCTGAAATATTGTACATTAATGCAGTTTTGAATGGAAAGTTGAATATCTGACAAGCTATTGACCTTCTGACTAGTCTTCACTAATCTGATCGGATCTCAATGATGAAAATTCCAAACTGGTTGGCCTTGGTGGCATTGAAAACTAGACTTGATAAGATTTCCAAAAAGTTCTCATTCACCTCAATATCTTCTAAGAATCAAAAGTTATGTGATTCACAAGTATGGTTCTTTCCTGTAGTCACTGCCTTGCGTGTTCTTGCATTCTTCTTTAGTGAACCTGAGTAATAACAACGTGCATGATTTAGGCAGTATATAATTCTCATTAATATTAAATTGCTCTTCATAAAGTAGCATGTTCACCTCTTGTTGTAGCTTCTTTGCTCGACTATGTGTAATCGGGTCATCAAAGGCTTGAGCTGGTGTTGATGTAGGTGATACTTGAGTCGGTGTTACTTGTATTGGAGGTTGTAACATATTGGTTGATAATGTGGTCATAGCATCCTTCCCCTCTTGAAAAGGAGTCATTCTCGACTCTAAGGTGTCTTCGGTTATGAATGGCAATAAGTCAGCAACATTGAAGGTTGTACTCACACCATAGCTTTCTAGAAGATCTATCTTGTATGCATTATCATTGATCTTGGCAAGAACACGAAATGGTCCATCTCCTCGAGGCATCAATTTGGATTTTCGCTTATCAGGACAGTGATCCATGCGCAAATGTAACCACACCAAATCCCCTGGCTCAAATATTACTTTCTTCCTATGTTTATTCATACTTGCAGCCTTGCGTTTAGCCTTTAGTTCGATTGCTTCCTTGGTCTTCTCATGTATTTTTTTTACATATGCAACATGCTTAGAAGATTCCATGTTGGTTCTCTCCTATAATGGAAGGGGTACTAAATCGATTGGAGCAATAGGTTTGAAACCATATACAATTTCAAAAGGACACAAGTTAGTGGTAGAGGGTACTGCCCTGTTATAAGAAAACCTACATGTGGCAAACAATCCTCCTAACTTTTCAATTTCTTTTTCACCATTGTTCGGAGGAACATTGACAATGTGCAATTCACCACTTCAGTTTGAGGATGACAAGTTGTTGAGAACAAGAGCTTGGTTCCAAGTTTAGCCCATAACGTTTTCCAGAAATAGCTCATGAACTTGAAATCACGAGCAGACACAATAGTCCTGGGCATCCCATGTAATCTCTGAGGAGCCATACTGAATAGCGTGGGCCTCATGGCTCCAGAAGTGATGAGTCATTGTCGACGATAGTCAAAGAGGACAGAAGAAGAAGAGATCCGCTGTTTCATGGGCCGCGTGTGACTCAGGTACACGGGCAGCAAGCGACTGTCGGGCAGAGGAGGCTGCGAAGTCGGGCTGGCCCAATCCGGGTACATGGGCCAGAAGCAGTAGAAGACCCACTAGGCTGTTGACCAGGACTGACTCAGGTACACGGGCGGTGAGCGATTGCCGAGCTGAGAGAGCTGCGGAGTCGGGCCGGCCCAATCCGGGTACCTGGTGCAAAGCTGGTGGAGGCTTTGTCAGTTTCAGTGCAAAACTGACAACCATTGATCTTGTATCCGACTGTCCAGAAGAGAAGCCGTAGTCGCTACGAAAGCTGAGCTTCCGGATAAGTCATCTGTAACTCTAGGCCCACAGTCAGTCAGTCGTGTTTGTAAAAATACCTAAGGGCAGTAGAGTCTTTTCCTTTATTGTTGCGTCTGTAAAAACCCTAAGGGGCAGGAGGAATATTCCTAGTGTTGGGTGCCTATAAATAGGACCCCAATCCCTAGGGTTTGTGTACCCTTTTTGCTGAAATCAATACTACTCCTTTGGGTCACTTTTGTCTCTTGTTTTGCCTCTCTTCTCTCCTGTTCATTCTTGTGCAGCCAGGAATTTTTGTCCTTGTTTATGGCCATGCATTTATTGTTGCTGTGAAGTTTCTATTCTCAAAACGTGTGCAGCTTCTGCAGTGGTTTTAATGGCTTCATTTCTCTTGCACAACATGTTTTTCCATGCATTTTAAGGCTTCGGAAGCCTCTGTTGCTTGTGTTCTTCACGTAAGTAGTACTTGTTCTTGCTGTTGCAAGTAGTACTACTACACTGTAGCAACAGTACTCTAGTGCCAGCTTTTTACTTTTCTGCGTAGCTTTCTGATCGAGGTTGTCAGGGCTGAGTACCTTTTCTGGCTGTTTTCTGGCGAAGCCCCCTTTCTGTTCGAAGCCCCTCAGCTCCGTGAGGCAGGCTTCGATCTAACATCTTCGAAGGCTTCGTTCGATCTTCGAACTTCGGTTTGTGTCTTGTGTTGCTAAGCTTCGAAGTATTTTCTGAACGGACAGCATCGCAAACTTCGAACGTCAATGCGAAGGTGCTTCGGCTCTAGCTGTTCGAAGTCCATATTTCGATAGTGTTCGAAGTTGACTTCGAAGCTTGTAGTTCTGCTAGGCCTCGCACTGATTTCTTGTGGCATGTCAGCCTTCGTTTTTCTTCTTAAAGCTGGCTCTTTTCAAAGGTAGAGTGTAGGCTTCGAATTTTGTGCCTCTGTCGTGTGACAGGCTTCGCTTCTTTATTCGAAGGTAGTCCGTCTGTGTGTTGCATTCGAAGTTCTCTGTTCGAAGGTTTTTGTTTCGAAGCACTCGGTTCAAAGCTGTGTCCGAAGCCTTGCCTTCAAATTACATACTTCGAACCAGGCTTCGGCATTGTCATACTTCGCTTCGAAGTATACTTCGCTTATTGCCACTTCGAACTAGGCTAGACCAAGACACCTTCGGCATCTCGGACAAGCTTCGCAACTGACCTCCGAAGCAGGCTTCGTCACCAACCTCCGAAGCAGACTTTGACCAGCGAAGCAGGCTTCGACCAGAGAAGCAGGCTTCGACCAGCGAAGCAGGCTTCGACCAGCGAAGCAGGTTTCGACAAGCTTCGAACAGGAGACAAATTTGGACAGTAACTTCTCATTCCATCTCACATATACTTAGATCATTTCATTGGGTAGTTTAGGCCTGTTTCACAGTGCTCATCTGCCTAGTTGCACTTCTTTAATAATTCTTTGTTTGACATCAGTTGCTTCTAGGTTAGAAACCTTTAGACTTAGGCCTTCTGTTTATTTACTGCTGCATAGTCTGTTGAGGTGCGTTGGGTATTGGGAGCAGGCCATTGATTCGAAAGAATTTTTAAGGCGCCCATTCACCCCCCCCTCTGGTCGCTATTTTCGGTCCTACAAGTGGTATCAGAGCGAGGTTAGGGTTTTTCCATACCTTAACCGGTTCTAAACCCCAGTAGTGACTATGACGTCTCCTGGCAAGGTCCCGTCCTTGGAAGCCTATGGCTATAATTATTGGAAGACTCGCATGCGAGCCTATCTCATGAGCCAGGGTTCGGACATATGGGACATTTGCGTTCACAGCACGTTTGTCATTCTGCCAGTTACTGAGCAAGGTACTGCTGGTATCATTGCTCAGCATCTGAGCAACAGTAAGGCTGTGAACATTTTGTTTTCTGGTTTAGGTCCCACTGAATTTGAGCGAGTGAGTCATCTCTCCACTGCGAGAGAGATCTGGGCTACCCTCAAGGCACACCATGAGGGAACAGCCCAGGTCAAGGCTCGGCTCTATCAGACCTACCGGCGTGAATATGAGAACTTCACACAGAAGCCGGGTGAATCTGTTGAAGCCTTGTTTGGTCGCTTTCAGTCGATCATTAACAAGCTTCGGGACAACAAGGCTGAGGGTGCTCAGTTAGTCTCAGATCATGAGCAGGCGCTCAAGGTTCTTCATACCTTGGACCCAAAGATCTGGGAGATCAAGGTATCATCTATCGTTGAGAGTACTTCTTACGATACCTTGACCATTTCTGAGTTATTTAGCAAGCTGAAGGCCACTGAGGTAGATATCCAGTTGAGATCAAATCTCACTGGCTCTGGATCAAAATCCCTGGCCCTTGCTACACCTTCTGTTGATCCCTCTGCTATGAGTTGTGCTGGGTTCTCTTTGATGTCTATCACTGAGGACCAGCTTGAGTTGTTGGGAGATGATGATTTGTGTCTCTTCAACAACCGGGTGCGTCGTGTCTATGATAAAAGAATGTTCAAAAGACACGGCACAAAATCCGGATGCTTTGAATGTGGTGATCCAGGACACTTCATCGCCGACTGCCCCAAGCGCAGTGGATACAAGAAGGGCACCGGCAGCAGCTTCCACGACTCCGGCAAGCATGAGAGCCCCTCCTTCACCAAGGGCAAGCCGAAGACCCGGTTCTTCAAGAAGGCCCTGAAGGACTACCGGCGTGAGAACAAGAAGCGCGACAAGGCCTTCTTCGCCGAGATGGAGAAGAGCTACTCCAAGAGATCCACGTCTTCTTCCTCTTCATCGAGCTCAAGTGATGAGGAGATTACCATCAAGAAGGGGAAGGACAAGGATGATCCGGCGGGCCTCTGCTTCATGGCTTTCGGAGACAAGCCGAAGAGCCGCACACACCAGCGCCGAAGATCCCGCAAGAGCTTCTGCTCCATGGCTCTTGGGGATAGAGAAGAAAAGAGCTCCTCCGACGACTCCGACGACGACGATAGCAAGGTATCATCTTATGAGCGCGAAATTGTCGATTTACTTGAGAGCAATCGTCAGGAGTTAAAATATCGGGAGAAACTGCTTAGGGGGGCTAAGAAAAGGATAGATGAGTTAGAGAGTGAGCTTGCCGTGGCCAACGGTAGGATTGAGAGTCTATCCTCTGCCCCTTGCTTGGGTGATAGCAGTGAGTGCCCGAAGTGCGAGGTGCTTCTGTGTGACCTGTCGACTCTGAAGTCCAGGTACACAGAAAGGGTTGATGAGAGGGACGCTTTGGCCACTGAGCTTGAAAGCACTCAGCTGGAGCTGAAAGATGCTCAAGCCACTGTCGTCGTACCCTGTGCTGATTGCCCATCTCATCTTGCTAGTTTAGCTGAGCTGAAAGTCAAGGGCGATAAGCATCTGGGTGATTTGGAGAGAATGAGAGTTGAGCTTGCGCAGACTAGGCTAGAGCTTGAGACATTGTCAGTTCCACCCACTGTCTGTGAGAACTGTCTGTCTCTTAGAATGGAGTTGATTAAGCTGAAAGCCGAGAAGTCTGTCCAGATAGATAGTGAGTGTGAGACCTGCTTGTCTCAGGTGGAGGTACTAGCTTCTTTGAGAGAGGAGCTAGCTGATTCTCAGAATGAGAACTTTTACCTCCGGTCTATCCTGAGTTGGATCAGTGCCAGAGAGCCACAGCTCGGCATGATGATCCAGCAGTTCAAGAGGCAGGATGGGTTTGGGGTAGGTTACACCTATACCAAGACTGACTTTGAGAGTGCCATTAGCCGGGCAGTGGAGTGGAGTAAAATGACTCCAGAGCAGAGGTATCCCAAGACTCACTCCACTGAGACCTCCCAGGCTTGTCAGCCCAAGGATGGAGTGATCCATGAACCACCCAAAGCTCCACCCAAGAAGCCTATCTGGGTTCCTAAGCCCAAACACCTCCACTCTTCTCTAGACTCTCTTCCTGGACCCTCTCAGCCCAAGAAGACCACACCAAACACTACCAAGCCCAAGAATCCCAAGCCTCAACCACATCCCAAGAAGCCTACCTATCATTGTGAGTTTTGTCAGAGAGACGGGCATCTTGCGGAGTTTTGCTTCAGGAGGAAGCGGGGTGAGAGAGCAGAGAGGGCTCGTAGTGATCAGGTGCAGTTCTACCAGCAGGGTGGTAGACTGTGTGTTCCTCGGCGCGGGGAGAGGCTAGAGGCCAGGCCGCGTCGTGTAGGTGGTGGTAGAGGAGACGGTTTTCCTACCCGTGCTCCAGTGGGTGGTGTTCGTTCCGGCAGAGTTCCAGACCGAGTTGGCTACGGTTCTGGACCTCGTGGCCGTAGGGTTAGGAAGAACCGTGGACCGCGCTTTGAGCCGCGTTTTGGTCCAAACTCTTTTGATGGTTTTCGCTTTCCATCTTTTGAGCAGATGGCTCGACACTGGTTTAGCTCTTTTGCTAAACCTGGTGCCGGACCATTTGCTCCCACTTACAGACATTGATTGTGTAGGACCGGGGACTGGAGGATGTTTGGATCATGGACTCAGGATGCTCTCGCCACATGACGGGACATCGCAGATGGTTCTCCAGTCTCACTCCCCCGAGCTCCAAAGAGTACATCACGTTCGGGAACAGCGGTCAAGGGAAAGTAAGTGGCATAGGCTCAATCAGCATTTCAGACCATTTTTCTTTAAAGAATGTTGCTTTGGTTAAAAATCTGAACTTTAATTTAATCTCTGTTTCGCAACTTCTTGAGGATGGTTTGGAAGTGCGGTTTAAGAAGGGCAATTCTTCTGTGGTTGATTCTAGAGGGTTTTTGGTCTGTCAGATTTTACCTTTCGGTAAAGTTTTTCGAATTGATTTCTCTAGTTCTTTTGGCCCTTCTCGCTGTTTGATTGCTGGATCTTCTTCTGAGCTCTGGAAGTGGCATAGGAGGTTAGGTCATTTGAGCTTTGATCTGCTAGTCAGGTTAAGCTCTATGGATCTCATCCGAGGATTGCCCAAGCTTAAAATGGAGAAGGATCTAGTCTGTCATCCCTGTCGTCATGGGAAAATGGTTGCCGCTTCTCACTCACCTGTGACTCAGGTGATGACTTCGTATCCAGGCGAGCTTTTACATTTGGACACTGTAGGTCCAGCTCGGGTACGCTCAGTCGGTGGGAAGTGGTATGCACTTGTGATTGTTGACGATTTTTCTCGATTCTCGTGGGTTTTCTTTTTGGAGTCTAAGGATGAAACCTTTCAATTTGTCCATGACCTGATTTTGAAGCTGAAGAATGAGAACAATGGTCGGATGCGAGCAATTCGCTCCGACAACGGCTCTGAGTTCAAGAACTCTCAGTTC
Source organism: Zizania palustris (assembly GCA_019279435.1). Taxonomy (NCBI): domain Eukaryota; kingdom Viridiplantae; phylum Streptophyta; class Magnoliopsida; order Poales; family Poaceae; genus Zizania; species Zizania palustris. The sequence goes on along the minus strand of JAAALK010000285.1, from coordinate 17,433,105 downwards.
GTCAGCTTCTGTGGTGATCAGGGTCTGGACCATCAGTTTTCTTCTCCTTACACTCCCCCACAGAACGGCGTTGTGGAACGAAAGAACCGCACGCTAGTTGAGATGGCCAGGACGATGCTCGATGAGCACAGGACTCCTAGGCGTTTTTGGGCTGAAGCCATGAACACGGCTTGCTATCTGGCCAACCGCATTTTTCTTCGAGCTTACATTGGTAAGACATCATATGAGTTGCGGTTTGGCAGACAGCCCAAGGTGAGCCACTTGCGAGCATTTGGCTGCAAGTGCTTTGTGCTCAAGAAGGGAGGGCATTTGGACAAGTTTGAGTCTCGTTGCTGGGATGGTGTTTTTCTTGGTTATGCATTGCATTCTCGAGGCTTCCGTGTTTGGAACCTCGAATCCCAGCTGCTTGTCGAGACGTGTGAGGTTTCATTTGATGAGTCCTTGCCTTCGTTGTCTCCTTCTTTTGAGCTTTCTGATGATGATGAGCTCGGAGAGTCCATCTTCGAGGAAGATGAGGATACTCCAGCTACTGTTGAGGGCGGACCTTCTGCATCCCCCGCAGAGCCCACACCTTCTGTGACTTCGACTGATGATGAGGGCGGACCTCTGATCACTTCTTCCACTTCGATCGAGCCCCCTCAGTCGAGTCCAGAGGTGCCAGCTGCTGACTCCGGTGAGGTGACTTCAGATCACCAGGGAACCCGAGCAGTTCAGCGTGACCACCCCTCAGAGCTCATCATTGGTGATTTAACTGAAAGGACTTTGCGTTCTTCTGCCTCTCTCGCTGTGTTTGCTGAATCTGCATTTGTTGCATCTTTTGAGCCCAGAGACATTTCTCATGCTCTCTCTGATTCTAATTGGATTAATGCCATGCAAGAAGAGCTTGAGAATTTTGTCCGCAATCGGGTTTGGACACTAGTTGAGCCGCCACTAGGATGCAACCCCATAGGCACCAAGTGGGTATTCAAGAACAAACAAGGTGAATATGGGGTTGTGGTGCGCAACAAGGCTCGACTAGTCGCCCAGGGTTATTGCCAGAAGGAAGGTATTGACTTTGAAGAAACCTTCGCTCCTGTGGCCCGTCTTGAGTCCATTCGTATTCTTCTAGCTTTTGCCGTTTCAAAGGGTTTTAAGCTTTTTCAAATGGACGTTAAGAGTGCTTTTCTGAACGGGTTCATAGAGGAGGAGGTATATGTTAGGCAACCCCCCGGTTTTGAGAACCCTAAGTTTCCTCGACATGTTTTTAAGTTGCATAAAGCTTTATACGGGTTGAAGCAAGCCCCCAGGGCTTGGTATGACCGGTTGAAGCAATTTTTGTTGGGGAAGGGCTTTGTGATGGGTTCTGTGGACAAAACTCTTTTCTTGCTCAGAGATGCTTCAGATTTTTTAGTTGCTCAGATTTACGTGGACGATATTATCTTTGGCGGTACTACTGATTCTCTTGTGTCCAAGTTTTCTGAGCAGATGCACAGTGAGTTTGAGATGAGCCTCATGGGTGAGCTTAAGTACTTTTTAGGGCTCCAGATCAAGCAGACCAAGGACGGCACCTTCATCCACCAAGGTAAGTACACTCGTGATATGTTAAAGAAATTTGACTTTGGTGGTGAATTGAAGCCGCAGATGACCCCGATGGGCACTTCTGGGGGTTTGGACAAGGACGAGAGCAGTGTGAAGGTCAATGAAAGAGAATTTCGAGGGATGATCGGTTCGCTGTTGTACTTGACGGCAACAAGACCGGACATACAGTTCGCCGTGGGACTTTGCGCGCGTTTTCAGTCTTCACCACGCGCATCTCACCGGCAGGCTGTCAAGCGCATTTTCAGGTATCTCACCTATGCGCCTGATCTTGGTCTTTATTATTCAGCATCATCATCACTTGATTTATCTGGCTTTTCGGACGCCGACTTTGGTGGGTGCCGGTTGGATCGCAAGTCGACTTCCGGTACTTGCCAGTTTCTTGGTTCTTCCCTTGTATCTTGGTCTTCTCGAAAGCAATCTGGAGTTGCTCTTTCGACCACAGAGGCTGAGTATGTAGCTGCTGCTAGCTGCTGCTCACAGTTGGTTTGGATGATTTCTACTCTACGAGACTTTGGGTTATTCTTTCCTACCAGGGTTCCATTGTTTTGCGACAGCACTAGTGCTATTAGTGTAGGGAAAAACCTGTGTCTTCATTCAAAAACCAAACATATTGATGTGCGCTTTCACTTCTTGCGGGATCAATATGAAAAAGGTGTCATTGACCTTATTCATGTTGATACCCATCATCAGTTGGCTGACATTTTCACCAAACCCCTAGATCAGTCTACATTTGAGCGTTTACGAGGGGATTTGGGTGTTGTGTATCCTTTCTAGGATATTTTGCGTCAGTTTTTCTTTCTTCTCTACTCTTTTCTTGAGTCTTTTTGTGTGTGTTCATATCTTGCATATTCACGTACCACACTTTAGAGATGCTTCTGTTATATGATTGAACTGCATTACTTATTCTAGCGGGTACATGCTTTTGATTACTTGTCAATGATCATGTTTTGTTTCAGTTCGCTTGATATGTCTGATATCTGTCATATGCATGGCTTTTACGCATTCAACTTGAAAAATGATCACCATTGCTTCTGGAAACTAGCATGTGTAGGCTGAGTGCTTTTGCTATCTGTTACATGCCCTGTAGCCAGTTCATCACATAGATGCAGATATGCAACTTGGACATCTCTATGCTTCAACATGGAAAATGTGCTATAAAAATGATAAAAATCAAAATGAATGAAAATTCCATGCCTTTTTATGCTTAAGTTGAAAAGATCCAAGTGGGTTTGCTTTGTCGCATTATATTGTTCTGGACTGCTTACCATAGCACTTTGGTATGAACTAGGACACTATAGTGTATGCCGAGACCAATGTCTTAAGCTTCTGATGGCTCAGTTTTGGCCTAGGCTTGACTTGGTTGGTTAGCATAAGGTTTGACATGCAAATAACCCTTGGCACAAATGACAAAGGAAAATGAAAAAGCCTGAACTTTAAAAGGATAACAAGTTTGCTGAAGCACTTTGTTTTGAACAATGCTTATCTTGGTAGATATCAGTTAGCTTCTGCATCTCATGCTTTACCTTGCTTGTTCACTAGAAAATGTGGTGATGTTTTTATTTGCAAAAAAAATGACAAATACGTGCTAAATGACTTTCTTTAGATATCATCTCTTGCACTGATCATGCCATGTGTCTTAGACAGTATCTCTTTTGCTATACCTGTTAGATACTGTATTTACAGTCAATCATATCTGAGATGCATGCTTTCCTCACTCCACCTGCACCCCAGTTGCATTCACTGCATATTTTGAGGGGGAGTTACTTTTCAGGGGGAGTCTGTGTCTCTTTTGAGTGCTTGATGAGTTCACTTGTCAACAAGGGGGAGAAAATTTGGGATCAGAGTTTAAGGGGGAGTTCTTACTCTGTTGATATCCTTGTTGTTCTGCAATCGCACTCATTCTGAGCCTTTTCATTTTTGGTTAACCATAATGACCGTTTCTTGCTTTTGTTTGGCTTTTGGTCATTAGGGTTAAATTTTTACCTTATTTTTCTTCTTCTTTGTTTTCTTGTGTTTTGTTTTCGTGTTTCCACATTTGTTCGCAGATGCTGAAGAGCTGAAAAAGAGGAGTGTTGACAATGCACTCATCAAGGGGGAGATTGAGGAGCCATACTGAATAGCGTGGGCCTCATGGCTCCAGAAGTGATGAGTCATTGTCAACGATAGTCAAAGAGGACAGAAGAAGAAGAGATCTGCTGTTTCATGGGCCGCGTGTGACTCAGGTACACGGGCAGCAAGCGACTGTCGGGCAGAGGAGGCTGCGAAGTCGGGCTGGCCCAATCTGGGTACATGGGCCAGAAGCAGTAGAAGACCCACTAGGCTGTTGACCAGGACTGACTCAGGTACACGGGCGGTGAGCGATTGCCGAGCTGAGAGAGCTGCGGAGTCGGGCCGGCCCAATCCGGGTACCTGGTGCAAAGCTGGTGGAGGCTTTGTCAGTTTCAGTGCAAAACTGACAACCATTGATCTTGTATCCGACTGTCCAGAAGAGAAGCCGTAGTCGCTACGAAAGCTGAGCTTCCGAATAAGTCATCTGTAACTCTAGGCCCACAGTCAGTCAGTCGTGTTTGTAAAAATACCTAAGGGCAGTAGAGTCTTTTCCTTTATTGTTGCGTCTGTAAAAACCCTAAGGGGCAGGAGGAATATTCCTAGTGTTGGGTGCCTATAAATAGGACCCCAATCCCTAGGGTTTGTGTACCCTTTTTGCTGAAATCAATACTACTCCTTTGGGTCACTTTTGTCTCTTGTTTTGCCTCTCTTCTCTCCTGTTCATTCTTGTGCAGCCAGGAATTTTTGTCCCTGTTTATGGCCATGCATTTATTGTTGCTGTGAAGTTTCTATTCTCAAAACGTGTGCAGCTTCTGCAGTGGTTTTAATGGCTTCATTTCTCTTGCACAACATGTTTTTCCATGCATTTTAAGGCTTCGGAAGCCTCTGTTGCTTGTGTTCTTCACGTAAGTAGTACTTGTTCTTGCTGTTGCAAGTAGTACTACTATACTGTAGCAACAGTACTCTAGTGCCAGCTTTTTACTTTTCTGCGTAGCTTTCTGATCGAGGTTGTCAGGGCTGAGTACCTTTTCTGGCTGTTTTCTGGCGAAGCCCCCTTTCTGTTCGAAGCCCCTCAGCTCCGTGAGGCAGGCTTCGATCTAACATCTTCGAAGGCTTCGTTCGATCTTCGAACTTCGGTTTGTGTCTTGTGTTGCTAAGCTTCGAAGTATTTTCTGAACGGACAGCATCGCAAACTTCGAACGTCAATGCGAAGGTGCTTCGGCTCTAGCTGTTCGAAGTCCATATTTCGATAGTGTTCGAAGTTGACTTCGAAGCTTGTAGTTCTGCTAGGCCTCGCACTGATTTCTTGTGGCATGTCAGCCTTCGTTTTTCTTCTTAAAGCTGGCTCTTTTCAAAGGTAGAGTGTAGGCTTCGAATTTTGTGCCTCTGTCGTGTGACAGGCTTCGCTTCTTTATTCGAAGGTAGTCCGTCTGTGTGTTGCATTCGAAGTTCTCTGTTCGAAGGTTTTTGTTTCGAAGCACTCGGTTCAAAGCTGTGTCCGAAGCCTTGCCTTCAAATTACATACTTCGAACCAGGCTTCGGCATTGTCATACTTCGCTTCGAAGTATACTTCGCTTATTGCCACTTCGAACTAGGCTAGACCAAGACACCTTCGGCATCTCGGACAAGCTTCGCAACTGACCTCCGAAGCAGGCTTCGTCACCAACCTCCGAAGCAGACTTTGACCAGCGAAGCAGGCTTCGACCAGAGAAGCAGGCTTCGACCAGCGAAGCAGGCTTCGACCAGCGAAGCAGGTTTCGACAAGCTTCGAACAGGAGACAAATTTGGACAGTAACTTCTCATTCCATCTCACATATACTTAGATCATTTCATTGGGTAGTTTAGGCCTGTTTCACAGTGCTCATCTGCCTAGTTGCACTTCTTTAATAATTCTTTGTTTGACATCAGTTGCTTCTAGGTTAGAAACCTTTAGACTTAGGCCTTCTGTTTATTTACTGCTGCATAGTCTGTTGAGGTGCGTTGGGTATTGGGAGCAGGCCATTGATTCGAAAGAATTTTTAAGGCGCCCATTCACCCCCCCTCTGGTCGCTATTTTTGGTCCTACAATCTCACAATTTCCCTGAAAAATAAATTAGCAACGTGTGAAGCATCGTCACTATTGTTGCAAGGGATAAAATAAGCCATCTTTGAGAATCTATCAACCACAATGAATATAAAATCTTTTCCTTTCTGAGTTCTAGGTAATCCCAAAATAAAATCCATGCTTATGTCTTCCTAAGGAATGTTCAGAGCAGGTAAAGGAGTGTATAAGCTATGAGGATTTAGTTTTGACTTAGCTTTATGACAGGTGATGCATCGCTCCACAAATCTGATGACATCTCTCCTCATCTTAGGCCAATAGAAGTGATCACCTAGTAGTTCGTAAGTTTTCTTTTGTCCAAAATGACCTTGTTGACACGAAAACGTGCCCTCGCACTTGGGTCAGTTCGACGATCCAAAAGTTTACGGATACTTAGGGACACGCCTAAGCATAAAACAACACTGACGTTGCGTTCCTACTACCCTTAATAGTGGCAAGGGGGTGGAGTCACCAGGTAATCAGATCACACAGAAATAATCCAATTAGCCGAAATTAAATATATTAGATAAGATAAACCAGCAAGTTGAACGAAGCCTCATTGAGTCGAAGTGTGCTATGCGAAGGGGTTCACCGAAGGGTACCTTCGGCATCTGGTGCGAAGGGTATTGTTGAAGGTAGTCTTCGGCGTTCAGACTGATCTGGACGAAGGTAGGCTCCGAACAGATCTTGACGCGAAATCACCTCCGAACAACAAGGTTCGGTGCGAAGTCTCTAACACGACAAAATATTCCAAATGTAACGCACTGGCGTGACTTCGTCTGGCCTGAGGTACAAATGTGGCAGAGCCTGACGTGACTAAGCCTACTGCGGAGCGTGTTGGCGCATAGGACTTGGTCAGACCGACAACAACGTGACGGTCCGACATGGGTAGTTGAAGCAGTATTCCCACCGAAGAGTGTTCTAGCAGCCTTCGAAACCGGTCTCTTGGCTTCGGACACCTCCGGTGAAGTGGCTCCGAGTGTGAAAACCTGCAACAAAATGTAGATCAAGTGCCAATTCGTCCTGGGGACCGAATCTGCTAAGTATTGCAGTAGAGGAACGAAGGTAGCAATCTGTTACGTAGATTAGCGGAGACTTCATAGGCGAAGTAACAAGGCGATAGCAATCTGTCACATAGATTAATGGGTACTTCACAGGCGAAGTAACATGGCTTACCACAGTTTCAACATGGCCGGTGGAGGGCTTCCAGGCAAACCCACAAAGGTTGCAGAATAGTAAATAAAAGTAAAGGTACGGTTCAAAGCTAGGGCTTTGTGATTGATTTGTGTTGGGGGCTTAATGAACCGACCTCACCCCTATATTTATAGGGGCTAGTCTTCTAATCTCTAAGTTTAATCTGGTAAGATTCAGCCTAATCAAACTTAGGGATAAAATTAGCCATAATTAGACTCAAACTCTATCTCTGAAATGCAGCCCAAAGTGGGCTTTCGACAAGGCCTACCGAAGCCTGCTCCTTGGGCCAAAGTTTCGGCGAGGCAGGCCTCCGAAGGCCTTCAGGCCAAAGGTAGCAGGCCGCTGGAAGGCTTCCGAAGCCCAAGGCTTAATGGACCTTTGGCCCTGTAGGGCTTTGGCCTAATCCAAGACGTGTATTTTTGGCCCAAATTACCAAAATTGATATTTTGACAATCTTGACCATTAATGCCATTTTTTGTTATCAACACATGCCCCCCTGCCTTTTAGTAAACTAAGTGAACTAAAAGCATAATGGGCTAAGGATGATACCACCCATATCGGCTTTTCGACACTTTCAAGCATTTGCCACACACTTAGGAAGTATTTCTTCAAGTATCTGCCATTCAAGGCCCTTCGAAATCGCTCTCCTTGTAGAGACTCTAATAAATATGCATTACTTGGAGCGATTTCGACTATTTTGAAGGGACCCTCCCAACTGGGCGACCATTTACCAAATTTGGGGCTCTTAGTGCCTAAAGGTAAAATCGTCTTCCAAACCAAGTCACCAACTTGAAATGATTTTGGTTTAACTCTTTTGTTGTAGGCTCTAGCCACTCGCCTTTTGTCTTTTTCAATATCTTATAAAGTCCTTAACCTTTTATCGATTGCTTCCTCTAAATTGTCTTTTAAAAGAGTTTCATACTCATCGACCGATAGGCCATCTTGCTTAAGAAATCTTAAAGAGTCAAGATCCACCTCTATAGGTAGAACGACTTCTTGCCCATATACCAACTCATATGGACTAACTTTGGTAGCACCGTGTTTTGCAACTCTACAAGACCATAGCGCCTCAGAAAGCACTTCATGCCACCTTTTAGGGAACTCTTCGATTTTCTTCTTAATGAGCTTAATCACAGTTTTATTACTAGACTCGGCCTGACCATTGGCCTGAGCATAGTATGGTGAAGAGTTTATAAACTTAATACCATAAAATTCGGCAAAGTCTCTCACTTCTTTAGCAACAAATGAAGTACCTTGATCTGTGGTGAGAGTTTGGGGAATACCGAATCTATGTATAATGTGCTTCAAGATAAAATCAGTTACCTCATTGTGAGTCATATTCTTGAGAGGCACAACTTCGGTTCACTTGGTGAAGTAGTCTGTGGCCATCAACACAAACCGATGCCCTTTTGAAGGAGGATGAATCTGGCCGATGAAGTCTAGAGCCCAACCTCGGAATGACCATGGCTTGATAATAGGATTAAGTAGCGATGCATGAGCTAATTGGATATTACCAAACTTTTAACATGCTTCACACCCTCTATAGTACTTAAAACAGTCCTCAGTCATAGTCAGCCAGTAGAAACCTGCCCTTTTGAGCATCCAACTCATTTTCTAGGCCAACTGATGAGTGTCGCAAAGCCCTTCATGGACTTCTCCTGTAGCTATTCTGGACTGATCAACATCTAAACACCTTAATAGTACTCCATCAATAGTTCGGTGATATAATACATCATCTAGCAACACAAATTTAAATGCTTGTCACCGAACATTCCGATCAACTCTTGGACGATTGGGACTCTCCAATCGTCCTTATGGACACCCGGAGGGTTTGCTAACCCCTTTTTTAGAGTGATGTCTAAATTGTTAACTCCGGAGTTCTGCCCGGGCCTTTCCTGTTCCTGTTCCTGTTCCGCCGGAGGGGTCCAATTCCCGAAGATTTCTGCCGTCCAGAAGGCTTCGACGCGAGGGCTCCGGTGCGCAGGACCCTTCGGCGGATGAAGTGCTCCGACACGAGGATCCCAACACATCGCACCCTTCGGTGATCAGAGAGGTCTGATTTAGAGGGTCCGGTAGGCCTCGCACTAGCCCAAAGTTTCTGGCTTCGGTAGTGAGTTCAAGCATTGACTTTTTCTGTATAGAAAATTTTCCTCTCCTGACTTGATAGCCAGATGCTTGCTGAGCCAAATCATTTGCAATTGAGTTGGCTTCTCTTGATACATGAGATGTTTTAAAGTCGTCAAAAGTAGCCACTATGTCTAAACATTTATCCAAGTAATTGTTTAGCAAGCCATTAAAACATTGGGCACTTTTAGCTACTTGTTGTACTACTAACAGGGAGTCACCATGCGCATGAACATTTTTGGCACCTATGGATTCTAGCAATTCAAGTCCTCGTAATAAAGCTTCATATTCAGCTTGGTTATTAGTAGAGGGAAATTCTAAACGGGCCGGGGTTTCAAAGTGCATTCCACTAGGTGATATCAGAACTACCCACCATTCTTACAAACTGAACCATCAAAATAAAGTTTCCATGATACTACTTCGACTAGAGCAATGTCATTACTCCAATTGTCATCTACGTGGTGATCAACTATAAAATTAGCGACAATTTGGCCTTTCATATCTCTTAACGGTTCATATGCCAAATCGTATTCAATTAAAGCATAAGCCTACTTTTCGATTCTTCCACTTAGAATCAACTTTTGCAACATGTACTTTATAACATCGGTTTGGCAAGCGACGATACATGTGCTAGGAAGAAGATGTAGGACTGAGAGTAGCGACCAGAGGGGGGTGTAACACCCCAAGAAATAAAAACAAATAAAATAAAAGAAAATTATTATTTAAATCATTTCTGGATTTTAATATTAAAGGAAAATCCTAAAAGAGCCTTATTAAAGCCAAACATGGAGAAATATTCAAAATATGGACTTGAAAATTTTATGAGATGAACTAGAGACCAAAATACAATTTTAGGAATTTTTCCAAATTTTTATCAACAGTGCTTCAACCCTTAATCAAATATATGAATTACTAGATTATTTTAAATCAGAAAAGCATTTAAAATCCTTAACGGGCCTCAACCTTGAAATAGCCTCCAGCCCAGCCCAACCCAGCTCTGTGTCGCTGACCTGTGGGGCCCGCCTGTCAGTGCGTTCCCCCTCTCTCCTCCCCGCCCGCGCCCCGCCTCGGTCCCACCTGACAGCCTCACCAGCTCAGCCCCCCTCGCCTCTGACCAACCGGCCCCGCCTGTCGGTGCTCGTTTTCCCATTCGCCCTCTGACAGGTGGAGCCCACCTGTCAAATTCGTCTTCTCCATGGAAGGGGATCGCCCCTTCCTTCCTCCCGGCGATCCCTTCCTGTTTCCTCGCCGCCGGCCACCGCGATCGCCCGAATCACCCCGGATCACCTTCCCTGGTCGCCGCCGCCCCCTTTCCTTCCTTAGCCGACATGTTTTTGCGCTTATGGAAGGCTATCCGATGCTTTTGGGAATCTCGCCGGAAAAGGAAGGAGCCCTTTGGGTTCCCCGACATTCCTTGCCATCTGGGCGCCGGCGAGCCCCTATTTATACCTTCGCCCTCACCGCGCTCAGTCCACACCGTAGCAACCCAAGCCGAGCGAGAACAGAGCACTGCCGCCTTCTTTTCGGCCTTCAGCTCTGCTCCGCCTCCGGCGAGCCCTCACCATCGCCTCGGACCTCCCCCGTCCTAGCCACCGCCACCGACGAGACCGCCGGAGCCCGCTCGTCATCGGCCACCCCTCCGTCGGTCGTAAAGACCACCGGATCGTCGTCGCCGTCGAGTACCCGAAATCCCTCCGCCGTCTACGCTCGCCGCCGGTCACCTCCGGGCCCCACCGTCGCCACCGAAGGTACTGTCAGGACCTCCTTCACCTCCGCGTTCCATTTTTGGCCCTAGCTAGGCACGTAGGCGCTCGCCACCCGCTGCTGCCACCCGCGCCCGAGGCCTCACCGTCGCCGGAGACGAAGGGTACGTACCCCCTTACGCCCGTGCTATGCCGGAAGGCATCGTGGCCGTCTGATCACAATCCGAGGGCTACGATTAAATCCCTTCGGGATTTAATCAAGGCCCTCAGATCTGGTCAAAGGGGTATCGAGGCCTCTCGGCCGTCGATCGCCACTTAAAACCTCCGAGCGATCTGGTGCGTCCACGCGTACCGGTTCAGTGCGATTTAATCTGAGCCGTCCATTTTCACTTAAAGGATCCCGCCTCGCGCCTGGTCGTCGGATCTGGATCCAACGGATCTGGTTGATCCGGTCCACGCGCACAGTGCTACAGTCCACCGTGGGCCTGGCTCACCGTGGACCAGAGCCCATTTTCTGTTTAAATAAAATTCCAGAAATTGATTTAAACTTTGAAAATTCATAACTTGCTCATTTTAACTCCAAATTTCACCATTCAAATTTTGTTAAAACCAGTATAATATTCTCTACACATTAAAGCCATAAAAACAATATGTTACTGTTACCAAAAATATTTTTAATTAATAAATGAATAAAAACCCCTCAGGGGTAAATTATTAATTTAGAAAAATAAATTAGAAAAGACTTGAGAAATATAAGTTTACTGTTTATTCACTAAACATTAGAATAATGAAGATTTATTCAACATAATAAAACCCACAAATATGTATGTTTATTATTTGGTGGATTTTATCTGTTTATTGAATGTGTTGTTTATTTTCTGTATCGAGAAGACTACGACGCCGTCGAAGATCCCGAGTTTTACCCCGAGGTTCCTCCATCCCCATTTGATGATCAAGGCAAGTCATCGACCACCTCTGTTGAAACAGTTGATCATCATTGAGCCCATGATTTAATAAATTATCGCTATAACTCATAGGTTAATATTGCATTAGTCCAAGATCAAGCCCTACACTTATTAGATCCCCGTCCTTGTGTGCAAACCCAAGCCATGCTTATTGAGCCTTAATTCCTTGTCACTCTACAAATATTATATTAGCTAGTGCCCAATATACCGGCACAACTGCTATAGGATATAAAGACTGAGTCGTAGTTGGATGGATTCTGGTATATGAAATACCCCGTTATTCTTGTCTCTGGACTCTGTTGGAGTTAGGTATGTTATAAGTATGGTGGGTTCCGGGTGCAAGCTCGGGTTTTGGGTATGTCACACCCGAGGCACTATAAGGACCGGTCTGCGGGATCTGTTGCAAAGCACTTCCGTACCAACCACAAGTCTAATGGGTAAGTCCTAACTGGAAGTGTGGAACACTCCGTCTCACGACACCATAGTGGAGAGGTTAAGGGGCTAGCCCTCAGGGCGCCTTGTACCGACGATGGCTCAAGGGTGGTATTGTGGAAACTCGACATGGCGAGACACGGTACGAAATCTATAAGAGGGTGCTGTTGAGTCGGGGAAGACCATATGGAAGGTTTTGGCACGAGTTCCCGTGAAATGGGTCATCTCGTTACACTTTGGTGTAGGTGATGAGTGCGTGCCTTGTGGGTACAGTGGTACATCTCTGATCAGAGTAATTCAATCTTTTCGAAAAGCCGAGCCCATGGTCAAGGGCGGGTTGTGTGACTACTCGCAGTTAGTTTACAATTGTTTGAATGATTAATGTATTCATGGCATGTAAGGACTATTGTGCGAGGAGGTAAAACGTACTCCTCGAGTTAGAAGATGATGATGCATATACATGTTTACTTTTCAGTACTAATAAATTGATCACATTTAATGCTTTACAATTATGCTTCTTCCGCAAAACTAGCCACTATCTCCCTTGTTATTACCTTGCATTATATTTGCATTCGGTGGCTTGCTGAGTACATCTGTACTCACCCCGTTGACTTACACCATCAGAGCCCGTCTACTACGAGGAGGAAGAAGGTCTGGAGTAGCGACCCAGTCAAGGCGAGACTGGAAGGAGGCGTTCATCTAGAACCCTTGATTTTATTAGTTTCTCTTCTCTTTCATTCACTTTTGTATTAATGCGGTCTACGAACCGTGAATGATTGTCCGTCTTGTACGTGGTCGTGTAATGAACGTCTTGTTTTATTGATTTTCTTTGGAATTTCAATAAAGTCCTGATTTATTAAATCGGGGCGCGACAAGATGGTATCAGAGCCGACTTGACTGTAGGAAGCCAAACAGACCAGACCTTAGGACTTATATATATTCACTATATTTTCTTACAAAAAATTCCTTATCATCTCATCTTCCGAGATTTTCACAAAGACTTTCTCTCTTTGTAGATGCCGGTCCATACCATGAGCGGGACTCTTCGTGACGAGGCCGGATTCATCTGCGAGCTGCGCATGCTCGTCAGTTTCCTCTGATTTGAGCACGAGCCGATGTACCATGGAGTCTTCCCCGACGAGGAAGAAAGCTTCTGTGAGGTCACCGTCGTTGTCCAGCCCTCCCCTCAGACAGCTCACACCTACCGCGGAGGAGGACCTACCTTCTTGCTTGCCAGTCAGCGCACCGCCCTCCAGGCACTCACAGAGCTCCGGATGATCTATGACAGTGAGCTCTATGACACGGACTTCCGCTTCGTGCCTCTTCGAACTCCAGGGAGTCCCCACAACGTCTTCGTCAGCACACTCTCCCAGCGTCATTCTGCGATTGGCCATACCATGCGCTTGTTGGAGGCCATGGATGATATCCATTACGAGGCACTACAGGACGCCAATGGACAACGCGACACGATCAGCTTTTACCGACACTCTTCTGAGGATCTGAACCGCGAGAACGGAGATCTTCGTCGCCGTATCCAGCAGGGACACCGTTTGGCTGCCGAGGCAGAGGAATTACAGCGTTAGAATGAGCTCCTTCGGCATCGCGTCGCCACCAACCCACAGCTCTGACACCAGATCGAGGAACTGAAGAAGGATCTCAAGGAGATCGCCCCTCTTCCACCTCGCAAGAAGAAACCCCTTCGGATCCCCACCGTGAGGCCCAAGAGGATCTCCCGCAGTGCCCCACCCGCCGGACCATCCAGCTCCTCGACCCAGACCGTCTCCCACGAGCCCGTGATCGAGCCATCCCCCGAGCTACCATAGGCGTAGATTTACGGTTGATTGCTTTTCTTTTACTTGATTGTATTACCATTCATGTCAAAAATAAGGCATGAATGAAGACATAAATAAAATGTAACCGCAAGAACGACATTTTTGGAATAAAAGCTTAATGATAATATCCTCTAAGACAATGTTGTCCACTTTGGAAACTTCAGGATGACCAACACTCAGGGCTCCGACGCTCCTCAGAACGGAGGAGACAATGGGAACCTGCCTCAGTGGGGAGCAACTGGGCAGAGGCAAGCCCCAGTTGCCAACCACCCCACTTTGGCCGAGATGATGGCCACTCAGAACCAGCTGGTCTCAGCTCTTCTGAACCAAATGCAACAGCAGCAGCAGCAAATGCAGGAGTAGCAGGCTCACTTCTTCCGCCTCCATCAACAGCCCGAGCTGCCCCGACCTGCCACTCCAGCTCCCGCTCCCGCCTCCCAACTCTCGGAATTTCTCCGAGTTCGCCCACCGACCTTCTCGAGCACCACCAACCCCATGGAGGCCGGGGATTGGTTAAGGACCATCGAGAAGAAGCTCGATCTCCTTACTTGCACTGAGCAGGAGAAGGTGGCCTTCACCACCCATCAGCTTCATGGTCCCGCCGCAGAATGGTGGGACAATCTTCGCGAGACTCTGCCCGAGGGACACATCCATACTTGGGCGGAGTTCTCAGCTGCCTTCCGTGCCGCCCACATCCCTGACGGCATCATAGCTCAAAAGCAGCAGGAGTTCAGGGACCTGCAGCAGGGAAGCAGGTCCGTAACCGAGTATCTGCATGAGTTCAACAGACTGGCCCGGTACGCACCTGAGGAAGTCCGTACAGATGCGGCTAGGCAGGCTAAGTTCCTCCGGGGACTAAAGGATGAGCTGTCCCTATAGCTCATATCTGGAGATTATACCAGCTTCCAAAAGCTGGTAAATAAAGCTATCATTCAGGAGACCCAGCAGAATAAGGTTGACTTGAAGAAAAAGAGGATGATTGCCTTTAGGCAAAATCAGGGCATGGCTCAGAGGCCCCATTTCACACCTCCTCCACCGGCGCCACAGTACCACCCCCGCCCCGTATATCGTCCGGCGCCACCCGCCGCCAACGCCGGAGCCGGACAGTCTCGCCCCACTCCTGCCACCCCAGCTGCACCAACCGCCCCGGCAAAGAAGGCGGAAATCCTACGCGACAAGCACGGCAAGCCCGTGGTTTGCTTCAACTGCCGCCAGGAAGGGCATTACTCCAATGCGTGCCCTCACCCCAAGCGCGTCCAAGGAGTTGCAGCGAACCCCGCCATCCACGCCCAAGTCAATCACGTCACTGCGGAAGAAGCCCAGGCCGCACCCGAGATCGTGATGGGTAAGTTCTTGGTATATTCAGCACTTGCAGTGGTTTTATTTGACACTGGAGCTACGCACTCCTTCATATCAACTGCCTTTGTGGAAAAGAACAATTTAAACATAGAAGACCTACCAAGAGCCGTGCAAATAGTCACCCCAGGAAAACAAACCTTAGCTTTAACCTATAGCCCTAAGGTATGGATAGATATCTACGGCACCATATTTTGGGCCGATCCCATACTTATTGAATGCCAAGGCTTGGATCTCATTTTGGGGATGGATTGGCTCAATAAGTACCAAGGAATAATAGAGTGTGCCTAGAGAAAAGTGACTGTGACCAGTGAAGAAGGGACTACCGTCACATTTCAGATGCCAAGCATGAAGATTAGAAGACCAAGACTACATCAGATTACTTTGGAGGAAATACCGGTAGTTAGTGAATACCCGGACGTATTCCCAGAGGATTTACCAGGGATGCCACCCAAGAGGGACATCGAGTTCAGGATCAATTTGGTACCCGGGACTACCCCTATTTACAAGCGACCATACCGGATGGCCGCTAATGAGTTAGCTGAGATGAAGCAGCAATTGGAGGATCTCGAGAGGAAAGGCTACATCAGGCCAAGTACATCACCATGGGGTGCCTCCGTCATCTTCGTCGAGAAGCAAGAAGACAAGGCCAAGCGTATGTGTGTGGATTACCGCGCTTTAAATGAAGTAACCATCAAGAATAAGTACCCGTTGCCTCGGATCGACGATCTCTTCGACCAGCTAAAGGGAGCTACGGTATTCTCAAAGATCGACCTACGGTCTGGTTATCATCAGTTAAGGATCCGAGAAGAGGATATACCCAAGACGGCTTTTACCACCCGCTACGGATTATATGAGTGTACGGTTATGTCCTTTGGATTGACCAACGCCCCTGCATTCTTCATGAACATGATGAATAAGGTATTCATGGAGTATTTGGACAAATTTATCATGGTCTTTATAGATGACATCCTCATTTATTCCAAGGATCAGAAAGAGCATGAGACTCATCTCTGGTTAGCCTTAGGCATGCTAAGGGAACACCAGTTATATGCCAAGTACAACAAGTGTAAATTCTGGACGGCAGAAGTGAAGTTCCTTGGACACATTATCTCTGCACAAGGCATTGCAGTAGATCCTGCCACCGTGGAAGCAGTTACAGATTGGTTGCCACCCACGATCGTATCCGAGATACAAAGTTTTCTGGGTTTGGCCGGATATTATCGGAGATTCATTGAGAATTTTTCCAAGATAGACAAGCCTATGACTAAGTTATTACAGAAAGGAGAAAAGTTTGAATGGACTCCTGAATGCGAGGAAAGTTTCCGCACTCTCAAAACCCGTCTGGTGTCAGCACCCATACTAACCCTACCCGATATCCGGAAAGACTTCCATGTCTATTGTGACGCATCTCGCCAAGGATTGGGATGTGTTCTTATGCAAGATGGAAAAGTTATCTCTTATTACTCTCGTCAGTTGAGACCTCATGAGTTGAACTACCCGACCCATGATTTGGAGTTAGCCGCGGTGGTGCACGCCCTTAAGATTTGGAGGCATTATTTGGTCGGAAATCGCTGTGAGATTTTTACGGATCACAAAAGTTTGAGGTATATCTTCACACAGCCAGACCTTAACCTGAGGCAAAGACGATGGTTGGAACTAATAAAGGACTATGACTTAGGTATCCACTACCACCCTGGAAAAGCTAATGTGGTAGCCGATGCATTAAGTCGCAAGGGATATTGCACAGCCATGATGATTCAGGAACATGCACCCTTGTTATGTGAAGAGATGGAAAAATTGAATCTCGGGTTGACCACCGGCGCATACCTAGCCACCTTGGAGACCCAGCCAGTTCTATTTGAGCAAATCCGAGAAGCTCAGTTAGAAGACCCAGATATAGCTGCCATTAAGAAGAACATGAGACAAGGAAAAGCCCCTGAATTTTAGAGGACGAGAATGGCACCATATGGTTTGGAAACCGGATATGTGTGCCGGATAAGCCGGAGATAAAAACCCTTATCCTAAGAGAAGCCCACGAGACGATGTACTCCATTCATCCCGGTAGTACCAAGATGTACCAGGACCTGAAGGAACGTTATTGGTGGGTTAGCATGAAGAGGGAGATTGCACAGTTCGTCGCCGAATGTGACACCTGTAGAAGAGTAAAAGTTGAACATCAGAGACCTGCATGATTGCTACAACCATTGAAAGTACCTGAATGGAAGTGGGAAGAGATCGGTATGGACTTCATCACCGGACTTCCAAAGACCCAACTTGGGTATGATTCTATTTGGGTGATCATCGACCGGCTTACGAAAGTAGCACATTTCATAGCCGTCAAGACGACCTTTAGTGGCCCTAAGCTTGCAGAACTATACATGGCCCGCATTGTGTGTCTTCATGGAGTGCCCAAGAAGATAGTGTCTGATAGAGGAAGTCAGTTCACCTCTCGTTTTTGGAAGAACCTTCAAGAGGAGATGGGCACGAGATTGAACTTCAGTACTGCCTACCACCCTCAGACGGATGGACAAACAGAAAGGGTAAACCAGATATTGGAGGATATGCTACGGGCATGTTTCTTGGACTTTGGAGCCACTTGGGACAAGAGCCTACCGTACGCTGAGTTTTCGTACAACAACAGCTACCAAGACAGTCTTCGGATGTCTCCTTTTGAAGCCTTATACGGACGTAAGTGCAGAACGCCCCTACTTTGGGATCAAACTGGTGAATCCCAAGTGTTCGGAACGGACATTCTTCGTGAAGCTGAAGAGAAGGTACGGATCATCAGAGACCGACTCAAGATAGCCCAATCACGACAGAAGAGCTACGCGGACAATCGTCGCCGGGACCTAGCCTTTGAAGAAGGAGATCATGTCTATCTTCGAGTTACGCCTCTCCGTGGCACTCAACGGTTTAACATGAGAGGAAAGTTGGCCCCTCGATATGTTGGACCATTTCCCATTGTTCGACGCCAAGGCGAAGTTGCGTATCAGTTGGAATTACCGCCCTCGTTGGCTGGAGTACATGACGTATTTCATGTATCCCAACTCAAGAAGTGTATTCGCGTCCCGACAGATCAAGTGGATATACAGCAGTTGGATGTTCAAGAGGATCTGACCTATGTGGAAAAGCCTGTCAAGATCTTGGAGGTCAAAGAAAGGACCACCAGGAGTCGGGTCATCCGCTTCTGCAAAGTGCAGTGGAGAAATCACCCTATAGAGGAAGCTACATGGGAAAAAGAAGATGAACTCAAAGCACAGCATCCTGAGTTATTCGAGGATTGATCCGAATCTCGAGGACGAGATTCTCTGTAAGGGGGATAGGATTGTAACACCCCAAGAAATAAAAACAAATAAAATAAAAGAAAATTATTATTTAAATCATTTCTGGATTTTAATATTAAAGGAAAATCCTAAAAGAGCCTTATTAAAGCCAAACAGGGAGAAATATTCAAAATATGGACTTGAAAATTTTATGAGATGAACTAGAGACCAAAATACAATTTTAGGAATTTTTCCAAATTTTTATCAACAGTGCTTCAACCCTTAATAAAATATATGAATTACTGGATTTATTTTAAATCAGAAAAGCATTTAAAATCCTTAACGGGCCTCAACCTTGAAATAGCCTCCAGCCCAGCCCAACCCAGCTCTGTGTCGCTGACCTGTGGGGCCCGCCTGTCGGCGCGTTCCCCCTCTCTCCTCCCCGCCCGCGCCTCGCCTCGGTCCCACCTGACAGCCTCACCAGCTCAACCCCTCGCCTCTGACCAACCGGCCCTGCCTGTCGGCGCTCGTTTTCCCGTTCGCCCTCTGACAGGTGGAGCCCACCTGTCAGATTCATCTTCTCCATGGAAGGGGATCGCCCCCTTCCTTCCTCCCGGTGATCCCTTTCTGTTTCCTCGCCGCCGGCCACCGCGATCGCCTGAATCACCCCGGATCACCTTCCCTGGTCACCGCCGCCCCCTTTCCTTCCTTAGCCGACACGTTTTTGCGCTTATGGAAGGCTATCTGATGCTTTTGGGAATCTCGCCGGAAAAGGAAGGAGCCCTTCGGGTTCCCCGGCATTCCTTGCCATCTGGGCGCCGGCGAGCCCCTATTTATACCTTCGCCCTCACCGCGCTCAGTCCACACCGTAGCAACCCAAGCCGAGCGAGAACAGAGCGCCGCCGCCTTCTTTTCAGCCTTCAGCTCTGCTCCGCCTCCGGCGAGCCCTCGCCATCGCCTCGGACCTCCCCCGTCCTAGCCACCGCCACCGATGAGACCGCCGGAGCCCGCTCGTCATCGGCCACCCCTTTGTCGGTCGTAAAGACCACCGTATCGTCGTCGCCGTCGAGTACCCGAAACCCCTCCGCCGTCTACGCTCGCCGCCGGTCACCTCCGGGCCCCACCATCGCCACCGAAGGTACTGTCAGGACCCCCTTCACCTCCGCGTTCCATTTTTGGCCCTAGCTAGGCACGTAGGCGCTCGCCACCGCCGCTGCCACCGCGCCCGAGGCCTCGCTGTCGCCGGAGACGAAGGGTACGTACCCCCTTACGCCCGTGCCGTGCCGGAAGGCATCATGGTCGTCCGATCACAATCCGAGGGCTACGATTAAATCCCTTCGGGATTTAATCAGGGCCCTCAGATCTGGTCAAAGGGGTATCGAGGCCTCTCGGCCGTCGATCGCCACTTAAAACCTCCGAGCGATCTGGTGCGTCCACGCGTACCGGTTCGGTGCGATTTAATCTGAGCCGTCCATTTTCACTTAAAGGATCCCGCCTCACGCCTGGCCGCCGGATCTGGATCCAACGGATCTGGTTGATCCGGTCCACGCGCACAGTGCTGCAGTCCACCGTGGGCCTGGCTCACCGTGGACCAGAGCCCATTTTCTGTTTAAATAAAATTCCAGAAATTGATTTAAACTTTGAAAATTCATAACTTGCTCATTTTAACTCCAAATTTCACCATTCAAATTTTGTTAAAACCAGTATAATATTCTCTACACATTAAAGCCATAAAACAATATGTTACTGTTACCAAAAATATTTTTAATTAATAAATGAATAAAAACCCCTTAGGGGTAAATTATTAATTCAGAAAAATAAATTAGAAAAGCCTTGAGAAATATAAGTTTACTGTTTATTCACTAAACATTAGAATAATGAAGCTTTATTCAACATAATAAAACCCACAAATATGTATGTTTATTATTTGGTGGATTTTATCTGTTTATTGAATGTGTTGTTTATTTTCTGTATCGAGAAGACTACGACGCCGTCGAAGATCCCGAGTTTTACCCCGAGGTTCCTCCATCCCCATTTGCTGATCAAGGCAAGTCATCGACCACCTCTGTTGAAACAGTTGATCATCATTGAGCCCATGATTTAATAAATTATCGCTATAACTCATAGGTTAATATTGCATTAGTCCAAGATCAAGCCCTACACTTATTAGATCCCTGTCCTTGTGTGCAAACCCAAGCCATGCTTATTGAGCCTTAACTCCTTGTCACTCTACAAATATTATATTAGCTAGTGCCCAATATACCGGCACAACTGCTATAGGATATAAAGACTGAGTCGTAGTTGGATGGATTCTGGTATATGAAATACCCCGTTATTCTTGTCTCTGGACTCTGTTGGAGTTAGGTATGTTATAAGTATGGTGGGTTCCGGGTGCAAGCTCGGGTTTTGGGTATGTCGCACCCGGGGCACTATAAGGACCGGTCTGCGGGATTTGTTGCAAAGCACTTCCGTACCAACCACAAGTCTAATGGGTAAGTCCTAACTGGAAGTGTGGAACACTCCGTCTCACGGCACCATAGTGGAGGGGGCAAGGGACTAGCCCTTAGGGCGCCTTGTACCGACGATGGCTCAAGGGGGGGTATTGTGGAAACTCGACATGGCGAGACACGGTACGAAACCTATAAGAGGGTGCTGTTGAGTCGGGGAAGACCATATGGAAGGTTTTGGCACGAGTTCCCGTGAAATGGGTCATCTCGTTACACTTTGGTGTAGGTGATGAGTGCGTGCCTTGTGGGTACAGTGGTACATCTCTGATCAGAGTAATTCAATCTTTTCGAAAAGCCGAGCCCACGGTCAAGGGCGGGTTGTGTGACTACTCGCAGTTAGTTTACAATTGTTTGAATGATTAATGTATTCATGGCATGTAAGGACTGTTGTGCGAGGAGGTAAAACGTACTCCTCGAGTTAGAAGATGATGATGCATATACATGTTTACTTTTCAGTACTAATAAATTTATCACATTTAATGCTTTACAATTATGCTTCTTCCGTAAAACTAGCCACTATCTCCCTTGTTATTACCTTGCATTATATTTGCATTCGATGGCTTGCTGAGTACATCTGTACTCACCCCGTTGACTTACACCATCAGAGCCCGTCTACTACGAGGAGGATGAAGGTTTGGAGTAGTGACCCAGTCAAGGCGAGACTGGAAGGAGGCGTTCATCTAGGACCCTTGATTTTATTAGTTTCTATTCTCTTTCATTCACTTTTGTATTAATGCGGTCTACGAACCGTGAATGATTGTCCGTCTTGTACGTGGTCGTGTGATGAACGTCTTGTTTTATTGATTTTCTTTGGAATTTTAATGAAGTCCTGATTTATTAAATCGGGGCGCGACAGGGGGGGCGGTGAATGGGTGCCTAAAAAATTCTTTCGAATCAATGGCCTTCTCCCAACACCCAACACACCTCAACAGACAATCAGTGGAAACAATCAGATCAAAAACAATGAAATAATCTAGCCTAAAAACGATCGGTGTCCTAATCGAAAAGACACCACCAAAGTGCTTAAAGGCAGATTACACATCATTCAAAGATCTAACGTCATATCCACAAAAATCTTGTCAAAACACATATGATTCATCATACACATGTAGAATATATCAATGATCATTCATAGAGTGAGATGTAATAAAAGTGCTTGATAAAATAACCACAAAATAATCACAACAATTATAACTGCAAGTGCATGCAAAACAAGAAGAGATTACTGTTCACGGTTGTCTCCTGGTCAGCACTTAGCCAAGCCTGTGTGCCTGACCTCCAAAGCATGCGCTCCAGTGAGGCCAAGCGACACCTCGCGCTACTGTAGAGAAGCCCCAGCGACTTAGCTGAGTCGCCCACGCCTCGAGCATGTCCCTCGCAAAGCCCCGACCGATTGCCGAAGCCTGCACGCCGCTTGCTACAGTCCAGCGAAGCCAGTGACGCCGTGCGGCTTCCAGCGCCAAGCCACACGAGCGGCCCGAGAGCTTCTTCTCATGGACCACCAAAGTACGACCCGCTGCATACGTGGCCCAAGTACTGTGCTCCTCGCGCCGCTTCCGCCGAGAATCTAGCACGCTAGCGTCTCAACGTCTCTTGCTTAGGCTCGCAATCTCAAAATGAGGGATCAAAGCCGACAGCGGATGAACAGGAGAATGAACATGAAAGCAGGAAATGAACTCTGATTTTTCATTAAAGTGAGTTGGAAACCCTAGGGGGGATTGGGGCCCTATTTATAGGCAACCCAATAAATCAGGAAAAACCTAATTTACCCTTAGGGTTTTTTATAGACGCTAAAATAAACTTGAAAAGACCAAAATGTCCTTAGGATTTTTTACAGACTCGACTAACACAGACTGTGGGCCTAAAAGGCAAAATAGTAAAATCCTATCTAAAGGTAACTTGTCCTAATGTGAAGCTTTCATAGCAGCTACGACTTCGCTTCAGGACCGTCGGATCTCTGATGGGTGGTCTTGGATGGTTGTGTCGGTTTTACGCCGAAACCGACAAAGCATCCGCTGTCTTGGCACCGGGTACCTGGATTTGGCCAGCTCGGCAATCACTCGTCGCCCGTTTACCTGGGTCAAACCCGGTCAACAGACCAATAGATCCCCTATCGTTCCTGGCCTATGTACCCGGATGGGCCGACCCGACTCCACGACCTCTCTGCCTGGCAGTTGCTCGCCGCCCGTGTACCTGAGTCACATGCGGCCCAAGAACCGACATGTCTCATCTCCTCTTCACGTCTCTCTGTTGACTTCCATTGACAATCACTCATCACTTCTAGAGCCATGAGCCCCATGATCTTCAACATGGCTCTTCAATCTCCCCCTTGATGAGTGCATTGTCAACACTCTCTTCATCATCACTTTAGAACCTGCAAAACATGTGGAAACACGAAAACAAAACACAAGAAGACAGAAAGAAGAAAATAAAATAAAAGGTTTAACCCTAATGACCAAAAGCTGAACAAAAGCCAGAAAACGGTAATTATGGTTAAACAAAAGTAAAAACTCAACCGAGTGCATTCTCTGAATAATCAACAAGGATATCCAAAGAGTAAAGGAAAAAGATACTAAAAACTCCCCCTGAAATAAATCCCAAAGAAAACCAAAACTCCCCCTAAACTCTTCTAAAAGATAAATTAACCCAAAATTTCTCTCCCTTGTTGACAATTGAACTCATCAAGTGAGACTAAATGCACTCAAAAGAGACACAAACTCAAACTCCCCCTGAAATGCAGCTCCCCCTCAAAATGTGCAATGAATGCAACTGGGGTGCAAGTGGAGTGTAAAAAGCATGCTTCTCAGATATGATTGACTGCAATTACAACATCTAGCAAGTATATCACAAAATACTGTCTAAGACACATGGTGTGATCAGTGCAATAGATGATATCCAAAGAAAGTAATTAGCATGCATTTTTTGATTTTTGCAAATAAAAGCATCACCACATTTTCTGGCAGACAAGCAAGGTAAAAACATGAAATGCAAGAGCTAGCTGATATCTACCAAGATAAGCGTTGTCCAGAACAAAGAGCTTCAGCAAACTTGTTATCTTTTTAGTTTTCAGGCTTTTTCTTTTCCTTTTTCATTTTTTCCAGGGTTATTTGCATGTCAACCTTATGCTAATCGACCAAGTCAAGCCTAGGCCAAAACAGGACCATCAGAAGCTTAAGACATTGTTCTTGGCATACAGTACAATGTCCTAGTTCATACCAAAGTGTTATGGCAAGCAGTCCAGAACAATGCAATGTGACACAACAAACCCACCTGGATCTTTTCAATTAAGCATAAAAGGCATGCATTTTTCATTTTTCTGATTTTTAACATTTTATAGCATATTTTCCATGTTAAAGCATACAAATGTCTAAGTTGCATATCTGCATCTAAGTAAGGAACTAGCTACGAGGCATGTAAAAGATAGCAAAGCATTCAACCTACTCATGATAGTTACTAGAAGCAATGGTGATCATTTTTCAATTTTAAAGCATAAAATCCATGCATATGACAGATATCAGATATATCATGTGAACTGAAGCAAAGCATGATCATCGACAAGTATTCAAAAGCATGTACTAGCTAGAATAAGTAAAGCAATTCAATCATATAACAGAAGCAAGCTCAAAGTGTGATATATGAATGTGCATGGTATGAACTCACATGAAAAGACTCAATAAAAAGTAAAGAAGAAAGAAAAGACTCAAAAATATCCTAAAAAGGATACACAACTCCCAAATCCCCTCACAAACGCTCAAATGTAGACTGATCTAGGGGTTTGCTGAGAATGTTAGCCAATTGATGATGTGTATCAACATGAACAAGGTGAATGATACCTTTCTCATATTGATCCCTCAGAAAGTGAAAGCGCACATCGATATGTTTGGTTTTTGAATGAAGACATGGGTTTTTCCCTACACTAATCGCGCTGGTGCTATCACAAAACAAAGGTACTCTGGTAGGGAAAGACAACCCAAAATCTTTCAAAGTGGAAATCATCCAAACTAATTGTGAGCAGTAGCTAGTAGCAGCTACATACTCAGCCTCTGTGGTAGAAAACGCAACTCGAGATTGTTTTCGAGAAGACCAAGAGACAAGCGAAGAACCAAGAAACTGGCAAGTACCGGAAGTTGACTTGCGATCCAGCCGACACCCACCAAAATCAGCGTCGGAAAAGCCAGATAACTCAAGAGATGATGATGCTGAATAGTAAAGACCGAGATCAGGCGCATAAGTAAGGTACCTGAAAATGCGCTTGATAGCCTACCGATGAGATGCGCATGGTGAAGACAAGAAGCGCGCGCACAATCCCACATCGAACTGAATGTCCGGTGTCGTCGCCGTTAGGTACAACAGTGATCCGATCATCCCTCGATACTCTCTCTCGTTGACCTTGACACCGCTCTCGTCCTTGTCCAGGCCCCCAGATGTACCCATTGGGGTCATTTGAGGCTTCAGCTCTCCACCAAAGTCGAACTTCTTCAGTATGTCCCACGTGTACTTGCTTTGGTGGATGAAGATGCTATCCTTGGTCTGCTTGATCTGGATCCCTAAGAAGTACTTGAGCTCACCCATGAGGCTCATCTCGAACTCGCTATGCATCTGCTTAGAAAACTTGGACACAAACTCATTAGTAGAACCACTAAAAATAATGTCATCCACGTAAATCTGAGCAATCAAGAAATTTGAGCCAACTCTAAGCAAGAAAAGAGTTTTGTCCACAGAACCCATCACAAAGCTGTTCCCCAACAAAATCTGCTTTAAACGATCATACCAAGCCTTGGGGGCTTGCTTCAGACCATATAAAGCTTTCTACAACTTGAAAACATGTCGAGGAAACTTAGGGTTCTCAAAACTGGGGGGCTGCCTAACATAGACCTCCTCCTCTATGTACCCATTCAGAAAAGCACTCTTGACATCAATTTGAAAAAGCTTAAAACCTTTAGAAGAAGCGAATGCCAAAAGTATGCGAATGGACTCAAGACGAGCAACAGGGGCGAAAGTCTCCTCAAAATCAATACCCTCTTTTGGACAAAAACCCTAGGCAACTAATCGAGCTTTGTTGCGCACCACAACCCCATCTTCACCTTGCTTGTTCTTAAACACCCACTTGGTGCCTATGGGGTTGCAATCTGGTGGCAGCTCAACTAGTGTCCAAACCCGATTGCGAACAAAGTTTTCAAGCTCTTCTTGCATGGCGTTCATCTAATTTGCGTTAGATAAAGTGTGAGAAACACCTCTAGGCTCAAAAGTGGCAACAAAAGCAGACTCAACAAAAACAGCGAGTGATCCAACTTGAGAACGCAAGGATCTCGAAGAGAGATCATCAATGATGAGCTCTGAGGGGTGATTACACTGAACTGCTTGGGAACCTAGGTGATCATATGTCACCTCACCGGAGTTAGCAGCTGGCACCTCTAGACTCGACTAAGGGGGCTCGATCGAAGTGGAAGTAGTGATCAAAGGTCCACCCTCATCCTCAGTCGACGTCTCAGAAGGTGTGGGGTCTGCAGGCTGTGCAGAAGGCCCACCCTCATCAGCAGCAGGAGTCTCATCATCTTCCTCGAAGATGGACTCTCCAAGCTCATCATCACCAGATAGCTCAAAATAAGGAGTAAGCGAAGTCATGGACTCATCGAAAGAAACCTCGCAAGTCTCAACAAGCTGCTGGGAGTCGAGGTTCCAAACACGGAAGCCTCGAGAATGCAAAGCGTAACCAAGAAAAAACTCCATCCCAACAACGAGACTCAAACTTGTCCAAATGCCACCCCTTCTTGAGCACAAAGCACTTGCAGCCAAATTCTCGCAAGTGACTCACCTTGGGCTATCTACCAAACCACAACTCATATGAAGTCTTACCTAAGTAAGCTCTAAGAAAAACACGGTTGGCCAGATAGCAAGCCGTGTTCATGGCTTCAGCCCAAAAGCGCCTAGGAGTCATGTGCTCATCGAGCATCATCCTAGCCATCTCAACCAGCGTGCGATTCTTTCGTTCCACAACGCCATTCTGTGGGGGAGTGTAAGAAGCAGAAAACTAGTGCTCAAGACCCTGATCACTACAGAAGTTGACGAACTGAGAATTCTTGAACTCAAAGCCACTGTCAGAGTGAATTACTCGCATCCGACCATTGTTCTCATTCTTTAGCTTTAGGATCAGATCATGAACAAACTAAAAAGCCTCATCCTTAGACTCCAAAAAGAAAACCCACGAGAATCGAGAAAATCATCAACTATCACAAGGGCATACCACTTCCCACCGACTGAACGTACCTGAGCTGGACCAACAATATCCATGTGTAAAATCTCTCCCAGGTATGAAGTCATCACCTGAGTCACAGGTGCGTGAGAAGCAGCAACCATCTTCCCATGACAATAGGGATGACAAACTAGATCCTTCTCCATCTTAAGCTTGGGCAATTCTCAGATAAGGTCCATAGAGCTCAATTTGACTAGCAAATCAAAGCTCAAATGACCTAACCTCCTATGCCACCTCCAGAGCTCAAAAGAGGATCCAACAATCAAACAGCGAGAAGGGCCAAAAGAACTAGAGAAATCAATCCGAAAAACCTTACCGAAAGGTAAGATCTAGCAAACCAAAGATCCTCTAGAATCAACAACAGAAGACATGCCCTTCTTAAAGAAAACCTCTAAACCATCCTCAAGAAGTTGCGAAACAGTGACCAAATTAAAACTCAAGTTTCCAACCAAAGCAACATTCTTCAAAGAGAAATGCTCAGAGATTCAAATTGAACCAATGCCATGTACCTTACCTTGACCATTGTTCCCGAATGTGATGTACTCCTTGGAGCTCAAGGAAGTGAGGCTGGAGAACCATGTGCGATGTCCCATCATGTGACGAGAGCATCCTGAATCCTTGATCCATACGTCCTCCAGGCCTCGATCCTACAATATCAATGGTCATAAGGAGGAGCAAACGGTCCGACACCAGGTTTAGCAAAGAGCTAAACCAGTGTCGAGCCATCTGCTCAAAAGAAGGAAAGCAGAAAGAATCATAAGTGTCTGGACCAAAACGTGACTCAAAGCGTGGTCCTATGTTCTGCCTAAAGTCTCAGCCACGAGGTCCAAAGCCGTATCCAGAACGACCTGGAGCTCTGCCGAAGCGAAAACCACCCTCCGGAGCATGGGCACGAAAGCCGTCTCCTCTATCACCACCTACACGATGCGCCCTAGCCTCTAGCCTCTCTCCGTGTCGAGGGACTCTCTATCTACCACCCTACTGGTAGAACTGCTCCTGCCCACTTAGAGTTCTCTCTGCTGTCTCAACCTACTTCCTCCTAAAGCAGAACTCCGCAAGATGCCCATCTCTCTAACAAAACTCATAGTGATAGGTAGGCTTCTTGGGATGTGGTTGAGGCTTGGGGTTCTTGGGCTTGGTGGTGTTCAGTGTAGACTGTTTGGTGTGAGAGGGTCCAGGTAGAGAGTAAAGAGAAGTGTGGAGATGCTTGGGCTTTGGGATCCAAATAGGGTTCTTGGGTGGAGCTTTAGGTTGTTCTTGGAACACTCCATCCTTGGGCTGACAGGCCTAAAAGACTCAGTGGAGTGAGTCTTAGGATATCTCTGCTCTAGAGTCATCTTACTCCACTCCATTGCACGACTCAGGACACTCTCAAAGTCAGCTTTGGTGTAGGTGTAACCTACTCCAAACCCATCCTACCTCTTGAACTACTAGATCATCATGTTGAGTTGTGGCTCTCTAGCACTCACCCAACTCATGATCTGACGGAGGTAAGAGTTCTCGTTCTGAGCATCAGCTAGCTCCTCTCTCTAGGAAGCTAGCACCTCCACCTGAGACAAGCAGATCTCACACTCTCTATCAACTTGGGCAGACTTCTCAGCTTTTAGCTTGATTAGTTCCAATCTCAGGGACAAACAGTTCTCACAAACAGTGGGTGGAACTGACAATGTCTCAAGCTCAAGCTTAGTCTGCTCTAGCTCAGCTCTGACTCTCTCTAACTCACCCAATTTCTCATCACTCTTGGCTCTCAGCTCAGCTAAAAAAGCTAAATGGGATGAGCAGTCTCCATAGGGCATGACGACAGTGGCATGAGCATCTTTCAGCTCCAGCTAAGCGCTCTCAAGCTCAGTGGCCAAAGCGTCTCTCTCATCAACCCTTTCTGTGTACCTGGACTTTAGAGTAGTCAGGTCACACAACAACACCTCGTAGTTAAGGCACTCACTGCTATCACCCAAGCAAGGGAAAGAAGATAGACTCTCAATATTGCCATTGGCTATGACAAGCTCACTCTCAAGCTCATCTATCCTCTTAGCCCCTCTAAGCAGTTTCTCCCGATATCTCAACTCCTGACGGTTCTCTTCAAGTAATTCAATGACTTCTTGTTCATAGGAAGATACCTTCTCGTCGTCGTCGTTTGAGTTGTCGGGGGAGCCCTTGTCTTCCTTATCCCCTAGAGCCATTGAGCAGACGCTCTTGTGGGATCTTTGGCTGTGGTGTGAGCGGCACTTTGGCTTGTCCCCGAAGGACATGAAGTAGAGGCCCACTGGATCATCCTTGTCCTTCCCCTTATTGATCACGATCTCCTCATCATTTGAGATTAATGAAGAGGAAGAAGATGATGATCTCTTGGAGTATCTTCTCTCCATCTCGGCGAAGAAGGCCTTGTCTCGCTTCTTGTTCTCACACCGGTAGTCCTTCAGGGCCTTTCGAAAGAACCTCGTCTTGGGCTTACCATTTGTGAAGGTGTTGCTGTCATGCTTGCTGGAGTCGTAGGAGCCACCGCCGGTGCCCTTCTTGTGTGTGTTCCGCTTGGGGAAGGCGGCGATGAAATGACCTGGATCACCACACTCAAAGCAACCATGTTTTGTGCCATGTCGTTTGAACAATCTTTTATGATAGACACGACAAACATGACTATTGAAAAGACAAAGGTCATCATCTCCCAAAAAAATCCAATTGGTCCTCTGTGATAGACATCAAAGAGGACAAAGCACAACTCAAAGCAGCAGGATCAACAGAAGGTGTCGCAAGGGCCAGGGTTTTTTGAGCCAGAACCAGTGAGATTTGATCTCAACTGGATATCAACCTCTGAGGCCTTGAGCTTGCTAAAAAGATCTGTGATAGTGAAGGTATCATAGGAAGCGTTCTCAACAATAGAGGATACCTTGATCTCCCAGATCTTAGGGTCCAAGGTATTAAGAACCTTGAGCGCCTGTTCATGATCTGAGACCAGCTGATCACAATCGGCCTTATTGGCCCGAAGCTTGTTAATGATCGTCTGAAAACGACCAAACAAGGCTTCAACAGTTTTTCCCGGCTTCTGTGAGAAATTTTCATACTCACGCCGATAGGTCTGATAGAGCCTAGCCTTAACCTGAGCTATCCCCTCATGGTGTGCCTAGAGGGTAGCTGAGGAGCCATGCTGAATAGCGTGGGCCTCATGGCTCCAGATGTGATGAGTCATTGTCAACGATAGTCAAAGAGGACTGAAAAGAGTGAAGATCTTCTGTTTCATGGGCCGCGTGTGACTCAGGTACACAGGCAGCGAGCGACTGTCGGGCTGAAAGAGCTGCGAAGTCGGGTTGGCCCAATCCGGGTACATGGGCTAGGAGCAGCAGAAGACCCACTAGGCTATTGACCAGGATTGACTCAGGTACATGGGCGGTGAGTGATTGCTGGGCTGAGAGAGCTGTGGAATCGGCCCGGCACAATCCGGGTACCTGGTGCAAAGTTGGTGGAGGCTTTGTCAGTTTTGGCGCAAAACTGACGACCACTGATCTTGTATCGGACTATCCAGAAGAGAAGCCGTAGTCGCTACGAAAGCTTAGCTTCCGGATAAGTCATCTGTAAATAGGAGTTTTCTATTTTGTCCCTAGGCCCACAGTCAGTCAGACGAGTCTGTAAAAAAATCCTAAGGGCAGTTTAGTCTTTTCCTTTATTTCAGCGTCTATAAAAAACCCTAAGGGGCTGGTGGAATATTCCTAGTATTGGGCAGCCTATAAATAGGGCCCCAATCCCTAGGGTTAGGTCACTCTTTTGCTGAAATCACTTTTTAATCAATTCCTTGGGTCATTCCTTTTTTTTGTTCCCTGTGTGCGCCGCCAGGCCCCTGCTCATGCGTTTTTAATCCTGTATGCATTATTGTGAGTTATGTTCTTCATGAATCTTTGAGATTCTATTCTCTTCTCTTGTCATTCGAATTGCAGCAAATCTGTGGTTGTTTTTACTGCTTCGATTGACGTGCGCGGCTAGTTTATTCCTGTGCAAATGTGTTCTCTGGTTGCTTGTGTTCTTCAGCCAAGTAGTACTAGTTCTTGCATGCAGCAAGTAGTACCTACTCCCTGTAGCTACAGTACACTAGTACTCTAGCTTTGCTTTTCCTGCGTAGCCTTTTTGATCGAGTAGACAGAACGTTGTTTTTCTCTAGCTGTTTCCTGCGAAGCTCCCTCGTTGTGCGAAGTCCTTCTGTTCTGTGAGTCAGGCCTCGACCTGACTTCTTTGAAGGCTTCGCTAGGACTCCAAACTTGAACTGTGAATCTAGCTTCGAAGTATGCTCTGTTCTAAGTTTTTATTCTGACATACTTCGACACTCTTTTGCGAAGCATACTTCGATAGGCTTCGAAGTTAGCTTCGAAGCATGTCTTTCTGAAAGACTTCGCTCGGAGTGCGTTGCTGTCTTGTTCGAGTCACAATTTATGTGTTCGAAGCTTGTCTTTCGAAGTATGTTTCAAAGCTTCGACTACTTGTGAGAGCTTCAGCAGACTTCGATTCGAAGTTGGTCTGAAGATTGAAGGTTACTACTTCGGTAGTCATACCTCGATCAAGCTAGCTTCGAAGGTAGAGTGTAGGCTTCGATTTGGTTTTTCTGCCATATGTCGGGCTTCGCTTCTTTTTCGAAGGTTGCTTTTTTGTGAGGTTGTTCGAACCTTTCTGATCAAAGTCTAGGCTTCGAAGTACACTGGTTGAAGCAAGCTTCGATACTCTCATACTTCGCTTCGAAGCATACTTCGCTCTCTGCTACACTCGAACTAGGCTAGACAAAACAAACCTTCAGCACGTCAACGACAACATTTGCTCGACTTCGACATAGCGAAGCAGGCTTTGACACTGCGAAGCAGGCTTCGACACTGTGAAGTACGCTTCGACACAGCGAAGCAGGCTTCGACAAGTTTTGAACAGGAGACAGATTTTGAACAGTAACTTCTCATCCCATTCCATGTGTGCTTAGATTATTTTACTGAGAAGTTTTGATCTGCCATGTCTTGAATATTTTGTTTATCTGCCTATTAGCACTGTAGTGGTGTTTCTCTGATCTTGACACCTATTGTTTCTAGGCTAGATACTTCTAGACTTAAGCTTTCTGTTCACACTCTGCTGCTTAGTCTTTTGAGGTGCGTTGGGTGTTGGGAGCAGGAAATTGATTTGAAAGAATTTTTAGGTGCCCATTCACCCCCCTCTGGTCGCTACTTTCGGTCCTACAAGTGGTATCAGAGCCTGGTTAGGGTTTTTCCATACCTTAATCGGTTCTAAACCCCAGTAGTGATCATGACGTCTCCTGGCAAGGTCCCGTCCTTGGAAGCTTATGGCTATAACTATTGGAAGACTCAAATGCGAGTCTATCTTATGAGCCAAGGCTTGGACATCTGGGACATTTGCGTTCATAATACGTTTGTTATATTGCCAGTTGCTGAGCATGGAACTCCTGGTATCATTGCCCAACATTTGAGCAATAGTAAAGTTGTGAACATTCTGTTTTCTGGTTTAGGTCCCACTGAGTTTGAGCGTGTGAGCCATCTTTCCACTGCGAGAGAGATCTGGGCTACCCTCAAGGTACACCATGAGGGGACAGCCCAAGTCAAGGCTCGGCTCTATCAGACCTACCGGCGTGAATATGAGAACTTCACACAAAAGCCGGGTGAATCTGTTGAAGCGTTGTTTGGTCGTTTTCAATCGATCATAAACAAGCTTCGGGACAACAAGGCTGAGGGTGCTCAGTTAGTCTCAGATCATGAGCAGGTGCTCAAGGTTCTCCATACCTTGGACCCAAAGATCTGGGAGATCAAGGTATCCTCTATCGTTGAGAGCACATCTTATGATACCTTGACCATTTCTAAGTTATTTAGCAAGCTGAAGGCCACCGAGGTAGATATCCAGTTGAGATCAAATCTCACTGGCTCTGGATCAAAGTCTCTGGCCCTTGCTACACCTTCTGTTGATCCCTCTTCTGTGAGCTGTGCTGGGTTCTCTTTGATGTCTATCACTGAGGACCAGCTTGAGTCCTTGGGAGATGATGATTTGTGTCTTTTTAACAACCGGGTGCGTTGTGTTTATGACAAAAGGATGTTCAAGAGACATGGCACAAAATCCAGGTGCTTTGAGTTTTGTGATCCAGGACACTTCATTGCCGACTGCCCCAAGCGCAATGGACACAAGAAGGGCACCGGTGGTGGCTTCCATGACTCCGGCAAGCACGACAGCTCCTCCTTCAACAAGGGCAAGCCAAAAACAAGGTTCTTCAGAAAGGCCCTGAAGGATTACTGGCATGAGAACAAGAAGCGCGACAAAGCCTTCTTCGCCGAGATGGAGAAGAGTTACTCCAAGCGGTCCACGTCTTCTTCCTCTTCATCGAGCTCAAGCGATGAGGAGATCGTCATCTGGAAGGGGAAGGACAAGGATGATCCAGCAGGCCTTTACTTCATGGCTTTCGGGGACAGACCGAAGAGCCGCTCACACCAGTGCCGAAGATCCCGCAAGAGCTTCTACTCAATGCCTCTTGGGGATAAGTAAGAGAAGAGCTCCTCCGATGACTCCGACGATGACGACAACGAAAAGGTATCATCTTATGAGCACGAAATCGTTGATTTACTTGAAAGCAATCGTCAGGAGTTAAAATATCGGGAAAAATTGCTTAGGGGGGCCAAGAAGAGGATAGATGAGTTAGAGAGTGAGCTTGCCGTAGCCAACGGCAGAATTGAGAGTCTATCTTATTCCCTCTGCTTGGGTGATAGCAGTGAGTGCCCAAAGTGTGAGGTGCTTCTGTGTGACTTGTCGACTCTGAAGTCCAAGTACACAGAAAGGGTTGATGAGAGGGACACTTTGGCCACTGAGCTTGGAAGTGCTCAGCTGGAGCTGAAAGATGCTCAAGCCAATGTCGTCGTACCCTGTGCTGATTGCCCATCTCATTAGCTGTCTTAGCTGAGCTGAAGGCCAAGAGTGATGAACATTTGGGGGATTTGGAGAGAGTGAGAGCTGAGCTGGCGCAGACTAGGCTAAAGCTTGAGACACTATCAGTTCCACCCACTGTCTGTGAGAACTGTTTGTCTCTTACAATGGAGTTGATTAAGCTGAAAGCCGAGAAGTCTGTCCAGGTAGATAGCGAGTGTGAGACCTGCTTGTCTCAGGTGGAGGTACTAGCTTCCTTGAGAGAGGAGCTAGCTGATTCTCAGAATGAGAACTTTTACCTCCGTTCTATCCTGAGTTGGATCAGTGCCCGAGATCCACAACTCGGCATGATGATCCAGCAGTTCAAGAGGCAGGATGGGTTTGGGGTAGGTTACACCTACACCAAGGCTGACTTTGAGAGTGCCATTAGCCGAGCAGTGGAGTGGAGTAAAATGACTCCTGAGCAGAGATATCCCAAGACTCACTCCACTGAGTATTCCCTGGCTAGTGAGCCCAAGGATGGAGTGATCCATGAACAGCTCAAAGCTCCACCCAAGGAGCCCATCTGGGTTCCAAAGCCCAAATACCTCCACACTTCTCTTGACTCTCTTCCTGGACCCTCTCAACCCAAGAAGACTACACCAAACACCACTAAGCCCAAGAACCCCAAGCCTCAACCACATCCCAAGAAGCCCACCTATCATTGTGAGTATTGCCAGAGAGACGGGCATCTTGCGAAGTTTTGCTTTAGGAGGAAGCGGGTTGAGAGAGCAGAGCGTGCTCGTGGTGGTCAGGAGCAGTTCTACCAGCAGGGTGGTAGACTGAGAGTTCCTCGATGCGGGGGAGAGGCTGGAGGCCAGGCCGCGTCATGTAGGTGGTGCTAGAGGAGACGACTTTAATGCCCGTGCTCCAGTTGGTGGTGTTCGTTCTGGCAGAGCTCCAGGCCGTTTTGGCTACGGTCCTGGACCTCGTGGCCGAGGTTTTAGGCAGAACAGAGGACCGCGCTTTGGTACAAATTCTTCTGATGATTTTCACTTTCCGTCTTTTGAGCAGATGGCTCGACATTGGTTTAGCTCTTTTGCTAAACCTGGTGCCGGACCATTTGCTCCCCCTTACGACCACTGATTGTGCAGGATCGGGGATTGGAGGACGTTTGGATCATGGACTCAGGATGTTCTCGCCACATGACGGGACATCGCAGATGGTTCTCCAGTCTCACTCCCCCGAGCTCCAAAGAGTACATCACATTCGGGAACAGTGGACAAGGGAAGGTTAGTGGCATAGGCTCAATTCGCATTTCAGACCATTTCTCCTTGAAGAATGTTGCTTTGGTTAAAATTTGAACTTTAACTTGATTTCTGTTTCGCAACTTCTTGAGGATGGTCTGGAAGTGCGTTTTAAGAAGGGCAATTCTTCTGTGTTTGATTCTAGAGGGTCTTTGATTTGCTAGATCTTACCATTTGGTAAAGTTTTTCGAATTGACTTCTCTAGTTCTTTTGGTCCTTCTCGCTGTTTGATTGCTGGATCTTCTTCTGAGCTCTGGAAGTGGCATAGGAGGTTAGGTCATTTGAGTTTTGATCTGCTAGTCAGGTTAAGCTCTATGGACCTCATCCGAGAATTGCCCAAGCTTAAAATGGAGAAAGATCTAGTTTGTCATCCCTGTCGTCATGGGAAAATGGTGGCTGCTTCTCACTCACCTGTGACTTAGGTGATGACTTCGTATCCGGGTGAGCTGTTACACTTGGACACTGTTGGTCCAGCTCGGGTGCGCTCAGTCGGTGGGAAGTGGTACGCGCTTGTGATTATTGACGACTTTTCTCGATTCTCGTGGGTTTTCTTTTTGGAGTCTAAGGATGAAACTTTTCAGTTTGTTCATGACCTGATTTTGAAGCTGAAGAATGAGAACAATGGTTGGATGCGAGCAATTCACTCCGACAACGGCTCTGAGTTCAAGAACTCTCAGTTCGTCAGCTTCTATAGTGATCAGGGTCTTGACCATCAGTTTTCTTCTCCTTACACTCCCCCACAGAACGACGTTGTGGAACGAAAGAACCGCACGCTAGTCGAGATGGCTAGGACGATGCTCGATGAGCAGAGGACTCCTAGGCGTTTTTGGGCTGAAGCCATGAACACGGCTTGCTATCTGGCCAACTGCATTTTTCTTAGAGCTTACCTAGATAAGACCTCATACGAGTTGCGGTTTGGCAGACATCCCAACGTGAGCCACTTGCGAGCGTTTGGCTGCAAGTGCTTTGTGCTCTAGAATGGAGGGCATTTGGACAAGTTTGAGTCTCGTTGCTGGGACGAAGTTTTTCTTGGTTATGCTTTACATTCACGAGGCTTTCGTGTTTGGAACCAAGACTCCCAGCAGCTTGTCGATACTTGTGAGGTTTCATTTGATGAGTCCTTGCCTTCTTTGACTCCTTATTTTGAGCTTTCTGGCGATGATGAGCTCGGAGAGTCCATCTTTGAGGAAGATGAGGATACTCCAGCTGCTGATGAGGGTGGGCCTTCTTCACCTCCTGTAGAGCCCACACCTTCTGAGACTTCGACTGAGGACGAGGGCGGACCTCTGATCACTTCTTCCACTTCGATCGAGCCCCCTCAGTCGAGTCCAGAGGTGCCAACTGCTGACTCCGGTGAGGTGACTTTAGATCACCAGGGAACCCAAGCAGTTCAGCGTGATCACCCCTCGGAGCTCATCTTCGGTGATTTGACTAAAAGAACTTTGCGTTCATCTGGTACCTCTCTTGCTGTGTTTACTGAATCTGCTTTTGTTGCATCTTTTGAGCCCAGAGACGTTTCTCATGCTCTTTCTGATTCTAATTGGATTAATGCTATGCAAGAAGAGCTTGAAAATTTTGTCCGTAATCAGGTGTGGACACTAGTTGAGCCGCCACCAGGATGCAATCCCATAGGCACCAAGTGGGTGTTCAAGAACAAACAAGGTGAAGATGGGGTTGTGGTGCGCAACAAAGCTCGATTAGTTGCCCAGGGTTTTTGCCAGAAGGAGGGTATTGATTTTGAAGAAACTTTCGCCCCTGTTGCCCGTCTTGAGTCCATTCGCATTCTCTTAGCTTTTGCCGCTTCGAAGGGTTTTAAGCTTTTTCAAATGGACGTTAAGAGTGCTTTTCTGAACGGGTTCATAGAGGAGGAAGTTTATGTTAGGCAGCCCCCCAGTTTTGAGAACCCTAAGTTTCCTCGACATGTTTTTAAGCTGCAGAAAGCTTTATATGGTCTAAAGCAAGCCCCCAGGGCTTGGTATGACCGGTTAAAGCAGTTTTTGTTGGGGAAGGGCTTTGTGATGGGTTCTGTGGATAAAACTCTTTTCTTGCTCAGAGATGCTTCAGATTTCTTAGTCGCTCAGATTTACGTGGATGATATAATCTTTGGCGGTACTACTAATGATCTTGTGTCCAAGTTTTCTGAGCAGATGCACAGTGAGTTTGAGATGAGCCTCATGGGTGAGCTTAAGTATTTCTTAGGACTCCAGATCAAGCAGACCAAGGACGGCACATTCATCCACCAAGGTAAGTACACTCGTGACATGCTTAAGAAATTTGACTTTGGTGGGGAGTTGAAGCCGCAGATGACCCCAATGGGAACATCTGGGGGCCTGGACAATGATGAGAGTGGTGTCAAGGTCAATGAGAGAGAGTTTTGAGGGATGATCGGTTCGCTGCTATACTTGACGGCGACAAGACCAGACATACAGTTTGCCGTGGGACTTTGCGTGTGTTTCCAGTCTTCACCATGCGCGTCTCATCGGCAGGCTGTCAAGCGCATCTTCAAGTATCTCACTTATGCGCCTGATCTCGGTCTTTACTATTCAGCATCATCATCTCTTGATTTATCTGGCTTTTCGGACGCTGACTTTGGTGGGTGCCGGTTGGATCGCAAGTCGACTTCTGGTACTTGCTAGTTTCTTGGTTCGTCTCTTGTTTCTTGATCTTCTCGAAAGCAATCTGGAGTTGCTCTTTCGACCACTGAGGCTGAGTATGTAGCTGCTGCTAGCTGCTGCTCACAGTTAGTTTGGATGATTTCCACATTGCGAGATTTTGGGTTGTTCTTTCCTACCAGGGTTCCATTGTTTTGCGATAGCACCAGTGCTATTAGTGTAGGGAAAAACCCCTGTCTCCATTCAAAAACCAAACACATTGATGTGCGTTTTCACTTTCTGCGGGATCAATATGAGAAAGGTGACATTGACCTTGTTCATATTGATACCCATCATCAGTTGACTGACATTTTCACCAAACCCCTAGATCAGTCTACTTTTGAGCGTTTACGAGGGGATTTGGGTGTTGTGTATCCTTTTTAGGATATTTTGAGTCAGTTTTTCCTTCTTCTTCTTTTCTCTTTTCTTGAGTCTTTTTGTGTGTGTTCATATCATACATATTCACATATCACACTTTTGAGCTGCTTCTGTTATATGATTGAACTGCTTTACTTATTCTAGCTGGTACATGCTTTTGAATACTTGTCAATGATCATGCTTTGGTTCAATTCACTTGATATGTCTGATATTTGTCATATACATGGCTTTTATGCTTTAAACTTGAAAAATGATCACCATTGCTTCTAGTAACTAGCATGCGTAGGCTGAATGTTCTTGCTATCTGTTACATGCCTTGTAGCTAGTTCCTGACTTAGATGCAAACAAGCAACTTGGACATCTTTCTGCTTTAAAACATGGAAATGTGCTGTAAAAATGATGAAAAATCAAGAAAAATGAAAATTCCATGCCTTTTTATGCATAACTTGAAAAGATCCAGGTGGGTTTGCTTTGTCGCATTGCATTGTTCTGGACTGCGTACCATAGCACTTTGGTATGAACTAGGACAGTGTAGTGTATGCCAAGACCAATGTCTTAAGCTTCTGATGGTCCAGTTCTGGCCTAGGCTTGACTTGGTCGGTCAGCATAAGGTTTGACACGCAAATAACCCCTGGCAAAAATGAAAAAGGAAAAAGAAAAAGCCTAAAAATTGAAATGATAACAAGTTTGCTGAAGCACTTTGTTTTGGACAATGCTTATCTTGGTAGATATCAGTTAGCTTCTACATCTCATGTTTTACCTTGCTTGTCAACCGGAAAATGTGGTGATGCTTTTGTTTGCAAAAATTGAAAAATGCATGCTAATGACTTTCTTTAGATATCATCTATTGCACTGCTCCTGCCATGTGTCTTAGACAGTATGTCTTTTGCTATACTTGTTAGATGTTGAAATTGCAGTCAATCATATCAGAGAAGCATGCTTTCTTCACTCCACCTGCACCCCAGTTGCATTCATTGCATATTTTGATGGGGAGTTGTATTTCAGGGGAGTCTGTGTCTCTTTTGAGTGCTTGATGAGTTCACTTGTCAACAAGGGGGAGAAATCTTGGGATCTGAATTTAAGGGGGAGTTTTTTGTCCCGTTTTGTCCTTACTCTTTTGATATCCTTGTTGATGTTTCTGAGATTGTACTCATTTTGAGCTTTTACATTTTGGTTAACCATAATGACCACTTCTTGCTTTTGTTTGTCTTTTGGTCATTAGGGTTAAACTTTTACTTTATTTTCTTCTTCTTTGTTTTCTTGTGCTTTGTTTTCGTGTTTCCACGGTTATTCGCAGGTACTGAAGAGCTGAAGAAGTGAAGTGTTGACAATGCACTCATCAAGGGAGAGATTGAGGAGCCATGCTGAATAGCGTGGGCCTCATGGCCCCAGATGTGATGAGTCATTGTCAACGATAGTCAAGAGGACTGAAAAGAGTGAAGATCTGCTGTTTCATGGGCCGCGTGTGGCTCAGGTACACGGGCAGCGAGCGACTGTCGGGCTGAAAGAGCTACGAAGTCGGGTTGGCCCAATCTAGGTACATGGGCTAGGAGCAGCAGAAGACTCACTGGGCTATTGACCAGGATTGACTCAGGTACACGGGCGGTGAGTGATTGCCGGGCTAAGAGAGCTGCGGAATCAGGCCATCCCAATACGGGTACCTGGTGTAAAGTCGGTGGAGGCTTTGTCAGTTTCGGCGCAAAACTGACGACTGCTGATCTTGTATCGGACTGTCCAGAAGAGAAGCCGTAGTCGCTACGAAAGCTTATCTTCCGGATAAGTCATCTGTAAATAGGAGTTTTCTATTTTGTCCCTAGGCCCACAGTCAGTCAGACGAGTTTGTAAAAAATCCTAAGGGCAGTTTAGTCTTTTCCTTTATTTCAGCGTCTGTAAAAAACCCTAAGGGGCTGGTGGAATATTCCTAGTATTGGGCAGCCTATAAATAGGGCCCCAATCCCTAGGGTTAGGTCACCCTTTTGCTGAAATCACTTTTTAATCAATTCCTTGGGTCATTCCTATTTTTTTGTTCCCTGTGTGCGCCGCCAGGCCCCTGCTCATGCGTTTTTAATCATGTATGCATTATTGTGAGTTCTGTTCTTCATGAATCTTTGAGATTCTATTCTCTTCTCTTGTCATTCGAATTGCAGCAAATCTGTGGTTGTTTTTACTGCTTCGATTGACGTGCGCAACTAGTTTATTCCTGTGCAAATGTGTTCTCTGGTTGCTTGTGTTCTTCAGCCAAGTAGTACTAGTTCTTGCATGCAGCAAGTAGTACCTACTCCCTGTAGCTACAGTACGCTAGTACTCTAGCTTTGCTTTTCCTGCGTAGCCTTTTTGATCGAGTAGACAGAACGTTGTTTTTCTCTGGCTATTTCCTGCGAAGCTCCCTCGGTTGTGCGAAGTCCTTCTGTTCTGTGAGTCAGGCCTCGACCTGACTTCTTCGAAGGCTTCGCTAGGACTCCGAACGTGAACTGTGAATCTAGCTTTGAAGTATGCTCTGTTCTAAGGTTTTATTCTGACATACTTCGACACTCTTTTGCGAAGCATACTTCGACAGGCTTCGAAGTTAGCTTCGAAGCATGTCTTTCTGAAAGACTTCGCTCGGAGTGCGTTGCTGTCTTGTTCGAGTCACAGTTTTTGTGTTCGAAGCTTGTCTTTTGAAGTATGTTTCAAAGCTTCGACTACTTGTGAGAGCTTCAGCAGACTTCGATTCGAAGTTAGTCTGAAGATTGAAGGTTACTACTTCGGTAGTCATACCTCGATCAAGCTAGCTTCGAAGGTAGAGTGTAGGCTTCGATTTGGTTTTTCTGCCGTATGTCGGGCTTCGCTTCTCTTTCGAAGGTTTCTTTTCTGTAAGCTTGTTCAAACCTTTTTGATCGAAGTCTAGGCTTCGAAGTACACTGGACGAAGCAAGTTTCGATACTCTCATACTTCGCTTCGAAGCATACTTCGCTCTCTACTACACTCGAACTAGGCTAGACCAAACAAACCTTCGGCACGTCAACGACAACCTTCACTCGACTTCGACACAACGAAGTAGGCTTCGACACTGCGAAGCAGGCTTCACCAAGTTTCGAGCAGGAGACAGATTTTGAACAGTAACTTCTCATCCCATTCCATGTGTGCTTAGATTATTTTACTGAGAAGTTTTGATCTGCCATGTCTTGAATATTTTGTTTATTTGCCTATTAGCACCGTATTGGTGTTTCTCTGATCTTGACACATGTTGTTTCTAGGCTAGATACTTCTAGACTTAGGCTTTCTGTTCACACTCTGCTGCTTAGTCTTTTGAGGTGCGTTGGGTGTTGGGAGCAGGCCATTGATTTGAAAGAATTTTTAGGTGCCCATTCACCCCCCTTTGGTCGCTACTTTCGGTCCTACAGTAGCCCAGATCTCTCAAGCAGTGTCGAGATGGCTAACACGCTCAAACTCACTGGGACCTAAACCAGAAAATAGTATGTTCACTTCCTTGTTGTTCAGGTCATGCAGAGCAACTATCTCAGGAGTAGTACGCTCTGCAGACGGAAGCACAGTAAAAGTAGCATGAACACACACATATCCCATATCCTCGAGCTCTAGCTCAATAGATAGGCTCGCATGTGAGTCTTCCAATAGTTGTAGCCAAATACCTCAAGGGACGGAACCTTGCCAGAAGATGTAATGATCGCTACCTTGGGTTAGAACTGGTTAAGGTATGGAAAAACCCTAACTAGGCTCTGATACCACTTGTAGGACCGAGAGTAGCAACCAGCGGGGGGGTGAATGGGCGCCTAAAAAAATTCTTTCGAATCAATGGCCTTCTCCCAACACCCAACACACCTCAAAAGACAATCAGCAGAAACAATCAGATCAAAAACAATGAAAATAATCTAGCCTAAAAATGATCGGTGTCCTAATCGAAAAGACACCACCAAAGTGCTGAAAGGCATATTACACATCATTCAAAGATCAAACGTCATCTCCACAAAAATCTTGTCAAAACACAGATGATTCATCATACACATGCAGAATATATCAATGATCATTCATAGAGTGAGCTGTAATAAAAGTGCTTGATAAAATAACCACAAAATAATCACAACAATTATAACTACAAGTGCACGCAAAACAAGAAGATATTACTGTTCACAGTTGTCTCCTGGTCAGCACTTAGCCGAAGGCTATGTACCTGACCTCCGAAGCCTGCGTTCCAGCGAGGCCAAGCGACACGTCGCGCTGCTATAGCGAAGCCCCAGTGACTTAGCTGAGTCACCCCACGCCTCGAGCATGTCCCTCGTGAAGCCCCGACCGATTTCCGAAGCCTACACGCCGCTTGCCATAGTCCAACGAAGCCCGCGACGCCATGTGGCTTCCAGCACCAAGCCACACGAGCGGCCCGAGAGATTCTTCCCGTGGAGCACCGAAGTATGGCCCGCTGCTCACGTGGCCCAAGTACTATGATCCTCGTGCCGCTTCCACCGAGAATCCAGCACACCAGCGTCTCAGCGTCTCTCGCTTCAGATCGCAAGCACAAAATAAGGGATCAAAGTTAGCGGCAGATGAACATGAGAATGAACAGGAAAGCAGGAAATGAACTCTGATTTTTCATTAAAGTGAGTTGGAAACCCTAGGGGGGATTGGGGCCCTATTTATAGGCAACCCAATAAATCAGGAAAAACCCAATTTACCCTTAGGGTTTTTTTTACAGACGCTGAAATAAACTTGAAAAGACCAAAATGTCCTTAGGATTTTTACAGACTCGACTAACACAGACCATGGGCCTAAAAGGCAAAATAGTAAAATCCTATCTAAAGGTAACTTGTCCTGATGCGGAGCTTTCTTAGCAGCTACTGCTTCTCTTCAAGACCATCGGATCTCTGATGGGCGGTCTTGGATGGTTGCGTCGGTTTTACACCGAAACCGACAAAGTGTCCGCTGTCTTCGCACCAGGTACCCGGATTGGGTCGGCCCGATTCCACGGCTCCCTCAGCCCAGTAATCGATCGCCGCCCGTTTACCTAGGTCAAATCCGGTCAATAGACCAACAGATCCCCTGT
This sequence comes from Zizania palustris, assembly GCA_019279435.1. Lineage (NCBI taxonomy): Eukaryota > Viridiplantae > Streptophyta > Magnoliopsida > Poales > Poaceae > Zizania > Zizania palustris. The sequence goes on along the minus strand of JAAALK010000285.1, from coordinate 17,389,534 downwards.
CGTTCCTGGCCCATGTACCCGGATTGGGCTGACCCGCCTCCGCGGCCTCTCTTCCCGACAGTCGCTCGCCGTCCTTGTACCTGAGTCACACGTGGCTCAAGAACCGACAGATCTCGTCTCCTCTTCATGTCTCTCTGTTGACAATCACTCATCACTTCTAGAGCCATGAGGCCCATGATCTTCAACATGGCTCCTCAGAAGATAGTGATGTAATTTGGTACATGTGTAATAAAGTGATAAACACAAACGTTCCATGAGCACGTACCTGGTTTTAGCATCCAATAGGTGGTGACTCAAGATTGTGATGATGTACTCTTTTCCCTCCACCTCCTGAGTTAGTACAGTCCTATCACGCTATCTTCTGCAGTGATGTACAACCGAAAGGGAATTCCGGCCTTCGGTGATCTCACCACGGGCGGCGATGACAAGCATTCTTTAATCCTTTCGAAGGCGTTTTGCTGACTTTCCCCCAAGCAAACTCGGCTTCATTCTTTAGCCGGAGTATCAGGACAAATGCATCAATTTTGCTAGACAAATTGTATATAAAACGATGCAAATAATTCATCTTGCCTAGCAACTTTTGCACATCTTTCTTACATGTTGGCGCTGCAAAGTTCCTAATCATTTCGAGCCTCTTAGGATCAATTTCTATACGCCTTTCATGAATCATGAATCCCAAGAACTTGATGGCCGACATGCCGAAAGCACATTTGAGCGGGTCCATGTTTAAGCCATACTGCCACATTCTATCAAAAGCAACTTTCAAATCGGCTAAGTGGTTATCCATAGTGTCCGATTTGACTACAACATCATCTATGTATACTTCTAACATAACTCATAACAAGTCATGAAAGATCAAGTTCATAGCAAGTTGATATGTAGCGCCAGCATTCTTTAAACCAAAGTCATAACGACCCACTCAAATAAGCTGACAAAACCAGGGCATCGAATGGCTGTCTTGTAGACGTCCTCTTCAACCATTAAAATTTGATTATAACCAGTGTTGCCATCAAGAAAACTTAGTACCTTGTGTCCTGAGGCGTCGTTGATCAACATGTCGGCTATCGGCATGGGATACTCGTCTTTCGGAGTGGCCTTGTTAAGGTCCCAGAAATCAATACAAACTCATATTTTGCTGCTCCCTTTCTTCTCCACAGGCACAATATTAGCGACCCATTCAGCATACCTGCATGGCCTAATAAACTTAGCTTTAAGTAGTCGTTCTACCCCTTCTTTAACTCAGTCATACATGGCCAAATTAAAGTGACGAGGGGGCTGTTTATAAGGCCTAAACCTAGGCTTAATAGGCAGCCGATGCTCCATGAGCTTGCGGCTTAATCCAGGCATCTCGCTATATTCCCATGCGAAACAGTCGACGTACGACCGAAGCAATTTTATTACTTTGGCCTTTTCATCAGCCTGTAAATGTTGGTTTACATAAGTAGGCCTTGGAATGCTACCATTGCCTATGTCGACCTCTTCTAAGGGGTCGGCTGACGCAAAACCTTGCCCTAACTTCTCTACTTCGCTAAAGTCTTCGATGGCCTCGACAATACCGTCTTTAGCAGAATGATATTGCTCTACACGAGACTTTAGCCAATCTAGATTACTTTTGCTAGACATGGTTACTAATTTAGAAATAGCCGTGCTACACCAGCCGGATTTACAAACACTGGTATGAAACATCCATCGAATACACTAACGAAGTCATAATCCGAAAGGTCTCTACCTAATAAACACTCTACTTTGTTGTGGATGGCATCGATGGATACATCGACCAATGCTACCTAGGCCGAAGTGTTCTCTGGTATGACTTCTACATCATCGCCATCCCACTGTATTAGGCATTGGTCCAAAGTAGACGGAATGCAGTAATTTGCGTGAATCCAGTCATGCCCGAGCAACACACTGTAGTTACATGCACATCAACGATGAAGAATGTTGTCGGTAACGTCTTGTTACCTATTGTCAACTCCATGGAGAGTACGCCTTTCACCTCAGAACTCTCGCCGTTGAAGTTGTTGATCATTAGATTAGTTTTCTTCAAATCTTTCTTGCCCCTACCAAGCTTCTTCAACAGAGAGTAAGGCATTAGGTTAACGGTGGCGCCACCGTCGACAATCATTCTTGAGATCGGCTTTCTGTCGATGTGACATCTGACGTAGAGAGGCTTTAGATGGTGAGCCGTATCCTCGGGCTTCTCAAAAATAGCATTGCATGGGCCGAGGTTCAACTGAGCGACCTCGGCATCATCTTGTGGTAGGGCGAACTCGGCGGGCAGCATGATGACGTTGATGTACATCGCTTGAGGTGTGGGCCCCTTAGAGGTGGGCGTGTAGTCGTCGTCGAGCGTGTCGTCACCGTCGTCGCTCAGACTAGGAGCCGAGTTGGTTATTTAAACTGGCTTGATCCTCCATACCTGTCTCGTAGCTAGCCGAGGGCGTATTTCCTCAAAGATAGCGTCTCTCTCATCCTTGGCCTTTTTCTCACGCATCTCCTGTGCCCGAAGGCGCTGTAGATGCCTTTTCTATGATTTGGACATGCCTGGAGGTGCCCAAAATGGTTGTGGCTTTGTAACAGCCCCAGAATTAAAATAAAATAAAAATGAGGGAAATAAATTTTCTGGAATAAAAATGAATTATTTAATTAAAGAAAAGGGCTAAAAGAACCTAATTAAAGCAAAACAGGGATAAATATTTCAAACCTGAACCTGAAAAATTTATGGTGGAAACTAGAGGCCAAGAAATATTTTTGAGAATTTTTACAAAATTTTTCCAACAGATCTTCAAGCCTTAAGCAAATATTTGAATTTGTAGAATTAAATTTAATGGAAAATACATTTTCAATAGTGTTGGGCCGCCTCCCTCCTTTCTTCCATCCATCCCGGCCCAATCCAGCCGCCTCGGCAACTGACAGGCGGGACCCACCTGTCGGTACCGTTCTCCCCCTCCCTCTCCTCTCCCGCGCGCTCCGCCGGTCCCACCCGCCAGCCTCCAATCCACGCGCATCAGCCGCTTCCATCCCGGTCCCACTTATCGGCGCCGAAACCTTCCCTCATGCCCGTGCTTCGGTCAGGCCCACCTGGCAGCCTCCCACGTCCCCCACTCCCGCCGCTGACCACCCGGGCCCGCTAGCCAGCCCGCCCCCTTTTCGCTCGGTCTATGACAGGTGGAGCCCACCTGTCATATCCGTCTTCCCCGATGGAAGGGGGATCCCCTTCCATGCCGGCGCCCCCCCCTTCCAAATTCCGCCGCCGACCACCAAATCCCGCCAACCCGACCCCGGAATCCTTTCCCCCGACCACCAACGATCCCCTTCCCCCTATTCCCACGTGTTTTTGCCATAGATGGCCAGAGATCGCATGTATGGTAAGCTCGCCGACAAAAATGGAAACCTCCCCTCGGTTTCCCCTCTATCGCCTTCCATACATAGCGTCGGTGACCTCTATTTAACCCCTGACCGCCACCGCGTCTCGCCTACACCAAAACCTCTCGAGCCCTCCCCATCCCGAGCCGCCGCCTCATTCTTTCGGGTATTTCCCCTGCTTCGGCTCCGGCAAGCATTCGCCGTCGACTCGGTCCGTCGCCGCCCTCGCCGTCGGCACCGTCGGGATCCCCGACGCCTCCTCTACCCCGGCCCCACCTCCATTGGGCCAGATCACCACCGGAGCCCATCGCCACTGGTGAACCCGAGAAAACCCCACCACCTCTTCTCGTCGCCGGCCGCCATCTATTGCCCTTCGTCACCAACGCCAGTACCCTTGCACTCCTTATGGCTCCCTCTTTCCATTTCTGCCCGAAACCGAGGCATAGGACCCTTGCCGCCGTCGCCGCGCCAGCACCCGTGTGCCACCATCGCCAGGGAAGAAGGGGGTAGTTCCCCTTCACTGTGTGCCATGCCAGATGGGGCGATAACCATCCGATTAGGATCATGCGGTGCAGATTAAAAACAGATTCAAGTGCCCAGATTCGCGGTTGACTTCTGTTGACCGGTACTGCCAAATCTGGACACTCGGATCTTCATTAAATCATGGCCGTTGGATCTGGATCTGACTGCGGCCACGTGCCCGGCTCACGCACGCAGTCAACGGTTCACGGTGAACCCAGTTCACCGTGGACCAAAGACTGTTTCTGGTTTAAATAAAATTCATAAAATAGTCTAAACTTCAAAAATTCATATCTTGCTCAAATTAACTCCAAATTTGACCATTTTAATTCTGGAAAATTTGTCTTTTTATCCTCTACACTTTTATACAATAAAATAATATGTTTATTTGGCACAAAATATTCTTATTAAATAATCAAGAAAAGTCCCCTTTAGGATGTAATTAATATTTCATTTAAATAATTCAGAAAAACCCTTAAAAATTTATATATTAATTTCAGATGATATAAGTGACTCCATTTCACTGTTTCTAATACAATTAAAATAGAATGTTCATTCTGTCCATGTCATTTTATTAAATAATATTTCAAAGGCCCTTTTAGGATAAATAAGTAATTCATTTAATAAAAAGTTAACACTTTATAAAAATATCATAAAAACTTATATCATAACTTCAGAAGACCTAATAACTTAAGTTCACTATTTTTACCACAATAAAAATAATAAGGTTATTTTATACCTTTTTACTCCATCTCTAAAAGGGAAACTAAACGCCTCTGAGAACAAAATACTTATATCAATTTATAAAATTCAGAAACCTCTTTAAAAATTAATCTTAAATATTTAAGTAACCATTCCCTAAAATTTGAGACTCTATCTCCTTTACTTAATCCAACAAAAACATGTATGCTTGTATGGTTGATTTTTTTGATTGTTTATTGAATGTCGTATTTACTTTTCCGTATCAAGAGGACTACATCGTCGTCGATGATCCGGAGTCTTATCCTGAGGTTCCACCTTCACCATTCGCGGATCAAGGCAAGTCACAGAACCCTCATGTGAAAATAGTTGATCATCATTGAGCCCAATTTTTCATAATTACCGCTATAACTCATAGGAATTAAATATTGCATTAGTCTGTTATCAAGCCCTACGTTATATTTATTAGATCCCCGTCCTTTTGTGTAAACCCAAGCCATGCTTATTGAGCCTGAACTCCTTGTCACTCTACTATATTATATTAGCTAGTGTCCAATGTATCGACACAACGGCTATAGGATAAAAGAATGAGTCGTAGACAGATGGATTCTACTATATGTATTTACCTCGTTATTCTCATCTCTGGATTTTGTTGAAGTTGGCTATGTTATAAGTATGGTGGGTTCCGGGTGCAAGCTAGGTCATTGGTTGATCGCACCCGGGGCACTATAAGGACCGGTCTGCGGGATCCGTTGCAAAGCACTTCCATACTAACCACAAGTCTAGTGGGTAAGTCCTAACTGGAGGTATGGATCATACCAACTTGGAACACCATAGTGGAGGGGTACAAGGGGCAACCTACGGGTGACTTGTACCGACGTGGCTCAACGGGGGGTATGGCGTGGCCCGAAGTGTCTGGGAAACCATACGAAACTTATAAGAGGGTGTTATCGAATTGGTGCGTTCCATGCTGAAGGTTTTGGCACGAGCTTCTTGTGACAGGAGTCATTTAACACACTGCGGTGTGCGGGAAATGAGTGCCTTGTGGGTATAGTAGTACACCTATGATCAGAGTAAATAAATCTTTTCGAAAAGCCGAGCCCACAGTCAAGGGTGGGTTGTGTGACCTCTCGCAGTTAGTTTACTGTTATGTGAATGTACGTGTTATTCATGGCATGTAAGGACTGTTGAGCGAGGGTGGGCTGACTGTACCCCTTGAGTTAGAAGATGATGCATGAACTCATGTTTACTTTTCTGCACTAATATCTGGATTACATTAAATTCTTTACAAACATGCTTTTCCGCAAAAGTGAGCCACTACCTTCCTTGTTATTACCTTGCATTGTAATTGCATTCGGTGGATTGCTGAGTACGATTGTACTCACCCCCATTGACTTACACCACCAGAGGCAGTCTACTACGAGGAGGGCGAAGGTCTAGAGTAGCGACCCAGTCAAGGCACGAGACTGGAAGAAGACGCTCATCTAGAGGATTTATTTTATTAGTTTCTCTTTATTTTAACTCTTTTGTAATAATATGGTCTACAGACCATGATTGATTGGCGTATTGTACGCAGTTGTGTGATGAACGTCTTGTATTTATTGATTTTCTATGGAATTTCAATAAATTCCCGGTTTTATTAAATCGGGGCGTGACAGGCTTGGTACCAGGTGCCACCATTTTGTTTCTCTGATTTCTGGTCGAAGGGGTACCACCTAGGCCGACCTCGCATGTTTCATAATTGGGGGATACCTCGCTGCGGACCCTGTCGGTCAGACTGGCCTCGTTCGGACGATCAGATCGGGCTCCGGCACTAGCCTCGACTGGATCAGGGGACTTACCTCCGTTGGGTTTCGGTGAGGGGGCCTTTGGGATTGGGACTTCTTGAGACCCTACTTTGACCGTGATGGCTTTGGACTCCCTCTCCTTCACCACTTCGCATCCGTCTCCCTAAGCTCCGTCCTATGTGAGTCGATTCAGAGGTACTACAGATAGCCTGTGGATGATGTCTCCCTTCGCCGCATCTGTTTGTCCCTGCCAGTTATAATACTCCGAAGGAAAACAAGGGACAACGTTATTTTGCGAAGGGTACTCGGGCTGCGAGGTGCACGGAGCCCACGGGGTCCCTGCCCAGTTGTATGGCGGAGGCATCGGCGGCTCCAGTGGCTTTTCCCACTGTGGGCCGAAACCATTGTCTGGAGGCAGGCTTGGCCCTTTCGGACCATATCAGCAAAGGGTCTTGCCAGGCCAGAGGTATGTTTGGCCATTGTTGGCTGAAGCCTCCTGCCGGCGGGTTCGTCCGGAGCGAAGTTGAGCTTGGCCACTAGGGTCCAAACTCATTGTGTGAAAGGTTCGGATACTGTGGTCCAAACTCGTTCTGCGCAGGGTTCGACAACTGGGGTCCGAATCCTTTGTGTGGAAGGTTCGACCACTGTGGTCCGAAGCCAACCTCCGACTGTTTTAGTCTCTTCGGCTGTCTTAGCCTTTCTGTGCGGGGCATGTTCCCTTAGCTTTTTTCTGATGTTTGTTCAACAACATCTGATATGTCACCTTTGGCTTCTTGCGAGCCTTAGCCGAAGGAGATGTGTTGACATTCCGTTTCCATACTCCTACTTCAGGGTTCTTTGGTACAAGTGTGCGTGTTCGTGATTCTCCAATAATGACCGCTTCCCCTTTAGCTGACTCGGCCTACTCTGGCTGAATCAGCACCCTCTTCTCATTGAGGTCGATGGTGTTTACGAGAAAGAGGTCTTTGTCTAGCTTCATCTTTGGACTGGGGTCTATTTTCAATCGTCCTTTTTCTATGGCCAATTGAACCTATCGACAAAAAATGTTGCAGTCGTTAGTATAATGTGAATGAGAATCATGCCACTTACAGTAGGGGTGTTTCTTTAGCTCGTCGGCTGATGGAATGACTTGGCCATTAGGCAACCTGAGAAGCTTGTTCTTCAAGAGGAAATCAAATATTTTATCACACTTAGAAATATCAAACGAGTATTTGACTTCGCTAGGCTGACTCTTGGTGGGAGATGGCCGCAACTCAGAGCAGGTAACAGGTTTGCTCTTAGCATTCCAAACCCATTCGACCACATACATGTCAGCCGAATCTTCTTCCTCCTCTGACTCTTCCTCGTCGGAGTGCTCCATAATGTGGACTTCAGCCCTAGGCTTGTTAAACATTTTAATAAATCTTTTATCCTTGGCCCAGCCTTCCTGGACCAGGGCTTGTTGTAAGTCTTGGCTCACTTCCAAAAGGTGTTGGTTGTATAATCTCTCTTTAATTTCAGAACACAATTCGTTGAAAGCTAGATCTGCTAAATCCCTTTCTGAAATATTAAGATTAAAACACCAGTTTCTAGTATCTCTAAAGCGCTTGACGTACTCTGAGATACTCTCACTAGATTTTTGTCTAACTGATGTTAAGTGTGATAGCCTAAGTTCTGTCTCATCTGTATAAAAATAGTCATGGAACTTTTGTTCCAATTCAGCCCACGTTATGACAGAGTTTGGCGGGAGCGCCGAAAACCAAGTGAAAGCGGTGCCAGACAGTGAGAGAGAGAACAACCTAAGTTTTGAAGCATCCGACCCACTAGCTTCTCCACACTGTGCTAAAAACTGACTGACATGCTCAAGTGTGGTTTTGTTACCCTCACCGTCATACTTAGTGAACTCAGGTACTCAATAGCCGTGAGGGTAAGGTATCGTATCGAAATGGTCGGGGTACGACTTTCGGTAAACCTTAGCTCGACCCCTAGGCACGAAGACGGTGCACTCTCTAAATAATGCGCAGATCCGCTCCTCTATGTCGTCCTGGCCCATTGCCTACGCGCGTCTCTCATGTGGGGGCACGACACGTGGCGGTATGACAGCGTGTCAGCTACGGGGGTCTTCCTCACATGCTGGCTCTAGGTATGTGGTGTGCTCAGGCCTATATGTTGTAGGACCGAAAGTAGCGACTAGAGGGAGGGTGAATGGGCGCCTAAAAATTCTTTCGAATCAATGACCTATTCCCAACACCCAACGCACCTCAAGAGACTAAGCAGCAGAACAGATCACCCAAGCCTAAAAGTATCTAGCCTAGAAACGACCAGTGTCAAAAACAGAGAAACACCAATACAGTGCTAATAGGCAGATAAACAAAATATTCAAAACATGGCAGATCAACCTTCTCAGCAAAATAATCTAAGTGCACATAGAATGAGATGAGAAGTTACTGTTCGGAATTTGTCTCCTGTTTGATACTTGTCAAAGCCTGCTTCGCAGTGTTGAAGCCTGCTTCGCTGTGTCGAAGCCTACTTTGCTGTGTCAAAGCCTGCTTAGGAGAAGAATGTCGAAGTCTAGCGAAGTCTATCGTTGAAGTGCTGGAGGTTTGTTGAGTCTAGCCTAGTTTGAGTGTGGCAGAATGCGAAGTACGCTTCGGTGTGAAGTATGAAAGTATCGAAGCTTGCTTCAAACATAGTACTTCGAAGACTATACTCCGATCAGACAGCTTCGAACAAAGTTTGCAGAAAAGCAACCTTCGAAAGAGAAGCGAAGCCAAACACACAGCAGTAAGACCAAATCGAAGCCTACACTCTACCTTCGAAGCTAGCTTTGATCGAGGTATGACTACCGAAGTGGTAACCTTCGAACCGTGGACTAACTTCGAATGACTAGCTCTGAACCCATAAACCGTGACCCTCGAAAAAAGGGCAGCAGCAGAAAGACCTCAGAAAACACACTCCGAGCGAAGTCTACCAGAGAGACATGCTTCGAAGCTAACTTCGAAGCCTGTCGAAGTATTGACTTCGGAGAGCTCGAGTCGAAGTACACCTTCGCAGATTAACTCGAAGCCTGTTTCACAGAATAGAAGGACTTCGCACAAAACATGGGACTTTGCCAGAAACAACCAGATAAATTCAAGACTCTGTCTACTCGATCAAAAAGGCTATGCAGTAAAAAGCAAAGCTATAGTACTAGTGTACTGTTGCTACAGGGAGTAGGTACTACTTGCTGCATGCAAGAATTAGTACTACTCAACGTAAGAACAGAAGCAATAGAGACACAATCGCTCAGGAATGAAATAACTGCGCACGTCAATCGAAGCAGTAAAAACAACAACAGAATTTCTGCAACTCGAATGACAAGAGAAGAGAATAGAATCTCACGGATTCATGAAGAACAGAACTCACAACAGTGCATGCATGAATAAAAATGGCGTGAGCAGGAACCTGGCGGCGCACAAAACAAGAGAGAGATGACCCAAGGAATGATTAAAAAGTGATTTCTTGAAAGGGTAACCTAACCCTAGGGATTGGGGCCCTATTTATAGGCTGCCCAATAGCTAGGAATATTCCACCAGCCCCTTAGGGTTTTTTACAGATGCTAAAATAAAAGGAAAAGACTAAACTGCCCTTAGGATATTTTTACAGACTCGATTGACTGATCGTGGGCCTAGGGAAAAAATAGTAAACTCCTATTTACAGATGACTTATCCGGAAGCTAAGCTTTCATAGCGACTACGGCTTTTCTTCTGGACAGTCTGATACAAGATCAGCGGTTGTCAGTTTTGCGCCGAAACTGACTAAGCCTCCACCGACTTTGCACCAGGTACCCGGATTGGGCCGGCCCAACTTCACAGCTCTCTCAGCCCGGCAATCGCTCACCGCCCGTGTACCTGAGTCAATCCTGGTCAACAGCCCAGTGGGTCTTCTGCTGCTCTTAGCCCATGTACCCGGATTGGGCCTGCCCGACTTCGCAGCTCTTTCAGCCCGACAGTCGCACGCTACCCGTGTACCTGAGTCACACGCGGCCCAGACACATCAGGTCTTCCCTCTTCTTCTGTCCTCTTTGACTGTCGTTGACAATGACTCATCACATCTGGAGCCATGAGGCCCACGCTATTCAGCATAGCTCCTCAATCTCCCCCTTAATGAGTGCATTGTCAACACTTCTCTTCATCAGCTCTTCAGTACCTGCGAACAACTGTGGAACACGAAAACAAAACACAAGAAAACAAAGAAGAAGAAAAATAAAGTAAAAGTTTAACCCTAATGACCAAAAACCAAACAAAAGGCAAGAAGTGGTCATTATGGTTAACCAAAATGTAAAAGCTCAAAATGAGTGCGATCTCAGAAAATTTCTCCCCCTTGTTGACAAGTGAACTCATCAAGCACTCGAAAAAGAGACACGACTCCCCCTGAAATGCAATTCCTCTTCAAAATACGCAATGAATGCAACTGGGGTGCAGGTGGAGTGTAGAAAGCATGCTTCTCAGATATGATTGACTGCAATTGCAGTATCTAACAGGTATAGCAAAAGACATACTGTCTAAGATACATGGCAAGATTAGTGCAACAGATGATATCTAAAGAAAGTCATTATCACACATTTTTCAGTGTTCGGCAAACAAAAGCATCACCACATTTTCCAGTTCACAAGCAAGGTAAAACACGGGATGCAGAAGCTAACTGATATCTACCAAGATAAGCATTGTTCGAAACAAAGTGCTTCAGCTTTCTTGTTATCTTTTTAATGTTCCAGTTTTTTCATTGTCCTTTTTCATTTTCGCCAGGGATTATTTGCATGTCCAACCTTATGCTGACCGACCAAGTCAAGCCTAGGCCAGAACTGGACCATCAGAAGCTTAAGACATTGGTCTTGGCATACACTACACTGTCCTAGTTCATACCAAAGTGCTATGGTACGCAGTCCAGAACAATGCAATGCGACAAAGAAAACCCACCTGGATCTTTTCAAGTTATGCATAAAAAGGCAAGGAATTTTCATTTTCTCAATTTTAGATCATTTTTATAACACATTTTCCATGTTAAAGCATAAAGATGTCCAAGTTGCATATCTGCATCTATGTGAGGAACTAGCTACAAGGCATGTAACAGATAGCAAAAGCACTCAGACTACACATGCTAGTTACCAGAAGCAATGGTGATCATTTTTCAAGTTTAAAGCATAAAATCCATGCATATGACAGATATCAAACATATCAAGTGAACTGAACCAAAGCATGTACCGGCTAGAATAAGTAAAGCAATTCAATCATATAACAGAAGCAGCTCAAAAGTGTGATATGTGAATATGTATGATATGAACACACACAAAAAGACTCAAGAAAAGAGTAAAGAAGAAAGAAAAACTGACGCAAAATATCCTAGAAAGGATACACAACACCCAAATCCCCTCGTAAATGCTCAAAAGTAGACCGATCTAGGGGTTTGGTGAAAATGTCAGCCAACTGATGATGGGTATCAACATGAACAAGGTTAATGACACCTTTCTCATATTGATCCCGCAAAAAGTGAAAGCGCACATCAATATGTTTGGTTTTTGAATGGATACAAGGGGTTTTCCCTACACTAATAGCACTGGTGCTATCGCAAAACAAAGGAACTCTGGTAGGAAAGAACAACCCGAAATCTCGCAGAGTGGAAATCATCCAAACTAACTGTGAGCAGCAGTTAGCAGCAGCTACATACTCAGCCTCAGTGGTCGAACGAGCAACTCCAGATTGCTTTCGAGAAGACCAAGAGACAAGGGAAGAACCAAGAAACTAGCAAGTACCGGAAGTTGACTTGCGATCCAACCGACACCCACCAAAGTCAGCGTCCGAAAAGCTAGATAAATCAAGAGATGATGATGCTGAATAGTAAAGACCGAGATCGGGCGCATAAGTGAGATACCTGAAGATGCGCTTGACAGCCTGCCGATGAGACGCACGTGGTGAAGACTGGAAGCGCGCATAGCCCCACGGCGAACTGAATGTCCGGTCTTGTCACCGTCAAGTACAACAACGAACCGATCATCCCTCGAAACTACCTCTCGTTGACCTTGACGCCGCTCTCATCCTTGTCCAGACCCCCAGATGTGCCCATCGGGGTCATCTGTGGCTTCAGTTCCCCACCAAAGTCAAATTTTTTCAACATGTCGTGAGTGTACTTACCTTGGTGGATGAAAGTGCCATCCTTGGTGTAACACCCCAAATTTTCAATACAATAAAAATATTATTAAATTCAATTTCTTGGAATATATATTTCTGAAAATACTTTAAATACCTCTTTATACCCTTTTGAACTACAACTTAGAGTAGATGGTCAAACCAGTAGCTGAATATTTTGTATAGACTCCCAAGGCCAAGAAATGTTTTTGAGAATTTTTACAAATTTTTGACCACTTTGGAAATGCCCCAAATGATTTAATCTATTTTCTGCAATTATTTTTAATCAGAAAATAATTTCAAACAGTAACGGGCTCCCTCCCCTCCCTTCTCTCCCTCCCGGCCGGCCCAGCCCGTTACCTCACGCGCCTCTGGCTGACGGCCTGACCCCACCTGTCGGCGCCGAACATTTTCCCTCGCGCGCGCGCCCGACACCTCGGCCCCACCCGTCAGTCGCCACCCTCACCCTCTCGCGCCCACTGACGAGTGGCCCCCGCTTGTCAGGACCTTCGTCCCCGCGAGATCCGCCCCGGATCCCTCCTCCTCGCCGGCCGAAGCCCTAACTCTGCCTAGGATCCGCCCTCGCTGGCCCCCTCCCTTTAATCTGACGCCTGCATTGAAGTCCCCTCAACGCGCCGGCCATTTCCCCCTATTAATCCCGCTCGATTCACGTCCAGGTGCGTTGAACCGCGTCAACCCGAGCTCGCCGGCGTCAATGCGCATTTATCCCCGGCCACCGTCGATTGCGCCCTCCCTGCCCCCGCCGGTACCCCTATTTAAACCACGGACCTCCACCGCGTTCGGTTCACGCATCCTATTGAACTCAGACCAAACAGAGCGCCCTCTACTCGGTCTTTAGCGCAACACCGCCGCCCGACCTCCAGCCGTCGATCGCCGTCGCCGGAGTCCCCCTCCGCCCTCGCCGACCGCACCGCTGCAACCGCAAGGACCTCCCCAACGCCGGCCACCACTCCGTCGTCGACGAACCTCGCCGGATCGCCATCGCCACCTAGGGCCCGAACGCCTCCACCGCCTCCTCTCGTCGTTGGCCTCACCCCGTCGACCTTTTCTCACCGCCGAGGTACCCCCATGATACCCATGCCACCCTCGTTCCGTTTCAGGCCTTAGATTCGATCGCCGTCGCTCGCCGTGGCCGCTGGCCCGCTCGCCGTCGTCGGAGAAGACGACCGGCACGGGTCGAGTACCCGTGCCGTGTCGGATTCACGCACGACCGTGCGATCTGGATCCGACGGTGACGATTAATCCCCGCGTGCGGTTTAATCTGATCCGTTAGATCTCGGCGAAGGGGTACGTTTTAATCCCGTGCGTCCGTTAGTTTTAATACCCCGCATCGCATCCAAGCCGTCCATCGCGTACCGGTTCAAACGTTTTAATCCTGGCCGTCCACGTCACTTTAACGCACCCCGCCTCGCCCTCGCGCGTCGGATCTGGATCCGACGGTCCAGATCGACCCGGCGCACGCGCACAGTGCGCGGGTTCACCGTGAGCCTGGCTCACCGTGGACCCGAGGGATTTAAAATTTGAAAATAAATTCCAGAAAAAGGTTTAAAACTTGTAAAATTCATATCTTGCGCATTTGAACTCTAAAAATTGCCATTCCAATTTCAGAAAATTCATAATATTATTCTCTACATGTTTATACAATAAAAACAGTAGGTTTACATTGGACATTTCATGTTTATTTAAATGAATGTTTAAATACCCTTAGGTTAAAAATGTAAATTTAATTATTTAAATTCCAGTAAAGTCTATATTTATTTATTTCCTGTTGATATGAATAAATCACTAGGTTTTCTATGGAACCTTCATTTTAAATTTATTAAAGAACTTAAAATTGAGAATCACCCCTTTTAAAACCCCTTTTTTCAAAGGATAACACTTCATTTTAATTCATTTTAAAATTATTTATAAGCTGAATTTCAGAACTCTAACAACTTGATTTATTTCTAATCAAACCAACTTAAACCTATGAGATTATTATGTGATGTTATATTGTTTGGTGGAATGTTGTATTTATTTTATTTTACTTTACTATATCAAAAAGACTACGACGTCGCCGAGGAGCCGGAATACTTCCCGGAAGTCCCTCCCTCGCCTTTCGCTGAACAAGGCAAGTCACCAAACCAATCTTTTGAGCATATTGAACCCATGTTTGATTAAACTATCGCTAAAACACATAGGTTATATATGCATTAGTCAAATGAACCCTTACATTATATTTATTTAGGATCCCCCGACCTTGATGTGCAACCCAAGCCATGCTATCTCGCCTAACCTCCTTGTCACCATATGATCAATGATATTAGCTAGTGTCCAATGTATTGACACGATCGCTATAGGATAATAATGAGTCGTAGCAAAATGATTCTATTATATGATCCCCGTTACTTCTTATCCTTGGAAATTCTGTTGGTGATGAGTTATGGTTGTGAGTGTATGCATGGTGGGTTCCGGGTGCAAGCTAGGGCATTGGTTGGTAGCACCCCGGGCACTATAAGGACTGGTCTGAGGGATCCGTTGCAATACACTTACGTACTAACCACAAGTCTAGTGGGTAAGTCCTAACTAAGGTATGGGTTGTTCCAAACCAAGGCCACCATTTGGAGATGGGTCAAGTTGCACCTGCGGGTGACTTGTACCAATGTGGCGCAAAAGGGGGTGCGACGTTAGCCGGGATGCGGCCCGGCGCGCCGGCGAAACCTAGAGAGGGTGGTTATCGCTTGGAACATCTCATATTGAGGTTTTGGCACGAGTTCCCGTGAAATGGGTCATCTCGCTTAGGATGAGTGCGTGCCTTGTGGGTACAGTAGTACATCTCTGATCAGAGTCTTAAATCTTTTCGAAAAGCCGAGCCCACGGTCAAGGGCGGGTTGCGTGACATCCCCCAGTTAGTTTACTTTGAATATGAATGTGCATGATGGATTGACATGTAAGGACCGTTGAGCAAGGTGGGGCTGACTGTACCCCTCGAGTTAGTTGATGTTGGTGATGTTCATGTTTACTTTCCGCATGATTAAAATATGATTACACTCAATGCAATAACTGCAACTGCACTTTTCCGCAATGTTAGCCATTATCCTTCCTTGTTATTATCCTGCATTATTATTTGCATTTGCGGTGGCTTGTTGAGTACTTTTGTACTCATACCCGTTGGACCCCACAGAGGATGCTTACTACGAAGACGGTCTGGAGTAGCGACCCAATCGGGAAGAAAAATCCTGAAGAAGATGTTCGTCATGCCGTTTTCTAATTATTTTACTTTACTGTTTTTATTAAAACAATGATGTAATAAATATGGTCTGCGTACCATGAACACTGTCGTATGTACGATTGTCGCATGATGAACCTCTTGTATTATTGTTTTTCTTATGAAATTCAATAATGTCTCGATTTGTTAAATCGGGGCGCTACAAGA
This sequence comes from Zizania palustris, assembly GCA_019279435.1. Lineage (NCBI taxonomy): Eukaryota > Viridiplantae > Streptophyta > Magnoliopsida > Poales > Poaceae > Zizania > Zizania palustris. The sequence goes on along the minus strand of JAAALK010000285.1, from coordinate 17,373,584 downwards.
TGGTATCAGAGCCGACTCGACTGTAGGAAGCCAAACAGACCCGCCTAGCCATTAGCCACAGGAAATTATTTCTCGAAAATCTACTTCATAATTTTGTTCCTCTCCTCACTTTTATTCAACCTGCTGTTTTGTAGATGCCTGTTTACCAAGTCCACAGCTACTGCCGCCACTACGAGGGCTTCGTCCGGGAGCTCCGTATGATGCTCACCTTCCTCGGGTTCCTCTTCGAACCCGAATTCCAAGGAGTGTACCCCGACGAGTTCGCCGGGCCTTGCGACGTCTCCCTCACCGTCCACGGCTCCGGAGAACACCTACCGCCCTACACCACCGCACTTGGGGGCCCGACTTTCGACGTCACGTGCCAACGAGTCGCCCTCCAGGCCCTCATGGAGCTGAGGATGATCTACGACGATCGTCTTCAGAACTCGTCCTTCCGGCTCGTGCCGAAGCATACTCCCGGAGCCCACCGTAGCATCTACCTCGGAGTTCACTCCGTGCGTGATCCAGTCATGGCCTGGCAGTCGTGTCTTCTGCAGGCCATGGATGATCTCCACACCGAGGCGGTGCTCGACGCCGACGAGCACCATGAGGCGGTTGAGTTCCTTCGTGAAGAAACGAAGAACTTGATCCAGCAGAATGGCGAGTTGCAGCGCAAGATTATGTAGCTGCAGAAGGATATAGCGGAGATGGTTCCTCTTCTTCCAAGGAAGAAGAAGCCCATCCGTGAGCCCCTCCCTCGCCCCAAGAGGATCCCGCCACGACCCTCCCCCGCCAGGCCCTCTACCAGCGCCCCTACACCACGCCCCGGCCTCGTCTCCGACTCCATCATCGAGAATTTTCTCGAGCCCACCATCTCTCTGGAGCCGCGCACTCGTGGTTCCGAGAGCACGGAGACCGCCTCCGGTGGCGAGTAGGCGTTAGGAGACGCTATTTAAATAAAAATCATAATTTTGTATGTGGTGCCGTCTGCAATGAGTTGGGTTGCAGATGGAATAAGATCTTGGATGTAATGAACCATTTATGCCACTCTATATATTAAGTGCTTGAATCTTATATGATATTTTTGGTTGTGTTATTGTTTCGTCATCTTTCGCTTTATCACTATGTATCTTCAGAAGATGGCCGATCACCAGAACACCGGCTCCGACAACGGAGCAGGAGGAAGCCGTGATGCGCCCGAGGGTGTTGTACCCAACTGGGGTGCAACGGGCCCGCGTCACTCTGGATCGCCTTCTGCCAACCACCCCACCTTGGCAGAGATGATGGCGAATCAGAACCACCTGATCACCGCCCTCCTCACCCAAATGCAGAACCAACAAGCTCAGTTGGACCGTCTGCAGAACGGGGAGCCCGCCCCTCGCGTGCCAGCACCCGCGCCCGCTCTGCAACTCTCGGAGTTTCTGCGCGTGCGCCCGCCCATCTTCTCGAGCACCACCAACCCGATGGAGGCCGGAGATTGGCTTCGCACCATCGGAAAGAAGCTCGACCTCCTCCCCTGCACCGACCGGGAGCGGGTGGCCTTCGCCACTCACCAGCTCCAGGGTCCCGCCGCTGAATGGTGGGACAACTATCGTGAGTCCCAGCCTGAGGGCCACGTGGTGACTTGGGCGGAGTTCACCATCGCCTTTCGTGCCGCCCACGTCCCCGCCGGCGTCATCGCGGTGAAACAGCAGGAGTTCCGCGACCTGCAGCAAGGCAACAGGACCGTCATGGAGTACCTCCATGAGTTCAACCGCCTCGCCCGCTACGCACCGGAGGAAGTGCGCACCGACGCCCTCCGCCAAGCCAAGTTCCTCAGGGGACTTAAGGATGAGGTGTCCATCCAGCTCGTCGCCGCCGACTTCGCCGACTTCCAACGGCTGGTCAACAAAGCGCTCATCCAAGAGACTGAGCAGAACAAGCTGGACCTCAAGAAGAGGAAAATGATCGCCTTCAAGCATCAGCAGGCGAACTCTCAGAGGCCCCGCTTCGTCCCTCCGCCACCAGCCCCTACCTACCATCCTCGGCCCGCCTACAGGCCGCCTCACGCCGCCGGTGGATCCAACGCCGGGCATCCTCGCCCCGCTCCACCAGCTCCGGCCGCTCAGCTGACACCAGCCGCCAAGGCCCCGATCTTGAAGGATCCCCAAGGAAGGCCGGTAGTCTGCTTCAACTGCCGCAAGGAAGGGCACTATGCACACCAGTGTCCCCACCCCAAGCAAGCCAAGGCGCGGCACCCAACCAGGCAGTTCACGCCCGCGTCAACCACATCAGCGCGGAGGAAGCTCAAGAGGCTCCTGAAGTCGTGCTCGGTACGTTTACTGTGAATTCCGTACCGGCCGTCATATTATTTGACTCTGGAGCAACCCACTCCTTCATCTCGGAAAATTTTGTGAAAACAAACGAACTGGACGTGCTCCCTCTACCCATTCCCATGGTGATTGCCACCCCCGGCAATAGGACCTCAGCCCGCTTATACAGCCCTAAGGTTCAAATTGACATCCAAGGAATACGGTTTCGGGCCGAACCAGTCCTCATCCAGTGCACCGGGCTTGACCTCATCCTAGGGATGGATTGGTTGATGAAGCACAAGGGAGTGATCGACTGTGCCAACAAGTCCGTCACGGTGACCAACCCTGAAGGCGCAGCCGTCACCTTTCGGATGACCAGTCGCAAACCACTCGGAGCATCCCTTCGCTCGATAGCTCTTGAAGAGGTGCCTATAGTCAAGGAGTTTGCGGATGTCTTCCCTGAAGATCTACCCGGAATGCCTCCCAAGCGGGACATCGAATTCAGAATCGAACTTGTCCCCGGGACCACTCCAATCTCCAAGCGCCCGTACCGAATGGCCGCCAATGAACTAGCCGAAGTCAAGAGCAACATCGAAGACCTAGAACAAAAAGGGTAAATTCGGCCAAGTACCTCACCCTAGGGTGCACCTGTTATATTTGCCATGAAGAAGGACAAGACCAAGAGGATGTGCGTGGACTATAGAGCCTTGAACGACGTAACCATTAAGAACAAGTACCCATTGCCTCGGATCGACGACCTGTTCGATCAGCTGAAAGGATCCTCGGTGTTTTCCAAGATTGACCTCAGGTCAGGATATCACCAGTTGAGGATTAGAGAAGAAGACATACCCAAGACTGCCTTCACCTCCCGCTATGGACTCTACGAGTACACCGTGATGTCGTTCGGACTCACGAATGCCCCGGCCTTTTTCATGAACATGATGAACAACGTATTCATGGAGTTCTTGGACAAGTTCATCGTGGTGTTCATCGACGATATCCTCGTTACTCCAAGACCAAGGAAGAACACGAGACTCACCTCTGGCTGACCCTCGGAAAGCTAAGGGAGCAGCAACTGTACGCCAAATACATCAAATGCGAATTTTGGTCGTCTGAGGTGAAGTTCCTCGGCCATGTTATATCTGCCGGAGGAATAGCAGTAGACCCAACCACCGTTGAAGCGGTAACCAACTGGCTGCAGCCAACGACCGTGACCGAGATCCGGAGTTTCTTCGGATTGGCCGGATACTACCGCCGGTTCATCGAGAATTTTTCCAAGATCGCCAAGCCTATGACCAGACTTCTGCAGAAGGAAGTGAAGTTTGAATGGACCCCCGACTGTGAAGCAAGCTTCTAGACCCTCAAGAAGAAGCTAGTGTCAGCTCCCATTCTGACTCTGCCAGACATCCGGAAAGACTTCCACGTCTACTGTGATGCCTCTCGTCAAGGATTGGGATGCGTCTTAATGCAAGAAGGGAAAGTTATATCCTGCGCCTCCCGACAGTTGAGACCGCATGAGCTAAACTATCCAACCCACGACCTGGAACTAGCAGCCGTGGTTCATGCCTTGAAGATATGGAGACATTACCTTGTGGGAAATCGGTGTGAGGTCTTCACCGACCACAAGAGCCTCAAGTACATATTCACCCAACCAGAACTAAATCTCAGGCAAAGGAGATGGTTGGAACTGATCAAGGATTACGACTTGGGCATCCATTATCATCCGGGCAAAGCGAATGTGGTGGCAGACGCCCTTAGTCGAAAAGGGTACTGCAATGCCATCATGATTCAGGACCAAGCTCCTTTACTCTACAAGGAGATGGAAAGGCTAAACCTAGGGATCACCACTCGAGCGTACCTCGCTGCCTTGGAGTCTCGGCCTGTCTTAATAGACCAGATCCGAGAAAAGCAGAAGGAAGATCCGGACATCCTGGAGATCCAGCAGAACATGAGGAAGGGTAAAGCCCCCGGATTTTCCGAGGACGAGCATGGTACCATCTGGTTCGGAAACCGAGTATGCGTACCCAATCTGCCTAAGTTGAAGACCCTCATCCTTCAAGAAGCCCACGATACTCTATACTCCATCCATCCCGGGAGTACAAAGATGTATCAAGACCTAAAGGAAAAATATTGGTGGGTCAGCATGAAGAGAGAAATAGCAGAGTATGTGGCCAAGTGCGACACATGCCGGCGAGTCAAGGCAGAGCATCAAAGGCCTGCCGGACTTCTTCAACCTCTCAAGGTCCCTGAATGGAAGTGGGAAGAGATAGGAATGGACTTCATCACAGGACTGCCCAGGACCCAAGCTGGTCATGACTCTATCTGGGTGATCGTCGACCGACTCACCAAGGTAGCTCACTTCGTTCCGGTCAAGACAACTTTCACCGTCGCCAAGTTGGCTGAGTTGTATATGACCCGAATCGTGTGCCTCCACGGAGTTCCTAAGAAGATCGTATCTAACCGCGGGAGTCAGTTTACCTCCAAGTTTTGGAAGAACCTTCAAGAGGAACTCGGCACCCGGCTGAACTTTAGCACCGCCTATCATCCACAGACCGACGGTCAAACCGAAAGGGTCAACCAGATATTGGAGGATATGCTTAGAGCTTGCGCTCTAGACTTTGGCGGAATGTGGGACAAGAACTTACCATATGCAGAGTTCTCCTACAACAACAGCTATCAAGCCAGCCTACAAATGTCCCCGTTCGAAGCACTCTATGGACGTAAGTGCAGAACGCCGTTGCTCTGGGATCAAACCGGAGAGTCACAACTGTTTGGGACTGATTTATTAAGAGAAGCTGAAGAGAAGGTTAAGATCATAAGAGACCGATTGAAGGCAGCCCAATCCAGGCAAAAGAGCTACGCCGACAACCGTCGAAGAGACCTAGCCTTTGAGGAGGGCGATTATGTCTATCTCCGAGTCACTCCCCTCCGTGGCACTCAAAGGTTCAACATGAAAGGCAAACTAGCACCCCGCTACATCGGACCTTTCCAGATCCTCCGCCGACAAGGAGAAGTGGCATATCAACTTGAACTGCCTCCATCCTTAGCAGGAGTTCATGATGTGTTCCATGTCTCTCAGCTGAAGAAATGCCTCCGTGTACCCACCGAGCAAGCCGACCTTCAGCAGCTTAATGTCCAAGAAGACTTGACCTACATAGAAAGACCCAACAAGATCTTGGAAACCAAGGAGAGAGTAACCAGAAGTCGCGTTGTTCGCTTCTGCAAAGTCCAATGGAACAACCATCCCGCCGAAGAAGCCACTTGGGAAAAGGAAGATGAACTAAAAGCCCAATACCCCGAGTTATTCGAGTAGCGTTCCAATCTCGAGGACGAGATTCTTGCAAGGGGGATAGGTTTGTAACACCCCAAATTTTCAATACAATAAAAATATTATTAAATTCAATTTCTTGGAATATATATTTCTGAAAATACTTTAAATACCTCTTTATACCCTTTTGAACTACAACTTAGAGTAGATGGTCAAACCAGTAGCTGAAAATTTTTGTATAGACTCCCAAGGCCAAGAAATGTTTTTGAGAATTTTTACGAATTTTTGACCACTTTGGAAATGCCCCAAATGATTTAATCTATTTTCTGCAATTATTTTTAATCAGAAAATAATTTCAAACAGTAACGGGCTCCCTCCCCTCCCTTCTCTCCCTCCCGGCCGGCCCAGCCCGTTACCTCACGCGCCTCTGGCTGACGGCCTGACCCCACCTGTCGGCGCCGAACGTTTTCCCTCGCGCGCGCGCCCGACACCTCGGCCCCACCCATCAGTCGCCACCCTCACCCTCTCGCGCCCACTGACGAGTGGCCCCCGCTTGTCAGGACCTTCGTCCCCGCGAGATCCGCCCCGGATCCCCCCCACCCTCGCCGGCCGAAACCCTAACTCCGCCTAGGATCCGCCCTCGCCGGCCCCCTCCCTTTAATCCGACGCCTGCATTGAAGTCCCCTCAACGCGCCGGCCGTTTCCCCCTATTAATCCCGCCCGATTCACGTCCAGGTGCGTTGAACCGCGTCAACCCGAGCTCGCCGGCGTCAAGCCGCATTTATCCCCGGCCACCGTCGATTGCGCCCTCCCTGCCCCCGCCGGTACCCCTATTTAAACCACGGACCTCCACCGCGTTCGGTTCACGCATCCTATTGAACTCAGACCAAACAGAGCGCCCTCCACTCGGTCTTTAGCGCAACACCGCCGCCCGACCTCCAGCCGTCGATCGCCGTCGCCGGAGTCCCCCTCCGCCCTCGCCGACCGCACCGCTGCAACCGCAAGGACCTCCCCAACGCCGACCACCACTCCGTCGTCGACGAACCTCGCCGGATCGCCGTCGCCACCTAGGGCCCGAACGCCTCCACCGCCTCCTCTCGTCGCCGGCCTCACCCCGTCGACCTTTTCTCACCGCCGAGGTACCCCCATGATCCCCATGCCACCCACGTTCCGTTTCAAGCTTTAGATTCGATCGCCGTCGCTCGCCGTGGCCGCTGGCCCGCTCGCCGTCGTCGGAGAAGACGACCGGCACGGGTCGAGTACCCGTGCCGTGTCGGATTCACGCACGACCGTGCGATCTGGATCCGACGGTGACGATTAATCCCCGTGTGCGGTTTAATCTGATCCGTTAGATCTCGGCGAAGGGGTACGTTTTAATCCCGTGCGTCCGTTAGTTTTAATACCCCGCATCGCATCCAAGCCGTCCATCGCGTACCGGTTCAAACGTTTTAATCCTGGCCATCCACGTCACTTTAACGCACCCCGCCTCGCCCTCGCGCGTCGGATCTGGATCCGACGGTCCAGATCGACCCGGTGCACGCGCACAGTGCGCGGGTTCACCGTGAGCCTGGCTCACCGTGGACCCGAGGGATTTAAAATTTGAAAATAAATTCCAGAAAAAGGTTTAAAACTTGTAAAATTCATATCTGGCGCATTTGAACTCTAAAAATTGCCATTCCAATTTCAGAAAATTCATAATATTATTCTCTACATGTTTATACAATAAAAACAGTAGGTTTACATTGGACATTTCATGTTTATTTAAATGAATGTTTAAATACCCTTAGGTTAAAAATGTAAAATTTAATTATTTAAATTCTAGTAAAGTCTATATTTATTTATTTCCTGTTGATATGAATAAATCACTAGGTTTTCTATGGAACCTTCATTTTAAATTTATTAAAGAACTTAAAATTGAGAATCACCCCTTTTAAAACCCCTTTTTTCAAAGGATAACACTTCATTTTAATTCATTTTAAAATTATTTATAAGCTGAATTTCAGAACTCTAACAACTTTATTTATTTCTAATCAAACCAACTTAAACCTATGAGATTATTATGTGATGTTATATTGTTTGGTGGAATGTTGTATTTATTTTATTTTACTTTACTATATCAAAAAGACTACGACGTCGCCGAGGAGCCGGAATACTTCCCGGAAGTCCCTCCCTCGCCTTTCGCTGAACAAGGCAAGTCACCAAACCAATCTTTTGAGCATATTGAACCCATGTTTGATTAAACTATCGCTAAAACACATAGGTTATATATGCATTAGTCAAATGAACCCTTACATTATATTTATTTAGGATCCCCCGACCTTGATGTGCAACCCAAGCCATGCTATCTCGCATAACCTCCTTGTCACCATATGATCAATGATATTAGCTAGTGTCCAATGTATTGACACGATCGCTATAGGATAAAAATGAGTCGTAGCAAAATGATTCTATTATATGATCCCCGTTACTTCTTATCCTTGGAAATTCTGTTGGTGATGAGTTATGGTTGTGAGTGTATGCATGGTGGGTTCCGGGTGCAAGCTAGGGCATTGGTTGGTAGCACCCGGGGCACTATAAGGACCGGTCTGAGGGATCCGTTGCAATACACTTACGTACTAACCACAAGTCTAGTGGGTAAGTCCTAACTAAGGTATGGGTTGTTCCAAACCGAGGCCACCATTTGGAGATGGGTCAAGTTGCACCTGCGGGTGACTTGTACCAATGTGGCGCAAAAGGGGGTGCGACGTTAGCCGGGATGCGGCCCGGCGCGCCGGCGAAACCTAGAGCGGTGGTTATCGCTTGGAACATATCATATTGAGGTTTTGGCACGAGTTCCCGTGAAATGGGTCATCTCGCTTGGGATGAGTGCGTGCCTTGTGGGTACAGTAGTACATCTCTGATCAGAGTCTTAAATCTTTTCGAAAAGCCGAGCCCACGGTCAAGGGCGGGTTGCGTGACATCCCCCAGTTAGTTTACTTTGAATATGAATGTGCATGATGGATTGACATGTAAGGACCGTTGAGCGAGGTGGGGCTGACTGTACCCCTCGAGTTAGTTGATGTTGGTGATGTTCATGTTTACTTTCCGCATGATTAAAATATGATTACACTAAATGCAATAACTGCAACTGCACTTTTCCGCAATGTTAGCCATTATCCTTCCTTGTTTATTATCCTGCATTATTATTTGCATTTGCGGTGGCTTGTTGAGTACTTTTTGTACTCATACCCGTTGGACCCCACAGAGGATGCTTACTACGAAGACGGTCTGGAGTAGCGACCCAGTCGGGAAGAAAAATCCTGAAGAAGATGTTCGTCATGCCGTTTTCTAATTATTTTACTTTACTGTTTTTATTAAAACAATGATGTAATAAATATGGTCTGCGTACCATGAACACTGTCGTATGTACGATTGTCGCATGATGAACCTCTTGTATTATTGTTTTTCTTATGAAATTCAATAATGTCTCGATTTGTTAAATCGGGGCGCTACACTTGGTCTGCTTGATATGGAGCCCTAAGAAGTACTTGAGCTCACCCATGAGGCTCATCTCAAACTCACTATGCATCTGCTCAGAAAACTTGGACACAAGATCATTAGTAGTACCGCCAAAAATAATATCGTCCACATAAATCTGAGCGACTAATAAATCTGAAGCATCTCTGAGCAAGAAAAGAGTTTTATCCACATAACCCATCACAAAGCCCTTCCCCAACAAAAACTGCTTTAACCGGTCATACCAAGCCCTAGGGGCTTGCTTCAGACCGTATAAAGCTTTTTGCAGCTTAAAAACATGTCGAGGAAATTTAGGGTTCTCAAAACCGGGGGGCTGCCTAACATACACTTCCTCCTCTATATACCCGTTCAGAAAAGAACTCTTGACGTCCATTTGAAAAAGCTTAAAACCCTTCGAAACGGAAAAAGCTAAAAGAATGCGAATGGACTCAAGACGGGCAACAGGGGCGAAAGTTTCTTCAAAATCAATACCCTCCTTCTAGCAAAAACCCTGGGCAACTAGTCGAGCTTTGTTGCGCACCACAACCCCATCTTCACCTTGCTTGTTCTTAAACACCCACTTGGTGCCTATGGGGTTGCATCTTGGTGGCGGCTCAACTAGTGTCCAAACCCGATTACGGACAAAATTCTCAAGCTCTTCTTGCATAACATTAATCCAATTAGAATCAGAAAGAGCATGAGAAACATCTCTGGGCTCAAAAGATGCAACAAAAGCAGATTCAGCAAACACAACAAGAGAGGTACCAGATGAACGCAAAGTTCTCTCAGTCAAATCACCTATGATGAGCTTTGAGGGGTGATCACGCTGAACTGCTCGGGATCCTTGGTGTTTTGAAGTCACCTCACCGGAGTCAGCAGCAGGCACCTCTGGACTTGACTGAGGGGGCTCGATCGTAGTGGAAGAAGTGATCAGAGGTCCGCCCTCATCCTCAGTTGAAGTCTCAGAAGGTGTGGGCTCTGCAGGAGGTACAGAAGGCCCACCCTCATCAGCAGCTGGAGTATCCTCATCTTCCTCGAAGATGGACTCTCTGAGCTCACCATCACCAGAAATCTCAAAAGAAGGAGTCAAAGAAGGCAAGGACTCATCAAATGAAACCTTGCAAGTCTCGACAAGCTGCTGGGATTCGAGGTTCCAAACACGGAAACCTCGAGAATGCAATGCATAACCAAGAAAAACACCATCCCAGCAATGAGACTCAAACTTGTCCAAATGCCCTCCCTTCTTGAGCACAAAGCACTTGCAGCCAAATGCTCGCAAGTGGCTCACCTTGGGCTGTCTGCCAAACCGCAACTTGTATGAGGTCTTACCTAGGTAAGCTCTAAGAAAAATGCGGTTGGCCAGATAGCAAGCCGTGTTCATGGCTTCAGCCCAAAAACGCCTAGGAGTCCTGTGCTCATCGAGCATCGTCCTGACCATCTCGACTAGAGTGCGGTTCTTTCGTTCCACAACGCCGTTCTGTGAAGGAGTGTAAGGAGCAAAAAACTGATGATCAAGACCCTGATCACTACAGAACCTGACGAACTGAGAGTTCTTGAACTCATAGCCGTTGTCGGAGCGAATTTCTCGCATCTGACCATTGTTCTCATTCTTCAGCTTCAAAATCAGGTCATGAACAAAATGAAAAGTCTCATCCTTAGACTCCAAAAAGAAAACCCAAGAGAATCGAGAAAAGTCGTCAACAATGACAAGCGCATACCATTTCCCACCGACTGAGCGTACCCGAGCTAGACCGAAAGTGTCCATATGTAACAGCTCGCCCGTATACGAAGTCATCACCTGAGTCACAGGTGAGTGAGAACCGGCAACCATTTTCCCATGACGACAGGGATGGCAAACTAGATCCTTCTCCATCTTAAGCTTGGGCAATTCTCGGATGAGGTCCATAGAGCTCAACCTGACTAGCAGATCAAAACTCAAATGACCTAACCTCCTATGCCACTTCCAGAGCTCAGAGGAGGATCCAACAATCAAACAGCGAGAAGGGCCAAAAGATCTAGAGAAGTCAATTCAAAAAACTTTACCGAAAGGTAAGATGTGGCAAATCAAAGACTCTCTAGAATCAAACACATAAGAATTGCCCTTCTTAAAACGCACCTCCAAACCATCGTCAAGAAGTTGCGAAACAGAAATCAAATTAAAGTTCAAATTTCCAACCAAGGCAACATTCTTCAAAGAGAAATGGTCTGAAATGCGAATTGAGCCGATACCACTTACCTTCCCTTGACCACTGTTTCCGAAGGTGATATACTCTTTGGAGCTCGGGGGAGTGAGACTGGAGAACCATCTGCGATGTCCCGTCATATGGCGAGAGCATCCTGAGTCCATGATCCAAACATCCCCCAGTCCCCGATCCTGCACAATTAGTGGTTGTAAGGGGGAGCAAATGGTCCGGCACCAGGTTTAGCGAAAGAACTAAACCAGTGTCGAGCCATCTGCTCAAAAGACGGAAAGCAAAAACCATCAGAAGAGTTTGGACCAAAGCGCGGCTCAAAGCGCGGTCCTCAGTTCTGCCTAAAGCCTCGGCCAAGAAGTCCAGGACCGTAGCCAAAACGGCCTGGAGCTCTGCCAGAATGAACACCACCATCTGGAGCACGGGCATGAAAGCCGTCTCCTCTACCACCACCTACACGACGCGACCTAGCCTCCAGCCTCTCCCCACGTCGAGGAACTCTCAGTCTACCACCCTGCTGGTAGAACTGCTCCTGACCTCCACGAGCACGCTGTGCTCTCTCAACCCGCTTCCTCCTGAAGCAAAACTCCGCAAGATGCCCGTCTCTCTGACAATACTCACAATGGTAGGTGGGCTTTTTGGGATGTGGTTGAGGCTTGGGGTTCTTGGGCTTAGTGGTGTTTGGTGTAGTATTCTTGGGTTGAGAGGGTCCAAGAAGAGAGTCAAGAGAAGTGTGGAGGTGTTTGGGATTTGGCACCCAGATGGGCTTCTTGGGTGGAGCTTTGAGCTGTTCTTGGATCACTCCATCCTTGGGCAGACTAGCCTGGAAAGACTCAGTGGAGTGAGTCTTGGGGTATCTCTGCTCAGGAGTCATTTTACTCCACTCCACTGCCCGGCTAATGGCACTCTCAAAGTCAGCCTTGGTGTAGGTGTAACCTACCCCAAACCCATCCTGCCTCTTAAACTGCTGGATTATCATGCCGAGCCGTGGCTCTCTGGCACTGATCCAACTCAGGATAGAACGGAGGAAAAAATTTTCATTCTAAGAATCAGCTAGCTCCTCTCTCAAGGAAGCTAGAACCTCCACCTGAGACAAGCAGGTCTCACACTCGCTATCTACCTGGATAGACTTCTCGGCTTTTAGCTTGATCAATTCCATTCTAAGAGACAAACAGTTCTCACAGACAATGGGTGGAACTAACAGTGTCTCAAGCTCTAGCCTAGTCTATGCCAGCTCAGCTCTCACTCTCTCTAAATCCCCCAAATGCTCATCGCCCTTGGCTTTCAGCTCAGCTAAGACAGCTAGATGAGATGGGCAATCAGCACAGGGTGCGGCGACAGTGGCTTGAGCATCTTTCAGCTCCAGCTGAGCGCTTTCAAGCTCAGTGGCCAAAACATCCCTCTCATCAACCCTTTCTGTGTATCTGGACTTCAGAGTCGACAGGTCACACAGAAGCACCTCACACTTTGGGCACTCACTGCTATCACCCAAGCAAGGGGAAGAAGATAGACTCTCAATTCTGCCATTGGCCACGACAAGCTCACTCTCTAACTCATCTATCCTCTTCTTAGCTCCCCTAGGCAGTTTTTTCCCGATATTTTAACTCCTGACGATTGCTTTCAAGTAAATCAACGATTTCGCGTTCATAAGATGATACCTTTTCGTTGTCGTCATCGTCGGAGTCATCGGAGGAGCTCTTGTCTTCTTTATCCCCAAGAGCCATTGAGCAGAAGCACTTACGTGATCTTCGCCGCTGATGTGAGCGGTTCTTCGGTCTGTCCCCGAAAGCCATGAAGCAAAGACCCACCGGATCGTCCTTGTCCTTCCCCTTCCTGATGACGTTCTCCTCATCGCTTGAGCTCGATGAAGAGGAAGAAGACGTGGACCGCTTGGAGTAGCTCTTCTCCATCTCGGCGAAGAAGGCCTTGTCGTGCTTCTTGTTCTCTCGCCGGTAGTCCTTCAGGGCCTTTCTGAAGAATCTGGTCTTTGGCTTGCCCTTGTTGAAGGAAGAGATGTCATGCTTGCTGGAGTCGTGGAAGACACCACTGGTGCCCTTCTTGTGTCCATTGCGCTTGGGGCAATCGGTGATGAAGTGTCCTGGGTCACCACACTCAAAGCACCCGGATTTTGTGCCGTGTCTTTTGAACATTCGTTTGTCATAAACACGACGCACCCGGTTGTTAAAAAGACACAGGTCATCATATCCCAAGGACTCAAGCTGGTCCTCAGTGATAGACATCAAAGAGAACCCAGCACAGCTCACAGAAGAAGGATCAACAGAAGATGTAGCAAGGGCCAGAGACTTTGATCCAGAGCCAGTGAGATTTGATCTCAACTGGATATCAACCTCGGTGGCCTTCAGCTTGCTAAACAACTCAGAAATGGTCAAGGTATCATAAGATGTGGTCTCAATGATAGAGGATACCTTGATCTCCCAGATCTTTGGGTCCAAGGAATGGAGAACCTTGAGCGCCTGCTCGTGATCTGAGACTAACTGAGCACCCTCAGCCTTGTTGTCCCGAAGCTTGTTTATGATCGATTGAAAACGACCAAACAACGCTTCAACAGATTCACCCTACTTTTGTGTGAAGTTCTCATATTCACGCCGGTAGGTCTGATAGAGCCGAGCCTTGACCTGGGCTATTCCCTCATGGTGTGCCTTGAGGGTAGCCCAGATTTCTCTCGCAGTGGAGAGATGGCTCACACGCTCAAACTCAGTGGGACCTAAACCAGAAAACAAAATGTTCACAGCCTTACTATTGTTCAGATGTTGGGCAATGATACCAGGAGTACCATGCTCAACAACTGGCAATATAACGAACGTAGCGTGAACGCAAATGTCCCAGATGTCCGAGCCTTGGCTCATAAGATAGGCTCGCATGCGAGTCTTCCAATAGTTATAGCCATAAGCTTCCAAGGACGGGACCTTGCCAGGAGACGTCATGATCACTACTGGGGTTTAGAACCAGTTAAGGTATGGAAAAACCCTAACCAGGCTCTGATACCACTTGTAGGACCGAAAGTAGCGACCAGAGGGGGGGTGAATGGGCGCCTAAAAATTCTTTAGAATCAATGGCCTGTTCCCAACACCCAACGCACCTCAAGAGACTAAGCAGCAGAACAGATCACCCAAGCCTAAAAGTATCTAGCCTAGAAACGACAGGTGTCAAAAACAGAGAAACACCAATACAATGCTAATAGGCAGATAAACAAAATATTCAAAACATGGCAGATTAACCTTCTCAGCAAAATAATCTAAGTGCACATAGAATGAGATGAGAAGTTACTGTTTAGAATTTGTCTCCTGTTTGATACTTGGCGAAGCCTACTTCGCAATGTCAAAGCCTGCTTCGCAGTGTCGAAGCCTACTTCGCTGTGTCGAAGCCTGCTTAGGAGAAGAATGTCGAAGTCTAGCGAAGTCTATCGTTGAAGTGCTGGAGGTTTGTTGAGTCTAGCCTAGTTCGAGTGTGGCAGAATGCGAAGTACGCTTCAGTGCGAAGTATGAAAGTATCGAAGCTTGCTTCGAACATAGTACTTCGAAGACTATACTCCGATCAGACAACTTCGAACAAAGTTTGCAGAAAAGCAACCTTCGAAAGAGAAGCGAAGCCAAACACACAACAGTAAGACCAAATCGAAGCCTACACTCTACCTTCGAAGCTAGCTTTGATCGAGGTATGACTACCGAAGTGGTAACCTTCGAACCGAGGACTAACTTCGAATGACTAGCTCCGAACCCATAAACCGTGACCCTCGAAAAAAGGGCAGCAGCAGAAAGACCTCAGAAAACACACTCCGAGCGAAGTCTACCAGAGAGACATGCTTCGAAGCTAACTTCGAAGCCTGTCGAAGTATTGACTTCGAAGAGCTCGAGTCGAAGTACACCTTCGCAGATTAACTCGAAGCCCGTTTCACAGAACAGAAGGACTTCGCACAAAACATGGGCCTTCACCAGAAACAACTAGATAAATTCAAGACTCTGTCTACTCGATCAAAATGGCTATGCAGTAAAAAGCAAAGCTAGAGTACTAGTGTACTGTTGCTACAGGGAGTAGGTACTACTTGCTGCATGCAAGAATTAGTACTACTCAACGTAAGAACAGAAGCAATAGAGACACAATCGCTCAGGAATGAAATAACTGCGCACGTCAATCGAAGCAGTAAAAACAACTACATAATTTCTGCACCTCGAATGACAAGAGAAGAGAATAGAATCCCACGGATTCATGAAGAACAGAACTCACAACAGTGCATGCAGGAATAAAAATGGCGTGAGCAGGAACCTGGCGGCGCACAAAACAAGAGAGAGATGACCCAAGGAATGATTAAAAAGTGATTTCTTGAAAGGGTAACCTAACCCTAGGGATTGGGGCCCTATTTATAGGCTGTCCAATAGCTATGAATATTCCACCAGCCCCTTAGGGTTTTTTACAGACGCTAAAATAAAAGGAAAAGACTAAACTGCCCTTAGGATATTTTTACAGACTCGACTGATTGAACGTGGGCCTAGGGACAAAATAGTAAACTCCTATTTACAGATGACTTATACAGAAGCTAAGCTTTCGTAGCGACCACGGCTTCTCTTCTGGACAGTCCGATACAAGATCAGCGGTCGTCAGTTTGCGCCGAAACTGACAAAGCCTCCACCGACTTTGCACCAGGTACCCGGATTGGGCCGGCCCAACTCCGCAGCTCTCTCAGCCTGGCAATCGCTCACCGCCCGTGTACCTGAGTCAATCCTGGTCAACAACCCAGTGTGTCTTCTGCTGCTCTTAGCCCATGTACCCGGATTGGGCCAGCCCGACTTCGCAGCTCTTTCAGCCCGATAGTCACTCGCTGCCCGTGTACCTGAGTCACACGCGACCCATACGCATCAGGTATTCCCTCTTCTTCTGTCCTCTTTGACTGTTGTTGACAATGACTCATCACATCTGGAGCCATGAGGCCCACGCTATTCAGCATGGCTCCTCATACGTTTGTGCGTGTGGTGCAGGCAACACAGGAAGAACTAGCACAGGTGTAGGTGGTGTGCAGTAAACATGGTTAGCTTGGACATGCGCGTAGTGGCTTGTATCGGCCGTATATGTTGGGGTCGGAGACATGATGATCTTGCCAGTACTACCGTATGTTCTACTCTATATATGATTTATCGGAGGTGCACTAGCAATTGATCTAGAGGAACGGCCTCGGTAAAGCCAAACCTTCTAAATGTCGCCTCTACTTGAGAGCTAACTGCCAAATCTAAACGGTTTGCCAGCGAAGCACTAACATCTTGATCTACTGATGCGCCTATTTTTTGCTCAATTTCTAAAGAAGACAACGGAGGTGATACTGGTGTTACCTGGGTCCAAGCGAGGTCAGGGACATGGGCGTCACGCTTTATGAAGGCCACACGTGTCTTGACATAGCACCCAAGCATAAGGTCTTGTAGCGCCTTCATTTTTTCCTCGATCTCTGCTCGGTCTTCTTCGGGGATATCTTCATGGGTGGGCGTCATGATGTTGCAGTTGTCGATATCTGCGCCACCCATGGGATCCATCGGCAATATATATGTAGTAGTTATCATAGACGTACCCGTAGCCAATGTAGATGTACTTTTCATGTTGGTGTAGCTATCCCTAGCGGAGTCACCAAAAAGTGTGTTGACATGAAAACGTGCCCCCACACTTGGGTCAGTTCAACGATCCAAAAGTGTGCAGATACTTAGGGACAAGCCTAAGTGTAACACAACACTGACGTCGCGTTCCGACTACCCTTAACAGTGGCAAGGGGGTGGAGTCGCCAGGCAATCAGATCACACATAAATAATCCAATTAGCCGAAAAGAAATATATTAGATAAGATAAACCAACAAGCTGAACGAAGCCTCATTGAGTCGAAGTGTGCTATGCGAAGGGGTTCACCGAAGGGTACCTTTGGCATCTGGTGTGAAGGGTATCACCAAAGGTAGTCTTCTGCGTTTGGACTGATCTAGCTGAAGGTAGGCTCCGAACAGATCTTGATGTGAAATCACCTCCAAACAGTAAGGTTCGGTGCAAAGTCTCTAACACGACAAAATATTCCAAACATAACACACTGGCATGACTTTGTCTAGTGCGAGGTACAAACGTGGCAGAGCCTAACATGACGAAGCCTGCTGCGAAGCGTGTTGGCATGCGGAACTTGGTCAGACTAACAACAGCGTGACGGTCCAGCATGGGTAGTCGAAGCAGTATTCCTGCCGAAGGGTGTTCTGGCAGCTTCTAAAATTAGTCTCCTAGCTCCGGACACCTCTGGCGAAGTGGCTCTGAGTGTGAAAACCTACAACAAAACGTAGATCAAGTGCCAATTCGGCCTGGGGACTGAATATTCTAAGTATTGCAGTAGACGAACGAAGGTAGCAATCTGTTACGTAGATTAGCGGATACTTCACAGGCGAAGTAACAAGGCGATAGCAATCTGTTACGTAGATTAACGGGTACTTCACAGGCGAAGTAACAAGGCTTACCACGGTTTCGCGTGGCCGGCGGAGGGCTTCCAGGCAAACCCATGAAGGTTGCAGAATAGTAAATAAAAGTAAAGGTACAGTTCAAAGCTAGGGCTTTGTGGTTGATTTGTGTTGAGGGCCTTAATGAATCTGCCTCACCCTTATATTTATAAGGGCTAGTCTTTTAATCTCTAAGTTTAATATGGTAAGATCCGGCCAAATCAAATTTAGGGATAAAATTAGCCAGAATTAGACCCAAACTCTATCTCTAAAATCCAGCTCGAGGTGGGCCTTCGGCAAGGCCTACCAAAGCCTGCTCAAGTGCCCGAAGCTTCGGTGAGGGAGGCCTCTGAAGGCCTTTGGTCTGAAGGTAGTAGGCCGCTGGAAGGCTTCTAAAGCCCTAGGCTTAATGGGCCTTCGGCCCAGTAAGGCTTCGGCCTGATCTAGGACATATGTATTTTCGGCCCAAATTACCAAAATTGATATTTTGACAATCTTGACCATTAATGCCATTTTTTGCTATCAACAAACCTGTTAGTCCACCTCCATGCGATTCCTACAACAAAAAAATCTAACATAAGAATTTGGAACACAAATCTTGTTAGCTCTAAATAGAAATTCATCATGTATGTGATATTTTTCCCAACCTTTTTCATTTTTACAATGATTATATGGTTCTAAAAATTTAGGATCATTATTATACAAACCCTTCAAACTTTCAAGACCCAACACCTTGACCTCAAGTTGATTCAACAACATGCTCTTTCGTGATAAATCATTGGCGACCACATTGTCCTTACCTTTCTTGTATTTAACAATGTATGAAAAATGTTTCGATGAATTCAACCCACTTGGCATGTTGGCGGTTCAGCTTAGCTTGTCCTTTCAAGTACTTCAAAATTTCATGATCGGAATGAATAAAAAACTCCTTCGGCCATAAGTAGTGCTGTCATGTCTCAAGTGCACGCACCAAAGCATACAACTCTTTGTCATACACAAATAATTTAATTGGGCACCACCCAATTTTTCACTAAAGTATGCTACTGGTTTTCCTTGTTTCATTAAAACTCCGCCTTTCCCAATTCCACTAGCATCACATTCTACTTCAAAAGTTTTAGTAAAATTGGGAAGAACAAGTAATGGTGCTTCAGTCAAACGTTTCTTTAATTCTTGAAAAGCAGTTTCTTGTGAGTTTCCCCATTTAAATTCAACCCCTTTCTTTGTTAATTCATTTAAAGGAGCAGCGATGGTACTGAAATCTCTCACAAATCTTCTATAAAAACCAACAAGGCCATGAAACTTCTTACTTGACTTACATTCGTATGAGTAGGCCAATCTTTGATGGCTTTTACCTTTGATTCATCCACTTCTATCCCTTTTCCTAAAACAACAAAGCTAAGAAATACAACTTGGTCTGTGCAAAAATTTCACTTCTCAAGATTAGCAAATATTTTCTCCTTTCTAAGCTTATCCAAGACTTGCTGAATGTGTTTTACATGCTCTTCAAAAGACTTATTGTAAATTAGAATATCATCAAAGTAGACAACAATAAATTTTCCAATGAAAGCTCACAGGACATGGTTCATTAATCTCATAAAAGTGCTAGGAGCATTAGTCAAACCAAACAACATAACTAACCATTCATACAAACCAAATTTAGTTTTGAATGCAGTTTTCCACTCATCTCCTGATTTCATTCTAATTTGATGGTAACCACTTATCAAGTCAATTTTCGTAAATATTATGGAACCACTTAATTCATCAAGCATATCATCCAACTGTGGAATAGGATGACGATAGAGAATAGTGATATTATTTATAGCTCTACAATCAACAAACATCCTCCAAGATCCATCATTTTTTGGCACTAATATCACAGGTACAATACAAGGACTTAAGATTTCACGAACAAAACTTTTATCAAGAAGTTCTTGTACTTGCCTTTGTATTTCTTTTCTTTCTTCGGGATTGGTGCGGTATGGTGGTTGATTAGAGAGTCCGGCCCTTAGAATAAGATTAATTTGATGTTTAATTCCACGCATGGGAGGTAGTTCGACCATTGTTTATGAGAAATGG
Source organism: Zizania palustris (assembly GCA_019279435.1). Classification (NCBI taxonomy): domain Eukaryota; kingdom Viridiplantae; phylum Streptophyta; class Magnoliopsida; order Poales; family Poaceae; genus Zizania; species Zizania palustris. The sequence goes on along the minus strand of JAAALK010000285.1, from coordinate 17,353,817 downwards.
CACTAGGAAGAGAGGTGATATCGTTAAGTAAAATTAGAATGTCTTTGCACACAAGTGCAAAGAGCACTTGGTCTGGATTATTCCTCACTTCTCTTAGCTCATATTTTGTGGCTAACATAACTAGATGCTCTCCCTCTCCTTTCTTTATATCTCTCAAATTTGGCTTGTGGCACTCAATCACCGAATTGTTTATTGCACTCAATTTCTTTTTTCTTCTCCTCTTTGACATGCTACACTAATCTCAGATCTCTTTCGTAAGTGCTCAACCATTATTTGTTGAGGTGTCATAGGCTTGAGTACAAACTTTTTCCCTTTTAAATCTAGTGTATACTGGTTCGTTCTCCCACAATGATGAGTATTTCGATCATATTGCCAAGGTATTCCAAGTAGCATGTGACACATTGACATCGATGCCACATCGCACTATACTGTGTCAATATATTCACCAATTTTGAATGGAACATTTACTTTATTCCCAATCTTAATATCTCCCGAATCATTCAACCATTGGAAATGACATGGATGAGGGTGTCATTGTAGCTTCAAACCAAGCTTGTCAAGCATATCCCAACTAGCAAGGTTATGGCAACTCCCGCCATCAATGATCACCTTCACTACTTTGTCTTGCACTCTAGCTCAGGTTTGAAAAAGATTATGTCGCTGTCCATTTTCAGCTTCGTTCTCTTGAATACTCAAATTTTGAGTCACCACAAGAGCAACACCTTGTTAAAATTCACATCTATCATGTTCCTCATCTTCATATGCTTCATTTTCACATTCTTCGTCAACTTCCTCTTCACTAGCCGATTCATATTCTCTATTGTATTTCACAATAATCACATGATTATTTGGACAATTCCTGCTTATATGCCCACGACCTCCACACTTGAAGCATTGAATCCCACTACTCTTGGCGGTAGAACCCACAGACATAGTAGTGGAAGCTGATGGTTTAGGGCTCATGCTTGGGGCAGCAACATTCTTCCCTTTAACATCTTGCACATTAGAATGTAAATCTTCACTTGAGTTTTTCAACGATGAGGGTGCAACATTAAACCTAGAAATTGATTTGCCTCCTCCCTCCATAGTCCTCATGCCATATGACAAGGTGATAGGGGCTAAGGCTCGATCTATCGATGAGATGAGATAAATCGATTTGGTGGAGGTCGAACTTGATGATCCGACTACAACGTGCAACGTACGTTGCACCAATTCAATCGCTAGGCCAATCTCTTGGAGGTTACTAATCTTGCGGATGCTCGATCAGCCTATCCACGAGAGTCTTAATCGCTACCTAAAATCGAGAACAAGCAAGAACTAAAAGTGCAATCAAAATATTGCGAATTTAGAAGAAAGTTTTGATAGATGGGATTCTGCAAGTGCGTAGTGTAACATCCCGATTTAACGAAATCGGAACTTTATTGAATTTCCATAGAAAAACAATAATAACAATATGTCCATCATGCGACAATGTACATACGGTCAATCATCCGTAGTTCGCAGACCACATTATTAAAAAAACATAAAATTTAGAGAGAAACTGTGAAAATAGAACTACATATGAACATCTTCTTCAGGATCGTTTTCTTGACTGGGTCGCTACTCCAGACCATCCTCCTCGTAGTACACAGTCTCTGAAGTGTTTGTCCAATGGGTATGAGTACAAAAGTACTCAACAAGCCACCGAGAATGCAATAATAATGCAGGGTAATAACAAGGGAATGGTAATGGCTTAAAGTGCGGAAAAGTACGTTTTTCAGTTGTAGCATTTAATGTAGTCAAATTTAATTGTATAGAACAATAAACATGAACAATGTAATATCATCTAACTCGAGGAGTATATTCTCCCTCCTCGCTCAACAGTCCTTACATGCCAAGTCATCATGCATCATTCATAAATATAAACTAACTGCGAGTAGTCACACAACCCGCCTTTGACCGTGGGCTCGACTTTTCGAAAAGATTTAAACTCTGACCAGAGGTGTACTACTATACCCACAAGGCACAGACTCATCCCACACACCAAAGTATAACGAGATGACCCATACCACGGGAACTCGTGCCAAAACCTTAGCATGAGATGCTCCAATCCGATAACGCCAGCTCTAGGTTTCACCGACGCGCCCGGGCACTCCGGGCTAACGACGCACCCCTTTTGCGCCACGTCGGTACAAGCCACCCACAGGTGCTACTTGACCCATCTCCAAGTGGTGCCTTGAGTTGGAACAACCCATACCTTAGTTAGGACTTACCCACTAGACTTGTGGTTAGTACAGAAGTGTATTGCAATGGATCCCGCAGACCGGTCCTTATAGTGCCCCGGGTGCTACCGACCAATGCCCTAGCTTTCACCCAGAACCCACCATGCCTACACACTTAATCAAAACCCCATAACCAACAGAATTCCAGGGATGAGAGAATAACAGGGATCATATAATAGAATCCATGTTTCTATGACACATTTTTAGCCTATAGCGGATGTGTCAATACATTGGACACTATCTAATAATACTAGTAGTATGGTGACAAGGAGTTTAGGCTCAATAGCATGGCTTGGGTTTGCACTTCAAGGCCGGGGATCTAAATAAATATAATGTAAGGCTTTCAATTTGACTAATGCAGGTATAACCTATGTGTTTTAGCGATAGTTTAAGAAAACTAGGTTCAATATGCTCAAAAATTAGTTTGGTCAATTAAAATAAACAATCCAAAATCACACAACAAGCATATAGGTTTTGATTGGGTTAAATTAAGGGAAATAAAGTTATTAATCTCCTAAAACTACTATTTAAATTTCTAAAATAATTTCTGAAGGAGTTATGAATTTTTCTAAAAAGAAATATTAATGTATCTTAATGTATCTTAAATCTCCCATTAGTAAATAATAAAAAGTTCTGAATAAACCTATTGTTTTTATTGCATAAATATGATGAGAATAAAATATAAATTTTCTAAAATTGAAATGGTCAAATTTGGAGTTAAAATGAGCAAGATATGAATTTTTGAAGTTTAAAACAATTTCTGGAATTTATTTTAACCCAAAAACAGTCGCCGGTCCAGGGTGAGCCGAACCCACCATGAACCCACGCACTGTGCGCGTGCGCCGGATTGTGGATCGCCGTTGGATCACGATCGGAGAGCTGTGGGCGAGACGGGGGTGTTAAATGGACGTGGATGGCCAGGATTAAAACGTTGAAGCGGTACGCGATGGAGGGCTCACATTAACCATGGGTTTTTAAAAGAAATGCACGGTCCAGATTAAAACATACCGATTCGCTGAGATCTGATGGCTTAGATTAAACCGAGTGATCGATTTAATCTTCACCGTCCGATCACGATCACATGGCCACGGTTGAATCCGACACGGCACGGGTACTCTACCCGTGCCGGTCGTCTTCTCCGGCGACGGAGACGGGTTCGCGGCGATGGCGATGGCGATGGCCGACGGCCAGATCTAATGGCTAAAATAGAATCAGGACAGCGTGGCGATTACGATGGTACCAGTGGCGAGGCTCGGGGTCGTCGGAGCATGGCTGGCATCGAGCGGGGGCGGAGAAGGTGCACGGGTCCTCATCGGTGGTGGGGTTCCGGCGGTCTTCAGCGGGGACGGATGGGTGGACGAGGTCGGGGTGGCGTTGGTGGTTACGACGGTGTAGTCGACGGCGACAGAGGAGGCTTCCGGCGACGGTGAGTGGTGGCTGGAGTTCGGGAAGAGGCGCGGTGTCAAAAAGTGAAGTCCGGGCGTTCTGTTCAGTTTTAGTCCAAATGTATACGGGGGCTGAACGCGGTGTGGTGCAGGGTTTAAATAGGGACGCCGGCGGGGTAAAATTGGAAGGTGCATACATGGAAACCCGAGGGGTACCTTCCATGTTTCCGGTGAGCTCTTGCCATGCATGCGTGCTGCAATTCCAGGATTCAAACGCGTCAATTAATAGGGGGAAACGGTCGGCGGATCTCGGGGAGCATTAATATGGCGCAATTTTATGGAAGGGGGCCAGCGGCGAGGGGATCGCAGAGCTAGGGTTTCAACCGGAGAGATTTGGGGGCGGCACGAGGAGGAAGACAGAGCTAACAAGTGGGGGCCACAGTCAGCGGGCGGCTGTGGGCGTGGGCGTGGCAACAGTCGGGCTCGGCTGGGGGGGTTGGCACTAACAGGTGGGACTAGGGCTTTGGGTGCGCGCGCAGAGAGAGGGGAGGTCGCTAATGAGCGGGCCCCACTTGTCAGTGAGGGGTGCGGGGTGGAGTGGGCTGGGCCATCCTATGGAGGGAGAAAGGGGGAAGAGGGGGCCATTACTGTTTAAATGCATTTCTGAATAAAAATAATTGCTAAAATTTATTTAAAATATTTGGGTTGCTTCCAAGGGTGATAAAAATTTGTAAAAATTCTCAAAAATAGGTCTTGGCCTTGGGATAATATAGAAATTTTCTTAGGCTCTGGTTTAGATGTTTTCTCTAGGTTTTAGTTTATTTGGGCATTTTCAGCTTTATCGGAAATCCAAAATAATCCTTTTCAGAAAAATATAAATAAAATGCATTTTTACCTTTTTGGAAATTTGGGGTGTTACAAACCTATCCCCCTTATAGAGAATCTCATCCTCGAGATTCGGAAAGCTTCTCGAATAGCTTGGGGTATTAGGTCTTTAGCTCCTCCTCTTTTTCCGAGGTGGCTTCCTCGACGTGGTGATTATCCCATTGACCCTTGCAGAAGCGGACCACTCGGCTCCTAGTCACTCTTTCCTGGATCTCCAGAATCCAGACGGGTTTCTCGATGTAGGTCAGGTCTTCTTGGATGTTGAGCTGCTGGAGTTTGGCATGTTCGGTGGGTACACGGAGGCATTTCTTTAGTTGAGAGATGTGGAACACATCAGGGACTCCTGCCAATGATGGTGGTAGCTCCAACTGATATGCAACCTCTCCTTACCAGTGGAGGATCTGAAAGGGCCCGACATAATGGGGAGCCAACTTTCCTCTCATGTTGAACCTTTGGGTACCTCGGAGAGGGGTGACTCGGAGGTAGACATAATCGCCCTCCTCAAAGGTCAAATTTCTTCATCGGTTATCAGCATAACTCTTCTATCGGGACTAGGCTATCTTTAACCTGCCCCAGATGACCTTAACCTTCTCTTCGGCTTCTCGTAAAATATCTGTCCCGAACAACTGTGACTCACCGTTTTGATCCCAGAGTAGCGGCATCTTGCACTTACGTCCATAAAGTGCCTCAAACGGGGACATCTACAGGCTGACTTGATAGCTGTTGTTGTAGGAGAACTCCGCATATGGCAAGTTCTTATCCCACATTCCGCCAAAGTCTAGGGCGCAGGCTCTAAGCATATCTTCCAACACTTGGTTCACCCTTTCGGCCTAACCATCGGTCTGTGGATGATAGGCAGTGCTGAAGTTCAGCCGGGTACCGAGCTCTTCCTGAAGATTCTTCCAAAACATGGAAGTGAACTGACTTCCTCGGTCGGACACGATCTTCTTTGGAACTCCATGTAGGCACACGATTCGGGTCATGTATAGCTTAGCCAATCTCATGATGTTGTGTGTCATCTTGACGGGGATGAAATGAGCCACCTTGGTGAGTCGATCAATGATCACCCAAATAGAGTCATGACCGGCTTGGGTCCGAGGCAATCCTGTGATGAAGTCCGTCCCTACTTCTTCCCACTTCCACTCAGTGTAGGACCGAAAGTAGGGACCAGAGGGGGGGGGGGGTGAATGGGCGCCTAAAAATTCTTTCGAATCTATGGCCTGCTCCCAATACCCAACGCACCACAAAAGACTAAGCAGCAGAGTGTGAATAGAAAGCCTAAGTCTAAAAGTATCTAGCCTAGAAACAACCGGTGTCAAAACAGAGAAACACCAATACAGTGCTAATAGGCAGATAAACAAAATATTCAAGACATGGCAGATCAAACTTCTTAGTAAAATAATCTAAGTACACATGGAATGGGATGAGAAGTTACTGTTCAAAATCCGTCTCCTGTTCGAAACTTGGCGAAGCCTGCTTCGCAGTGTCGAAGCCTGCTTCGCAGTGTCGAAGCCTACTTCGGAGTCCCTTGTCGAAGTCTAGCGAAGGTTGTCGTTGAAGTGCCGAAGGTTTGTTGAGTCTAGCCTAGTTCGAGTTTGGCTTAGAGCGAAGTATGCTTCGAAGCGAAGTATGAAAGTATCGAAGCTTGTTTTGAACAGTGTACTTCGAAGCCTAAAACTTTGAGCAGAAAGCTTCGAACAAAGTTCACGGAGAAGCAATCTTCGAAAGAGAAGCGAAGTCCAACACACGGCAGCAAGACCAAATCGAAGCCTACACTCTACCTTCGAAACTAGCTTGATCGAGGTATGACTACCAGCGTGGTAACCTTCGAACCAAAGACTAACTTCGAATGACAAGCTCTGAACCCACAAACTGTGACCCTCGAAAAGGACAACAGCAGAAGGATCTCAGAAAACACACTTCGAGCAAAGTCTACCAGAGAGACATGCTTCGAGGCTAACTTCGAAGCTTGTCGAAGTATGCTTCGCAAAAGAACCGAAGTATGCTAGAACAAAACCTTAGAATAGAGAATACTTCGAAGCAAGATTTATCGCTCGAGTTCGGAGTCAAAAGATCTAGCGAAGCCTTCGAAGATGTCAGGTCGAAGCCTGCCTCACGGAGCTGAGGGACTTCGAACAGAGAAGGGGGCTTCGCCAAAAACAACCAGAAAAGGACTTGGTCCTGTCTACTCGATCAAAAAGCTACACAGGAAAAAGCAAGGCTAGAGTACTAGTGTGCTGTTGCTACAGGGAGTAGGTACTACTTGCTACAAGCAAGAACTAGTACTCCTCACGTGAAGAACAGAAGCAACAGAGAAGAATTATTTGCTCAGGAATAAAATAGCTGCACACAAACCAAAGATACAAAGCTCCGCACGAAATGCTGCACACCAAAACCGCAGGAACAAAAAAAATTCCAAAACAGTGAGGAATCAAGATGAACTCACAAAGAAAAGAAGGAAGCTTCCTGGCGGCGCACACATGAACAGGAGAGAGAACGCAGGAAACAAAATGACCTAATAGATTAAAAAGTAAATTCTGGAAGGGTGACCTAACCCTAGGGATTGGGGCCCTATTTATAGGCGGCCCAATAGCTAGGAATATTCCACCAGCCCCTTAGGGTTTTTTACAGACGCTGAAATAAAAGGAAAAGACTAAACTACCCTTAGGATATTTTTACAGACTCGACTGACTGACTGTGGGCCTAGGGACAAAATAGTAAACTCCTATTTACTGATGACTTATCCGGAAGCTAAGCTTTCGTAGCGACTACGACTTCTCTTCTAGACAGTCCGATACAAGATCAGCAGTCATCAGTTTTGCGCCGAAACTGACAAAGCCTCCACCGACTTTGCACCAGGTACCCGGATTGGGCCGACCTGATTCCGTAGCTCTCTCAGCCCGGCAATCACTCACCTCCTAGTGGGTCTTCTGCTGCTCCTAGCCCATGTACCCAGATTGGGCCAGCCCGACTACGTGGCCCCTCTGCCCGACAGTCACTCGCTGCCCGTGTACCTGAGTCACACGCGGCCCAGACGCAGCAGATCTCCTCTCTTCTTCTGTCCTCTTTGACTATCGTTGACAATGACTCATCACATCTGGAGCCATGAGGCCCACGCTATTCAGCATGGCTCCTCACTCGGGGACCTTGAGGGGTTGCAAAAGTCCGGAAGGCCTCTAGTGCTCCGCCTTGACTTGCCGGCATGTGTCGCACTTGGCCACATACTCAGCTATTTCCCTTTTCATGCTGACCCACCAGTATTTCTCCTTCAGGTCTTGGTACATCTTTGTACTCCCGGGATGTATGGAGTATAGAGTCTCGTGGGCTTCTTGAAGGATGAGGGCTTTCAGCTCGGGCCTGTCAGGCATGCATATCCGGTTTCTGAACTAGACGATACCATTCTCATCTTCGGAGAACCCTGAGGCTTTACCCTTCCTCATGTTCTTCTGGATCTCTAAGATACCATGGTCTTCCTTTTGCGTCTCATGGATCTAGTCCATTAAGATAGGTCTGGCTTCTAGGGCAGCGAGTTATGCTTTGGTGGTGATCCCTAAATTCAATCTTTCCATCTCCTTGTATAACAACGGGGCCTGGTCCTGTATCATGATGGCATTGTAGTACCCCTTCCGGCTTAGGGCATCCGCCACTACGTTTGCCTTGCCCAGATGATAGTGGATGCCTAAGTCATAATCCTTGATTAACTCCAACCATCTTCTCTGCTTAAGGTTCAGGTCCGGTTGGGTGAATATGTACTTAAGGCTCTTATGGTCGGTGAAGACCTCACACCGGTTACCCACAAGATAGTGCCTCCATATATTCAAGGCGTGAACCACGGCTGCCAATTCTAGGTCATGGGTCGGGTAATTTAGCTCATGCGGTCTTAGCTGACGAGAGGCATAAGATATTACCTTCCCATCTTGCATCAAAGCACATCCCAAGCCTTGACGAGAGGCATCACAATAGATGTGGAATTCCTTTCGTATGTCGGGTAGGGTTAGAATCAGGGCTGACATGAGCTTTTCTTGAGGTCTGAAAACATTCTTCGAAGTATGGAGTCCATTCAAACTTTACCTCTTTCTACAACATCTGGTCATGG
>JAAALK010000285.1:17314335-17344190 GCA_019279435.1 Zizania palustris | reverse complement strand
GCCACAACCATATTGGGCACCTCCAAACATGTCCAAATCACAGAAAAGGCATCTACAATGCCTTCGGGCATAGGAGATGCGTGAGAAAAAGGCCGAGGATGAGAGAGACGCTATCTTTGAGGAAATCTGCCCTCGGCGAGCTGCGAGACAGGTATGGAGGATCAAGTCGGTTTAAATAATCAACCCGGCTCCTAGTCCGAGTGACGACGACGACACGCTCGACGACGACGACGCGCTCGACGACGACTACACATCCATCTCTAAGGGGCCCGCACCTCAGGCGATGTACATCAATGTCGTCATGCTGCTCGCCGAGTTCGCCCTACCACAAGATGATGCCAAGGTCACTCAGTTGAACCTCAGCCCACGCAATGCTATTTTTGAGAAGCCTGAGGATATGGCTCACCATCTAAAGCCTCTCTACGTCAGAGGTCACATCGATGGAAAGCCGATCTCAAGAATGCTTGTTGATGGTGGTGCCACCGTTAACCTAATGCTTTACTCTCTGTTGAAGAAGCTTGGCAGGGGCGAGGAAGATTTGAAGAAAACTAATCTAATGCTCAACAGCTTCAACGGTGAGAGTTCTGAGGCAAAAGGCATACTCTCCATGGAGTTGACAATAGGTAACAAGACGTTACTGACAGCATTCTTCATCGTTGATGTGAAGGTAACTACAGCGTGTTGCTCGGGCATGACTGGATTCATGCAAATTGCTGCATTCCGTCTACTTTGCACCAATGTCTAATATAGTGGGATGGTGATGACATAGAAGTCATACCAGAGAACACTCTAGCCTAGGTAGCATTGGCCGATGTATCCATAAACACCATCCACGACAAGGTAGAGTGTTTATCAGGTAGAGACCTTTTAGATTATGACTTCATTAGCATATTCGGGGGACATTTCGTACCAGTTTCTGTAAAGTCGGCTGGTGTAGTACGGCTATTTCTAAATTAGTAACCATGTCTAGCAAAAGTAATCTAGATTGGCTAAAGTCTCATGTAGAGCAATATCATTCTGCTAAAGACAGTATTGTCGAGGCCATCGAAGACTTTAGCGAAGTAGAGAAGTTAGGGAAAGGTTTTGCGTCAGCCGACCCCTTAGAAGAGGTCGACATAGGCAATGGTAGCATTCCAAGGCCGACTTATGTAAACCAACATTTACAGGCTAATAAAAGGTCGAAGTAATAAAATTGCTTCGGTCATACATTGACTGTTTTGCATGGGAATATAGCGAGATGCCGTATTAAGACGCGAGCTCATGGAGCATCGGCTGCCTATTAAGCCCAGGTTTAGGCCTTATAAACAGCTGCCTCGTCGCTTTAATTTGGCCATGTATGACCGAGTTAAAGAAGGGGTAGAACGACTACTTAAAGCTGAGTTTATTAGGCCATGCAGGTATGCTAAATGGGTCACTAATACTGTGCCTGTAGAGAAGAAAGGGAGTAGCAAAATACGAGTTTGTATTGATTTCAGGGACCTGAACAAGGCCACTCCGAAGATGAGTATCCCATGCCGATAGCCGACATGTTGATCAACGATGCCTCAGGACACAACGTACTAAGTTTTCTTGATGGCAACGCTGGTTATAATCAAATTTTAATGGCCGAAGAGGATGTCTACAAGATAGCCTTTCGATGCCCTGGTTTTGTCGGCTTATTTGAGTGGGTCGTATGACTTTTGGTTTAATGAATGTTGGTGCTACATATCAACTTGCTATGAACTTGATCTTTCATGACTTGTTAGGAGTTATGTTAGAAGTATACATAGATGATGTTGTAGTCAAATCAGACGCTATGGATATCCACTTAGCTTATTTGAAAGTTGCTTTTGATAGAATGCGGCAGTATGGCTTAAAAATGAACCCGCTCAAATGTGCTTTTGGCATGTCGGCCGTCAAGTTCTTGGGATTCATGATTCATGAAAGGTGTATAGAAATTGATCCTAAGAGGCTCGAAATGATTAAGAACTTTGCAGCACCAACATGCAAGAAATATGTGCAAAAGGGTCTAGGCAAGATGAATTATTTGCGTCGTTTTATATACAACTTGTCTGGCAAAATTGATGCCTTTGTCCTGATACTCCGGCTAAAGAATGAATTCGAGTTTTCTTGGGGGCAAGTCAGCAAAATGCCTTCGAAAGGATTAAAGAATACTTGTCATCACCGCCCATGGTGAGAGCACCGAAGGCCGGAATTCCCTTTCGGTTGTACATCGCTACATAAGATAGCGTGGTAGGACCGTACTAACTCAGGAGGTGGAGGGAAAAGAGTACATCATCACAATCTTGAGTCGTCGCCTACTGGATGTTGAAACCAGGTACGTGCTCATAGAATGTTTGTTTTTATCAATTTATTATGCATGTACGAAATTATGTCACTATCTTCTGAGGAGCCATGTTGAAGATCATGGGTCCCATGGCTCTAGAAGTGATGAGTGATTGTCAATGGAAGACAACAAAGAGACGTGAAGAGGAGACGAGACCTATCGGTTCTTGGGCCACGTGTGACTTAGGTACACGGGCGGTGAGTGACTACCAAACAAAGAGGCTGCGGAGGCGGGTCGGCCTAATCCGGGTACATGGGACAGGAATGATAGGGGATCTACTAGTCTATTGACAGGGTTGGACCCAAGTAAATGGGCGGCGAGTGATTGCCTGGCTGAGGGAGCCGTAGAATCGGGTCGGCCCAATCCGGGTACCCGGTGCGAAGACAGGGGACACTTTGTCGATTTTAACGTAAAACCGACGCAACCATCCAAGACCACCCATCAGAGATCTGACGGTCCTGAAGCAAAGTTGTAGCTGCTACGAAAGCTCCGCATCAGGACAAGTTACCTTTAGATAGGATTTTACTATTTTTCCTTTTAGGCCAACAATCTATGTTAGTTGAGTCTGTAAAAATCCTAAGGACATTTTGGTCTTTTCAAGTTTATTTCAACGTCTGTAAAACCTAAGGGTAAATTGGGTTTTTCCTGATTTATTGGGCTTCTTATAAATAGGGCCCCAATCCCCCCTAGGGTTTCCAACTCACTCTAATGAAAAATTAGAGTTCATTTCCTACTTTCCTGTTCATTCTCCTGTTCATCTGCCGCCGGCTTTGATCCCTCATTTTGTGCTTGCGAGCCAAAGAAAGAGACGTTGAGACGCTAGCGTGCTGGATTCTCGGTGGAAGCGGCACGAGGAGCACATTACTTGGGCCACGTGAGTAGCAGGCCGTACTTCGGTGCTCCAAGGGAAGAAGCTCCTAGGCCGCTCGTGTGGCTTGGCGCTGGAAGCCACACGGCGTCGCTGGCTTTGCTAGACTACAACAAGCGGCATGTAGGCTTCGGCAATCGGTCGGGGCTTCATGAGGGACATGCTCGAGGCATGGGGTGACTCAGCTAAGTCACTAGGGCTTTGCTACAGCAGCGTGAGGTGTCGCTTGGCCTCGCTGGAATGCAGGCTTCGGAGGTCAGTCACACAGGCTTCGGCTAAGTGCTGAACAAGAGACAATCGTGAACAGTAATATCTTCTTATTTTGTGGTTATTTTATCAAGCACTTTTATTACAACTCACTCTATGAATGATCATTGATATATTCTGCATGTGTATGATGAATCATCTGTGTTTTGACAAGATTTTTGTGGAGATGACGTTTGATCTTTGAATGATGTGTAATCTTCCTTTAAGCACTTTGGTGGTGACTTTTTGATTAGGACACCGGTCGTTTTTAGGCTAGATTATGTTCATTGTTTTTGATCTGATTGTTTTCGCTGATTGTCTATTGAGGTGCGTTGGGTGTTGGGAGAAGGCCATTGATTCAAAAGAATTTTTTAGGTGCCCATTCACCCCCTTTGGTCGCTACTCTCGGTCCTACAAGTGGTATCAGATCCTGGTTAGGGTTTTTTCATACCTTAACCGGTTCTAACCCAAGGTAGCGATCATGACATCTTCTGGCAAGGTTCCGTCCCTTGAGGTCTTTGGCTACAACTATTGGAAGACTCGCATGCGAGCCTATCTATTGAGCCAGAGCTTAGGGATATGGGATATGTGTGTTCAAGCTACTTTTACTGTGCTTCTGGCTGCATAGCGTACTACTCCTGAGATAGTCGCTATGCATGACCTGAACAGCAAGGCAGTGAACATACTGTTTTCTGGTTTAGGTACCAGTGAGTTTGAGCATGTTAGCCATCTCGACACTACTCGAGAGATCTGGGCTACCCTCTAGGCACACCATGAGGGGACAACTCAGGTCAAGGCTAGGCTCTATCAGACCTATCGGCGTGAGTATGAAAATTTCTCACAGAAGCAGGGCAAAACTGTTGAAGCCTTGTTTGGTCATTTTTAGATGATCATTAACAAGATTCAGGCCAACAAGGCCGATCGTGATTAGCTGGTCTCAGATCAAGAACAGGTGCTCAAGGTTCTTCATACCTTGAACCCTAAGATTTGGGAGATCAAGGTATCCTCTATTGTTGAGAGCACTTCCTATGATACCTTGACTATCGCAGAGCTTTTTAGCAAGCTCAAGGCCTTAGAGGTTGATATCTAGTTGAGATCAAATCTCACTAGTTCTGGCTCAAAAACCCTGGCCCTTGCGACACCTTCTGCTGATCCTGCTACTTTGAGTTGTGCTTTGTCCTCTTTGATGTCTATCACTGAGGACCAATTGGATTTGTTGGGAGATGATGACCTTTGTCTTTTCAATAGCCGTGTTCGTCATGTCTATGATAAAAGAATGTTCAAACAACATGGCACAAAACATGGTTGCTTTGAGTGTGTTGATCCAGGTCATTTCATAGCCGACTTCCCCAAGCAGAACACACACAAGAAGGGCACCGGAGGTGGCTCCTATGACTCCAACAAGCATGATAGCTCCACCTTCACAAAGGGTAAGCCCAAGACGAGGTTCTTTTGAAAGGCCCTGAAGGACTACCGGTGTGAGAACAAGAAGAGACACAAGGCCTTCTTCACCGAGATGGAGAGAAGCTACTCCAAGAGAGCATCATCTTCTTCCTCTTCATTAATCTCAAGCAATGAGGAGATCATGATCAAGAAGGGGAAGGACAAGGATGATCCGGCGGGCCTCTACTTCATGGCCTTCAAGGACAAGCCGAAGAGTCACTCGCACCACAGCCAAAGATCCCACAAGAGTGTCTGCTCAATGGCTCTAGGGGATAAGGAAGACAAGGGCTCCCCCGACAACTCCAACAACGACGACGAGAAGGTATCTTCCTATGAACAAGAAGTCATTGAATTACTTGAAGAGAACCATCAGGAGTTGAGATATTGGGAGAAACTGCTTAGAGGGGCTAAGAAGAGGATAGATGAGCTTGAGAGTGAGCTTGCCATAACCAATGGCAAGATTGAGAGTCTATCTTTTTTCCCTTGCTTGGGTGATAGCAGTGAGTGCCCTAACTATGAGGTGTTGTTGTGTGACATGACTACTCTGAAGTCCAAGTACACAGAAAGGGTTGATGAGATAGACGCTTTGGCCACTGAGCTTGAGAGTGCTCAGCTGGAGCTGAAAGATGCTCATGCCACTTTCGTCATGCCCTGTGGAGACTGCTCATCCCATTTAGCTGTTTTAGCTAAGCTGAGAGCCAAGAGTGATGAGCAGTTGGGCGAGTTAGAGAGAGTCTGAGCTGGAGCTGACTAAGCTTGAGCTTGAGACATTATCAGTTCCACCCACTGTTTATGAGAACTGTTTGTCCTTGAGATTGGAACGAATCAAGCTAAAAGCTGATAAGTCTGTACAAGTTGATAGAGAGTGTGAGATCTGCTTGTCTTAGGTGGAGGTGCTAGCTTCCTTGAGAGAGGAGCTAGTTGATGCTCAAAATGAGAACTCTTACCTCCATCAAATCCTGAGTTGGGTGAGTGCCCGAGAGCCACAACTTGGCATGATGATCCAGTAGTTCAAGAGGCAGGATGGGTTTGGAGTAGGTTACACCTACACCAAAGATGACTTTGAGAGTGCCCTGAGTCGCACAGTGGAGTGGAGTAAGATAACTCCAGAGCAGAGATATCCTAAGACTCACTCCACTCAGTCTTTTTAGGCCTATCAGCCCAAGGATGGAGTGTTCCAAGAACAACCTAAAGCTCCACCCAAGAACCCTATTTGGATTCCAAAGCCCAAGAATCTCCACACTTCTCTTGACTCTCTACCTGGACCCTCTCACACCAAACAGTCTACACCGAACACCACCAAGCCTAAGAACCCCAAGCCTCAACCACATCCCAAGAAGCCTACCTATCACTATGATTTTTGTCGGAGAGATGGGCATCTTGCGAAGTTCTGCTTTAGGAGGAAGCGGGTTGAGACAACAGAGAGAGCTCTAAGTGGTCAAGAGCAGTTCTACCAGTAGGGTGGTAGATAGAGAGTCCATCGACGTGGAGAGAGGCTAGAGGCTAGGCCGCATCGTGTAGGTGGTGGTAGAGGAGACGGCTTTCATGCCCGTGCTCCGGAGGGTGGTTTTCGCTCCGGTAGAGCTCCAGATCATTCTAGATATGGATTTGGACCTCGTGGATGAGACTTTAGGAAGAACAGAGGACCATGCTTTGAGCTGCATTTTGGTCCAGACACTAATGATTCTTTCTACTTTCCTTCTTTTGAGCAGATGCTCGATACTGGTTTAGCTCTTTTGCTAAACCTGGTGTCAAACCGTTTGCTCCGCCTTATGACCATTGATATTGTAGGATCGAGGCCTGGAGGATGTATGGATCATGTATTCAGGATACTCTCGTCACATGAGGGGACATCGCAGATGGTTCTCCAGCCTCACTTCCTTGAGCTCCAAGGAGTACATCACATTCGGGAACAATGGTCAAGGGAAGGTACATGGCATTGGTTCAATTTTAATCTCTGAGCATTTCTCTTTGAAGAATGTTGCTTTGGTTGGAAATGTGAGTTTTAATTTGGTCACTGTTTCGCAACTTCTTGAGGATGGTTTAGAGGTTCGCTTTAAGAAGGGCATGTCTTTTGTTGTTGATTCTAGAGGATCTTTGGTTTGCTAGATCTTACCTTTTGGTAAGGTTTTTCGGATTGATTTCTCTAGTTCTTTTGGCCCTTCTTGCTGTTTGATTGCTGAATCCTCTTTTGAGATCTGGAGGTGGCATAGGAGGTTAGGTCATTTGAGCTTTGATCTGCTAGTCAGATTGAGCTCTATGGACCTTATCCGAGGATTGCCCAAGCTTGAGATGGAGAAGGATCTAGTTTTCCATCCCTATCATCATGGGACGATGGTTGCTGCTTCTCACGCACTTGTGACTCACGTGATGACTTTGTACACAGGAGAGCTTTTACACATGGATACTGTTGGTCCAGCTCGGGTATGTTTAGTCGGTGGGAAGTGGTTCGCCCTTGTGATAGTTGATGATTCTTCTCGATTCTCGTGGGTTTTCTTTTTGGAGTCTAAGGATGAGGCTTTTCGGTTTGTTCATGATCTGATCGTGAAGCTGAAGAATGATAACAATGGTCGGATGCGAGAAATTCGCTCTGACAATGGCTCTGAGTTCAAAAATTCTCAGTTCGTCAGCTTCTGTAGTGATCAGGGTCTTGAGCACCGGTTTTATGCTCCTTACACTCCCTCATAGAACGGCATTGTGGAATGAAAGAATCGCACGCTAGTCGAGATGGCCAGGACGATGCTCGATGAGCACAGCACTCCTAGGCGCTTTTGGGCTAAAGCCATGAACACGGCTTGCTATCTGGCCAACCGCATTTTTCTTAGAGCTTACTTAGGTAAGACTTCATATGAGTAGTGGTTTGGTAGATAGCCCAAGGTGAGTCACTTGCGAGTGTTTGGCTGCAAGTGCTTTATGCTCAAGAAGGGAAGGCATTTGGACAAGTTTGAGTCTCATTGCTGGGATGGAGTTTTTCTTGGTTACGCTTTGCATTCTCGAGGCTTCCATGTTTGGAACCTCGACTCCCAGCAGCTTGTTGAGACTTGTGAGGTTTCTTTCGATGAGTCCATGCCTTCGCTTACTCCTTCTTTTGAGCTATCTGGTGATGATGAGCTTGGAGAGTCCATCTTCGAGGAAGATGATGAGACTCCTGCTGCTGATGAGGGTGGGCCTTCTGCACAGCCTACAGACCTCACACCTTTTGAGACGTCGACTGAGGAAGAGGGCGGACCTCTGATCCCTACTTCCACCTCGATCGAGCCCCCTTAGTCGAGTCTAGAGGTGCCAGCTGCTGACTCTGGTGAGGTGACATCTGATCACCTAGGATCCCGAGCAGTTCAGCGTGATCACCCCTTAGAGATCATCATTGGTGATCTCTCTTCAAGATCCTTGCGTTCTCATGTTGGCTCACTCGCTGTTTTTGCTGAGTCTGCTTTTGTTTCCACTTTTGAGCCTAGAGATGTTGCTCACGCTTTATCTGATGCAAATTGGATAAACTCCATGCAAGAAGATCTTGAAAACATTGTTCACAATCGGTTTTGGACACTAGTTGAGCGGCCACCAGATTGCAACCCCATAGGCACCAAGTGGGTGTTTAAGAACAAGCAAGGTGAAGATGGGGTTGTGGTGCGCAACAAAGCTCGATTAGTTGCCTAGGGTTTTGTTAGAAAGAGGGTATTGATTTTGAGGAGACTTTCGCCCCTATTGTCTGTCTTGAGTCCATTCGCATACTTTTGGCATTCGCTGCTTCTAAAGGTTTTAAGCTTTTTCAAAATGGATGTCAAGAGTGCTTTTCTGAATGGGTACATAGAGGAGGAGGTCTATGTTAGGCAGCCCCCTGGTTTTGAGAACCCTAAGTTTCTTCGACATGTTTTCAAGTTACAGAAAGCTTTATATGGTCTGAAGCAAGCCCCCAAGGCTTGGTATGATCGTTTAAAGCAGTTTTTGTTGGGGAACGGCTTTGTGATGGGTTCTGTGGACAAAACTCTTTTCTTGCTCAGAGTTGGCTCAGATTTCTTGATTGCTCAGATTTACGTGGACGACATTATTTTTGGTGGTTCTACTAATGAGCTTGTGTCCAAGTTTTCTTAGCAGATGCATAGCGAGTTCGAGATGAGCCTCATGGGTGAGCTCAAGTACTTCTTAGGGCTCTAGATCAAGCAGACCAAGGACGACATCTTCATCCACCAGAGAAAGTATACGTAGGACATACTGAAGAAGTTCAACTTCGGTGGAGAGCTGAAGCCTCAGATGACGCCAATGGGTACATCTGGGGGCCTGGACAAGGACGAGAGCGGCGTCAAGGTCAACGAGAGAGTATTGAGGGATGATCGGATCGCTGTTTTACCTAACGGCGATGAGACCAGACATTCAGTTCGCCGTGGAATTGTGTGCGTGCTTCTAGTCTTCACCACGCGCATCTCATCGGTAGGCTATCAAGCGCATTTTCAGGTACCTTACTTATGCGCCTGATCTCGGTCTTTACTATTCAGCATCATCATCTCTTGAGTTATCTGGATTTTCCGACGCTGATTTTGGTGGGTGCAGTTTGGATCGCAAGTCGACTTCCGGTACTTGCCAGTTTCTTGGTTCTTTGCTTGTCTCTTGGTCTTCTCGAAAATAATCTGGAGTTGCGCTTTCTACCACAGAGGCTGAGTATGCAGCTGCTACTAGCTGCTGCTCACAGTTAGTTTGGATGATTTCCACTTTGAAAGATTTTGGGTTGTGTTTCCCTTCCATAGTACCTTTGTTTTGTGATAGCACCAGCGCGATTAGTGTAGGAAAAAACCCATGTCTTCATTCAAAAACCAAACATATCGATGTGCGCTTTCACTTTCTGAGGGATCAATATGAGAAAGGTATCATTGACCTTGTTCATGTTGATACCCATCATCAGTTGGCTGACATTCTCACCAAACTCCTATATCAGTCTACATTTGAGCGTTTGCGAGGGGATTTTGGAGTTGTGTATCCTTTTAGGATATTTTTGAGTCTTTTCTTTCTTCTTTACTTTTTATTGAGTCTTTTCGTGTGAGTTCATACCATGTGCATTCATATATCACACTTTGAGCTTGCTTCTGTTATACGATTGAATTGCTTTACTTATTCCAGCTAGTATATACTTTTGAATACTTGTCGATGATCATGCTTTGCTTCAGTTCACATGATATATCTGATATCTGTCATATGCATGGATTTTATGCTTTAAAATTGAAAATGATCACCATTGCTTCTGGTAACTAGCATGAGTAGGCTGAATGCTTTCGCTATCTTTTACATGCCTGGTAGCTAGTTCCTTAGATGCAGATATGTGACTTGGACATTTGTATGCTTTATCATGGAAAATTTGCTATAAAATGTTAAAAATCATAAAAATGAAAAATCCATGCCTTTTATGCTTAATTGAAAAGATCCAGGTGGGTTTGTTGTGTCACATTGCATTGTTCTGGACTGCTTACCATAACACTTTGGTATGATCTAGGACATTGTACTGTATGCCAAGACCAATATCTTAAGCTTCTGATGGTCCTGTTCTGGCCTAGGCTTGACGTGATCGGTTGGCATAAGGTTGACATGCAAATAACCCCTGGAAAAAATGAAAAAGAAAAAGAAAAAGCCTGAAAACTACAAAGATAACAAGTTTGCTGAAGCTCTTTGTTCTGGACAATGCTTATCTTGGTAGATATCAGCTAGCACTTGCATTTCATGTTTTTACCTTGCTTGTCTGGTAGAAAATGTGGTGATGCTTTTATTTGAAAAAATCAAAAAATGTGTGCTAATGATTTTCTTTGGATATTATCTTTTGCATTGATCATATCATGTGTCTTAGACAGTATTTTGTGATATACTTGCTAGATGTTGTAATTGCAGTCAATCATATCTGAGAAGCATGCTTTTTACACTCCACTTGCACCCTAGTTGCATTCATTGCATATTTTGAGGGGGAGCTGTGGCGCCCCGATTTATCGAAATCGGAACATTATTGAATTTCGTAGAAAAACAATAATAACAAGAGGTTCATCATGCGACATCGTACATACGGGCAAACATCCATGGTGCGCAGACCATATTATTACATAAGAGTTAAATAAAACAATGATAAAAATAAACTGCATGACGAACGCCTTCTTCAAGATCTTTCTCCTTGACTGGGTCGCTACTCCAGACCATCCTCGTAGTAGGCATCCTCTGAAGTGTGTCCAACGGGTATGAGTACAAAAGTACTCAACAAGCCACCGCAAATGCAAGTAATAATGCAAGATGATAAAAAATGGAAGGGTAATGGCTAAAAGTGCGAAAAAGTACATTTTTCAGTTATTGCATTTAGTGTAGTCAAATTTAATCATACGAAATAGTAAACATGAACAACAATAATATCATCTAACTCGAGGAGTACGTTTTCCCTCCTCGCACAATAGTCCTTACATGTCAAACCATCATGCACATACCTATTAAAAGTAAACTAACTGTGGGATGTCACGCAACCCGCCCTTGACCGTGGGCTCGACTTTTCGAAAAGATTTATGACTCTGATCAGAGATGTACTACTGTACCCACAAGGCACGCACTCATCCCAAACACCAAGGTGTAACGAGATGACCCATACCACGGGAACTCGTGCCAAAACTTCAGCATGAAATGCTCCAAGCGATAACCACCCGCTCTAGGTTTCGCCGGTGCGTCGGGCTGCATCTCGACTAACGTCACACCCCCTTTTGTGCCACATCGGTACAAGCCACCCGCAGGTGCTGCTTGACCCATCTCCAATTGGTGGCCTCGGTTTGGAACACTCCATACTTTAGTTAGGACTTAACCATTAGACTTGTGGTTAGTACGGAAGTGTATTGCAACGGATCCCTCAGACCGGTCCTTATAGTGCCCCGGGTGCTACCGACCAATGCCCTAGCTTACACCCAGAACCCACCATGCATTCACTCACAACCACAACTCATCACCAACAGAATTCCAAGGATAAGAAGTAACGGGGATCATATAGTGGAACCATTTTGCTATGACTCATTTTTATCCTATAGCGATCGTGTCAATACATTGGACACTAGCTAATCTTCAATCTGTCCCTGATAATCTTGTCCTTCTCTTCGGCTTCTCTTAGTATATCTCTCCCAAATAGTTGTGACTCTCTGGTCTGATCCCAAAGTAATGGCGTTCTGCACTTACGCCCGTAGAGTGCTTCGAATGAGGACATCTGCAGGCTAGCTTGATAGCCGTTGTTGTAGGAGAACTCCGCATAGGGCAAGTTCTTGTCCCGCATTCCGCCAAAGTCTAGAGCGCAAGCTCTAAGCATATCTTCCAATATCTGGTTAACCCTTTTGGTTTGACCATCGGTTTGTGGATGATAGGCGGTGCTAAAGTTTAGCCGGGTGCTGAGTTCCTCTTGAAGGTTCTTCCAAAACTTAGAGGTAAACTGACTCCCACGGTTAGATACAATCTTCTTCGGCACTCCGTGTAGGCACACAATCCGGGTCATATACAACTCGGCCAACTTGGCGACGGTGTAAGTTGTCTTGACGGGGATGAAGTGAGCCACCTTGGTGAGTCGGTCGATGATCACACAGATAGAATCATGACCAGCTTGGGTCCTGGGTAGTCCTGTGATGAAGTCCATTCCTATCTCTTCCCACTTCCATTCGGGGACCTTGAGAGGTTGCAACAGTCCAGCAGGTCTTTGGTGTTCTGCCTTGACTCGCCAGCATGTGTTGCACTTGGCCACATACTCAGCTATTTCCTTCTTCATGCTGACCCACCAATATTTCTCCTTTAGGTCTTGATACATCTTCGTACTCCCGGGATGTATGGAGTATAGGGTATCATGGGCTTCCTAGAGGATGAGAGTCTTCAACTCAGGCTTGTCGGGTACGCATATCCGGTTTTCGAACCAGATGGTACCATGCTCGTCCTCGGAGAATCCGGGGGCTTTACCCTTCCGCATGTTCTGCTGGATCTCCAAGATGTCCAGGTCTTCCCTCTGCGTCTCTCGGATCTGGTCTATCAAGATAGGTCTAGACTCTAAAGCAGCGAGATATGCTCGGTTGGCGATCCCTAGATTCAGCCTTTCCATTTCCTTGTATAGCAAAGGGGCCTGGTCCTGTATCATGATGGCATTACAGTACCCTTTTCGACTAAGGGCGTCTGCCACCACATTTGCCTTGCCTGGATGATAATGGATGCCCAAGTCATAATCTTTGATCAGTTCCAACCATCTCCTCTACCTGAGGTTTAGGTCCGGTTGGGTGAATATATACTTGAGACTCTTGTGGTCGGTGAAGACCTCACACCGATTTCCCACAAGGTAATGTCTCCAGATCTTCAAGGCATGAACCACGACTGCTAACTCCAGGTCGTGGGTCGGGTAGTTCAGCTCATGCGGCCTCAGCTGTCGGGAGGCATAGGATATCACCTTCCCATCTTGCATTTATACACATCCCAATCCTTGGCGAGAGGCATCACAGTAGACATGGAAGTCTTTCCGGATGTCTAGCAGGGTCAGAATAGGGGCTGACACGAGCTTCTTCTTAAGGGTTTGGAAGCATTCTTCACAATCTGGGGTCCATTCAAATTTTACTTCCTTTTCTAGCTGCCTGGTCATAGGCTTGGCGATCGTCGAAAAATTCTCGATGAACCGGCGGTAGTATCTGGCCAATCCGAGAAAACTCCAAATCTCGGTCACATTCATGGGCTGCAGCCAGTTGGTCACTGCTTCCATGGTGGTTGGGTCCATAGCTATTCCTCTGGCAGATATGACATGACCGAGGAACTTCACCTCAGACGACCAAAACTCACACTTGCTGTATTTGGCGTATAGTTGTTATTCCCTTAGCTTTCCAAGGGTCAGACGGAGGTGGGTCTCATATTCTTCCTTGGTCTTGGAGTATACAAGGATATCATCGATGAATACCATGATGAACTTATCCAATAACTCCATGAATACATTGTTCATCATGTTCATGAAGAAGGCCGGGGCATTCGTTAGTCCGAATGACATCACAGTGTACTCGTAGAGTCCATAGCGGGAGGTGAAGGCAGTTTTGGGTATATCCTCTTCTCTAATCCTCAATTGGTGATAACTTGACCTGAGGTCAATCTTGGAAAACACCGAGGATCCTTTCAGTTGATCGAACAGGTCATCAATCCGAGGCAATGGGTATTTGTTCTTGATGGTTACGTCATTTAGGGCCCTATTGTCCACGCACATTTTTAAGTCTTGTCCTTCTTCATGGCGAAGATGACCGGTGCACCCCAGGGTGAGGTACTCGGTCGGATGTACCCTTTTTTCTCTAGGTCTTCGACGTTACTCTTAACTTCGGCTAGTTCGTTGGCGGCCATCCGGTATGGGCGCTTGGAGATTGGAGTGGTCCCGGGGACAAGTTCGATTCTGAATTCGATGTCCCGCTTGGGAGGCATTCCTGGTAGGTCCTCTAGGAAGACGTCCATGAACTCCTTGACTATGGGCACTTCTTCAAGGGCTAGCGAGTGGAGAGACATCTCAAGAGGCTTGCGGCTGGTCATCCAAAAGGTGACGGCTTTGCCTTCGGGGTTGGTCACAGTTACGGACTTGCTGGCACAATAAATCACTCCCTTGTGTTTCATTAACCAATCCATCCCTAGGATGAGATCGAGTCTAGTACATTTGATGAGGACAGGCTCGGCCCGGAATAATATTCCTTGAATCTCTATCTCTACCTTAGGGTTGTATAAATGGGCTAAGGTTTTATTGCCTGGAGTGGCAATCATCATGGGGGTTGGTAGAGGGAGCACTTCCAAGTCGTTGGTTTTCACAAAATCTTCCTAGATGAAAGAGTGTGTTTCTCCAGAGTCAAATAGAATCATAGCTGGTATGGAATTTGTGGTAAACGTACCGAGCACAACTTTGGGAGCCTCTTAAGCTTCATCCGCGCTGATGTGGTTGTGTAGGACCGAAAGTAGCGACCAGAGGGGGGTTAATGGACGCCTAAAATTCTTTCGAATCAATGGCCTGCTCCCAACACCCAACACTCCTCAAAAGACTAAGCAACAAAGCGTGAATAGATTGCCTAAGTCAAAATGTATCTAGCCTAGAAAAGTCTGGTGTTCTAGACAGAGAAACACCAATACAGTGCTAATCAGGCAGATAAACAGAATGTTCAAATCATGGCAGATAAAACTTCTCAGCAGATGATCTAAGTGTACATAAAAGGAGATGAGAAGTTTACTGTTCAAATTTATCTCCTGGTCGACACTTGGCGAAGCTTGCTTCGCTGTGTCGAAGCCTGCTTCGCAGAGTCGAAGCCTGCTTCGGAGTCCCTTTTCGAAGTCTACCGAAGGTTGTTAATGAAGTGTCGAAGGTTTGTGGAGTCTATCCTAGTTCAAGTGTGGCAATGAGCGAAGTATGCTTCGGAGCGAAGTACGACAGTATCAAAGCCTGCTTTGAACAGCGTACTTCGAAGCCTAGACTTCGAACAGAAAGCTTCAAACAAAGTTCACAGAAAAGCAACCTTTGAAAGATAAGCGTAGCCAAACACACAGCAGCAAGACGAAATCGAATCCTACACTCTACCTTCGAGGTATGATAAACGAAGTGATAACCTTCGACCCGAGGGCTAACTTCGAATGACGAACTTCGAACTCACAAACTGAGACCTTCGAAAAGACAGCAGCCGAAGAACCTCAGAGACCACATCGAGCGAAGTCTACCAGAGAGACAAGCTTTGAAGCTAACTTCGAAGTCTGTCGGAGTATTGACTTCGAAAAGCTCGAGTCGGAGTACACCTTCGCAAAGACTGTTGAAGTATGCCAAGCTAACAGACACTAAGCACAAAACATACTTCGAAGCTAGATTCACAGTACAAAAATGAAGTTGGAGTTCTAGCAAAGCCCTCAAAGATGTTAGATCGAAGCCTACCTCACGGAGCTGAGAGACTTCGAATAGAGAAGGGGGCTTCGCCAGAAACACCTAGAGAAAAGCAAGGGCTCGGTCTAGTCGATCAAAAAGCTACACAGGAAAAAAACCAAGGCTAGAGTACTAGTGTACTGTTGTTGCAGGGAGTAGGTACTACTTGCTACAGGCAAGAACTAGTACTCCTCACGTGAAGAACAGAAGCAACAGATAAGAAATATTTGCTCAGGAATAAACTAGTTGCACACAAAACGAACAAATAGAGAACTGTAAACAAAGTGCCGCGCACACAAACCAGCAGGAATAAAATCTTCCAAAAACAGTGAAGAAACCGAGATGAACTCAGGAACAAAAATCCCTAGCGGCGCACGCCTGGACAGGAGAGAGAGAACGCAGGGAGCAAAAATGACCCAATAGATTAAAAAGTGATTTCTTGAAAGGGTAGTCTAACCCTAGGGATTGGGGCCCTATTTATAGGCTGCCCAATAGCTAGGAATATTCCATCAGCCCCTTAGGGTTTTTTACAGACGCTGAAATAAAAGGAAAAGACTAAACTGCCCTTAGGATATTTTACAGACTTGACTGACTGACTGTGGGCCTAGGGACAAAATAGTAAACTCCTATTTACAGATGACTTATCTAGAAGCTAAGCTTTCGTAGCGACTACGACTTCTCTTCTGGACAGTCCGATACAAGATCAGCGGTCATCAGTTTTGCATCGAAACTGACAAAGCCTCCACCAACTTTGCACCAGGTACCTGGATTAAGCTGGCCCGACTCCGCAGCTCTCTCAGCCCGGCAATCGCTCACCGCTCGTGTACCTGAGTCAACCCTGGTCAACATCCCTGTGGGTCTTTGCTGCTTCTGGCCCATGTACCCGGATTGGGCCAGCCCGACTTCATAGCTCTCTCAGCCTGACAGTTGCTCGCTTCCCGTGTACCTGAGTCGCACACAGCCCATGACGCAGCAGATCTTCTCTCTTCTTCTGTCCTCTTTGACTATCGTTGACAATGACTCATCACATCTGAAGCCATGAGGCCCACGCTCTTCAGCATGGCTCCTCAATCTCCCCCTTGATGAGTGCATTGTCGACACTTCACTTCTTCAGCTCTTTAGTATCTGCAAGCAACTGTGGAAACACGAAAACAAAGCACAAGAAAACAAGGAAGAAGAAAAATAAAGTAAAAGTTTAACCCTAAGGATCAAAAGCCAAACAAAAGCAAGAGGTGATCATTATGGTTAATCAAAATGTGAAAATAGTGCGATCTTAGAAACAACACCAAGGATATCAAAAGAGTAAGGACAACAGGACAAAAACTCCCCCTTAAACTCTTATCCCACAATTTCTCCCCCTTGTTGATAAGTGAACTCATCAAGCACTCAAAAAAGACACAGACTCCCCCTGAAATGCAACTCCCCCTCAAATATGCGATGAGTGCAACTGGGGTGCAGGTGGAGTGAAGAAAGCATGCTTCTCAGATATGATTGACTGCAATTACAACATCTAACAAGTATAGCAAAAGACATACTGTCTAAGACACATGGTATGATTAGTGCAACATATGATATCTAAAGAAAGTAATTTGCACGCATTTTTCAGTTTTTACAAACAAAAGCATCACCATATTTTCCAGTGAACAAGCAAGGTAAAGCACGAGATCCAGAAGCTAACTGATATCTACCAAGATAAGCATGGTTCAAAACAAAGTGCTTCAGCAGACTTGTTATCTTTTTAAAGTTCAGGCTCTTTCATTTTCCTTTTTCATTTTTGCCAAGGGTTATTTGCATGTCAAACCTTATGCTAACCGACCAAGTCAAGCCTAGGCCAGAACTGGACCATCAAAAGCTTAAGACATTGGTCTTGGCATATACTACACAGTCCTAGTTCATACCAAAGTGCTATGGTAAGCAGTCCAGAACAATGTAATGCGACAAGACAAACCCACTTGGATCTTTTCAACTCAAGCAAAAAAGGCATGGAATTTTCATTCATTTTAGATTTTTATCATTTCTATAGCACATTTTCCATGTTAAAGCATAAAGATGTCCAAGTTGCATATCTGCATCTATGTGAGGAACGAGCTACAAGGTATGTAACAGATAGCAAAGACACTTAGCCTACACATGCTAGTTACCAGAAGCAATGGTGATCATTTTTCAAGTTTAAAGCATAAAAGCCGTGCATATGACAGATATCAGACATATCAAGTGAACTGAAACAAGGCATGATCATTGAGATGTAATCAAATGCATGTACCAGCTAGACTAAGTAAAGTAGTTCAATCATATAACAGAAGCATGCTCAAAAGTGTGATATGTGAATATGCAAGATATGAACACACACAAAATGACTCAAGAAAAGAGTAAAGATGAAAGAAAACTGACGCAAAATATCCTAGAAAGGATACACAACACCCAAATCCCCTCGTAAACGCTCAAAAGTAGATAGATCTAGGGGTTTGGTGAAAATGTCATCCAACTGATGATGGGTATCAACATGAACAAGGTCAATGACACCTTTTTCATATTGATCCCGCAGAAAATGAAAGTGCACATCAATGTGTTTGGTTTTTGAATGGAGACAAGGGTTTTTCCCTACACTAATAGCACTGGTGCTGTCGCAAAACAAAGGAACTCTGGTAGGAAAGAACAACCCAAAATCTCGTAGAGTGTAAATCATCCAAACCAACTGTGAGCAGCAGCTAGCAGCAGCTACATACTCAGCCTCAGTGGTCGAAAGAGCAACTCCAGATTGTTTCCGAGAAGACCAAGAGACAAGGGAAGAACCAAGAAACTGGCAAGTAGTGGAAGTCGACTTGCGATCAAACCGGCACCCACCAAAGTCAGCGTCCGAAAAGCCAGATAAATCAAGAGATGATGATGCTGAATAGAAAAGACTGAGATCAGGCGCATAAGTGAGATACCTGAAGATGCGCTTGACAACATGTCGATGAGACGCGCGTGGTGAAGACTGGAAATGCGCGCAAAGTCCCATGGCACACTGTATGTCTGGTCTTGTCACCGTTAAGTACAGCAGTGAACCGATCATCCCTCAAAACTCCCTCTCGTTGACCTTGACGCCACTCTCATCCTTGTCCAGACCCCCGGATGTGCCCATCGGGGTCATCTGCGGCTTGAACTCTCCACCAAAGTCAAATTTTTCCAACATGTCACGAGTGTACTTACCTTGGTGGATGAAGGTGCCATCCTTGGTCTGCTTGATCTAGAGCCCTAAGAAATACTTGAGCTCACCCATGAGGCTCATCTCAAACTCACTGTGCATCTTCTCAGAAAACTTGGACACAAGATCGTTAGTAGTACCGCCAAAGATAATATCGTCCACGTAAATCTGAGCAACTAAAAAATTTGAAGCATCTTTGAGCAAGAAAAGAGTTTTATCCACAGAACCCATCACAAATCCCTTCCCCAACAAAAACTGCTTCAACCGGTCATACCAAGCCCTAGGGGCTTGTTTCAACCCGTATAAAGCCTTCTGCAACTTAAAAACATGTCGAGGAAACTTAGGGTTTTCAAAACCGGGGGCTGCCTAACATAAACCTCCTCCTCTATGTACCCATTCAGAAAAGCTCTCTTGGCATCCATTTGAAAAAGCTTAAAAACCTTCAAAACAGCAAAAGCTAAAAGAATGTGAATGGACTCAAGATGGGCAACAGGAGCGAAGGTTTCTTCAAAGTCAATACCTTCCTTCTGGAAAAAACCCTGGGAAACTAATCGAGCTTTGTTGCGCACCACAACCTTATCTTCACCTTGTTTGTTCTTGAACACCCACTTAGTGCCTATGGGGTTGCATCCTGGTGGCGGCTCTACTAGTGTCCAAACCCGATTACGGACAAAATTCTCAAGCTCTTCTTGTATAGCGTTAATCCAATTAGAATCAGAACGAGCATGAGAAACATCTCTGAGCTCAAAAGATACAACAAAAGAAGATTCGCCAAACACAGCAAGAGAGTTACTAGATGAACGCAAAGTTCTCTCAGTCAAATCACCGATGATGAGCTCTGAGAGGTGATCACGCTGAACTGCTCGAGATCCTTGGTGATCTGAAGTCACCTCACCGAAGTCAACAGCTGGTACCTCTGGATTCAACTGAGGGGGCTCGATCAAAGTGTAAGAAGTGATCAGAGGTCCGCCCTCATCCTCAGTCGAAGTCTCAGAAGGTGTGGGCTCTGCAGGAGGTGCAGAAGGTCCACCCTCATCAGCAACCGGAGTATCCTTATCTTCCTCGAAGATGGACTCTCCGAGCTCACCATCACCAGAAAGCTCAAAAGAAGGAGTCAAAGAAGGCAAGGACTCATCAAAAAAACCTCGCAAGTCTCGACAAGCTGCTGGGATTCGAGGTTCCAAACACGGAAACCTCGAGAATGCAATGCATAACCAAGAAAAACTCCGTCCCAGCAACGAGACTCAAACTTGTCCAAATGCCTTCCCTTCTTGAGCACAAAGCACTTCCAGCCAAACGCTCGCAAGTGGCTCACCTTGGGTTGTCTGCCAAACCGCAACTCATATGAGGTCTTACCAAGGTAAGCTCTAAGAAAAATGCGGTTGGCCAGATAGCAAGCCGTGTTCATGGCTTCAGCCCAAAAACGCCTAGGAGTCCTGTGCTCATCGAGCATCGTCCTAGCCATCTCGACTAGCGTGCGGTTCTTTCATTCCACAACGCCGTTTTGTGGGGCAGTGTAAGGAGCAGAAAACTGATGGTCAAGACCCTGATCACTACAGAAGCTGACGAACTAAGAGTTCTTGAACTCAGAGTGTTGGACCAGAAACGGCGACCAGAGGGGGGTGAATGGGAGCTTTTAAAAACTTGGGCTAAAAACTAGCCTTCGGTTTTAATACTGTCTCCTGCGGAACAGGCTTCGAACACGACTGTTGGGGGAAAATATTCCATCCTCGGGGTTATTGCCGCAACAGGACAAAAGCAGGCAATGGATTCGAAGGTTTCCAGATGTTCATCTTCGAGGATGTTCTAAGTCAAGTTCGAAGTACGAAGATAGACCCAGTTCGGAGTATATCTTCAAACATGAACTTATCCAAGATCTTTTCTGCCAGCTAAGATGGAAGACTTATCTTCTTTCTCATTAGATTAGTCTTTTACCATTTTAGCCCTATTAAGGGTACCGAATAGTTTCCACTATGTCGGTTGTAATAGAGGGGTAAATAGGTCTTTTCCTTAAAGTTTGGGCCTATAAATACCCCCCATTTTACCCTGTAATACGGACCGAATACAAGTTATTCAATACACACTTTCGAACTATTCTAAGCTATTATCCTTTCGGAGGCTTAGAACAGTTTGCTTCGCAAACACTTCGTCTGTCAGTTTCTCTTCTACAGAAACCTGTTAGCGTAATCTTTTACGCCAACAGTTGGCGCCGTCTGTGGGGAACCTAGTCCGAAAAACTTCGTTCTCTACCAAATCTTTTCACCATGCCTCCGAAGCGGAGCGCCTCTGTTAACCCAGTTCGAAGGTCCCCTCGGACCTCCGGACTGTTATTTTCAGACACAGTTGAGGTCGGAGGATCCTCGTCTTTTCCTCCGCCTCAAACTCCGGAAGGAACATCCCTTCCTCGAGTACACGAAGACCCTCCGCCGACTCCATCTATACTTCGGCCCGGCGGAGTTCCCCCTCCACCTCAGTTCCCACTTCGAACTGATCATCACAGTTCTCAAGACCCGGAAGGTCCTTCCGGAGGAGATGAAGACAATCTTGGAGATATGGCCGCCCAAATGGCCAACCTTCAAGCCGAAGTAGCAAGATGGCGGCAGGAGGCTGCGAAAAGGCTTCGCTCTCCCTCCATCCCAGCTATCCCAGAAGTGCATGAAGACGATGAGCCTAATTATCCCGAAGCCCCGGAGAATGCCTCTTTCGATACTGAATCTCCGCTACATCCTGAGCTGCAGAAAGTTCGCTTTGATCCGAAGTTCAAAACTTCGAAGCTCTGTAAGTATGCCGGAGATGAAGATCCTGAAGAGTTTGTTCATTCTTATGCCCTAGCAATTGAAGCTAGCGGAGGAGTTCGGAACACCATGGCGAAGTTCTTCCCCCTAGCTCTTCAAGGAGTGGCATTAAGGTGGTTCTCGTCTTTGAAGCCAGGATCAATTAATTCATGGGGGCAGCTGAAAAGGAAGTTTGTAAGCAATTTTCAGGGCACCTTCGTGCCTCCAATGTCAACAGGAAGCCTTTTCCAGGTGAAGCAGCTCCCTGGAGAGACTTTGAGACAGTATTTCAAGTGCTTCGCTCATACGAAGTCGCAGATCCGAGGGCTGTCTACATCCTCGGTAGTTGATGCAGCTCGGGAAGGTGTCACTCATCAAGGTCTTCTGGATAAGCTTCACCGGAAAAGCATATCCACAGTTTCCCAGTTGATGTCGTACTTCGAGGAGTACGCAAGATCGGAAGAAGGTTGGCTTCGAAGAACTGCAACAACTCCATCTATGTTGCAAGAAGTAAAAGTAGAAGTAAAAACTTCGACGCAGCCACAAGAACCAGTTTTCGAGGTTCAACATGATCGAAGAAGAGGGCAAAAGCACCCTCGATCTGAAGTGTTAAACATTGCACCCCCGCAAAAGTTTACACAGAAAGCTCCACAGCCTTCGGGGAACAAGGTCAGTGGCTGGAGGCCGCCATGGAAATCGGCTGGCAAAGGCCAGACCCTTTTCTGCTGTGTTCACGGTGAAAATAGAAGCCATGCAACTGATACCTGCAAGGCTATACTTACTCTAAGAGGAGAGTATCTAGAGAGAACTTCGGGTCGAGGTACTACCGACCGAGTTCCAGCTGCAACGCGCCCGGAGCCGGTCCAGGCTGTGGCGCGGATAGAAAATTTCGAAGCCGCAAGACACCTTCCGGTGGCCAATGTTATGCCACCTTCGAAGCAAGAGGAAGGGCAAGACCGAGGGAAAAGAGTGGTCCTCCCCATCTTCGGAGGAGGTACCCTCGGAAGCATGTCGAAAAGGCAGCGAAGAGACTATGTCTGGGAAGTGGGCCACATTGGGACTTCGTCATCTGCAGCTGCTATGCCGGAGTGGTCTCATGTACCTATATCCTTTTCCACAGAAGATGCAGCCGACATTAAATTCCCGCATGCGGACCCACTTGTTATCACTGCTGATATCGTGGGCACTGAAGTTCGAAGAGTACTGATCAACGGAGGCAGTTCGGCTGACATCATTTTTGTTCAAGCCTTCAATCAGTTATGCATTTCCAGGAAACATCTTCTTCCAGCGGCTCGTCCTCTGCAAGGCTTCGCAGGACCTCCGCTTGATGCACTCGGCCAAATAGGCCTGGAAGTTACCTTCGGAGAAGGTTTGTTGGCTCGAACTGAAGAAGTAATTTTTGATGTTGTAGATGCCCTGTATGCTTACAACGTCATCTTCGGAAGAGGCATGCTAAACCAGTTCGGAGCTGTGGCGCATCACAATTATTTGTGTATGAAGATGCCCACACAAGCAGGAGTCCTTACTGTCTTCGGAGATCAAGCCATTGCTCGGAGAGCAGAATACGGTCATGGCCCCCCTCTTGATCCAAGACAAGTAAACAATGTCCAAGTTGACCAAGAAAATCTTTCAGGTCCCTCCGAAGCTTCAAAGAAATCCTTCCCAAGACCAAGTCCTGAAGGGGAGATTGCAACGAAGATCATTGTGAAAGATGGTAAAGAATATAAATTTCAATTTGGTAAAGATTTACCCCTAGAAGTTGCAGCCTCCTTGGAAAAGGTGGTGGAAGAGAATTTAGATGTCTTCGCTTGGTCTAACGAAGATATCACCGGAGTTGATCGGGATATCATTGAACATAGCTTGCTTGTAAACCCGAAGGCCAGACCTATCAGGCAAGGACTTCGAAAGATGTCTGCAGAAAGAGCTTCTCTTGCCAAAGATGAAGTTGAGAAGCTGTTGAAGGCTGGGATTATCAGAGAAGTGGCTCACACAGAATGGTTAGCCAACCCAGTCTTCGTCAGGAAGAAGTCTTCCAAAAAGTGGCGCATGTGCATCGATTTCACATCTTTGAATAAAGCATGCCCCCGTGACCCCTACCCCATGCCCCGAATTGATCAACTGGTGGACTCCACTGCAGGTTCGGAGTTACTAAGCTTCCTCGACGCGTATTCTGGTTATCATCAAATATGGTTGAAGCGCGAAGATGAAATCAAGACAAGCTTTGTAACTCCTTCGGGAGTCTTTTGTTATGTAAGAATGCCCTTTGGCTTGAGAAATGCCGGGGCTACCTTTTCGAGGTTAGTTGCTAAGGCTCTAGGTCATCAGTTAGGTCGCAATGTGGAAGCCTACATGGATGATATTGTAATAAAGAGTGCTTTAAAGTACCAACATAGCCTAGACTTAGCAGAAACATTCAATAGCCTTCGGGCATGTGGGATTCGTCTTAACCCCGAAAAATGTATCTTCGGAGCTAAGGCTGAAAAATTGTTAGGGTACTTAGTTTCAAGTAGAGGGATTGAAGCTAGCCCTACGCAAATAACTGCGCTGCAAAAGATGGCTCCTCCGGAGAATTTAAAACAAGTGCAAAAGCTAGCTGGGCGTCTAGCAGCACTTAGCAGGTTTTTATCGAGGTCTGCGGAGAGAAGTTTGCCTATATTCAAAGCATTGAAAGGGTCCGAAGATTTTGCATGGACACCGGAGTGTCAGAAAAGTTTCGAAGATATTAAAGAGTATCTGAGCAATCTTGCTACACTTACGGTGCCTACTGCGGACGAAACCCTACTTCTATACCTTGCGGCTACAGGCTCTGCTGTCAGTGCAGTCCTTGTTAGAGAATTGAATTGCAGTGGGAAGTTGGTACAAAATCCTGTTTATTTTGTATCCGAAGCATTATCAGGAGCGAAGACAAGATACTCCGAACTTGAGAAGTTCGTTTATGCTCTGGTAATGGCTTCGAGGAAATTAAGGCATTATTTTTTGGCTCACAATGTATTGTACCAACTTCGTATCCTTTGGGAGATATGCTCCGAAGCAAAGATTCCACCGAAAGAATCAGGAAGTGGGCAGTTGAGCTAGCACCCTTCGGCATATCTTTTCTGGCAAGGACAGCAATTAAGTCACAAGTCTTAGCAGATTTTGTAGCAGAATGGACTCCACCTGCAACTTTGGTTCCGGAGAAGTCAAGTGACGGACTTTGGACTGTTTATTCTGATGGGGCTTTTCAAGCATCCGGAGCAGGTATTGGAGCAGTATTAATTTCGCCTTCAGGGCAAAGAGCAATGTACTCCGCAAGACTCAACTTTAAGTCTACCAATAATATAGCGGAGTATGAAGGGATTTTGCTGGGACTTCGAAAAGCACGTGCTCTAGGGGCTACAAGAATTATTATAAAAACAGATTCTCAGATAGTAGCAGGGCACGTAGATAAAAGTTTCCAGGTTCGACATCCACAGCTTGCGAAGTACTTAAAAGAAATTCGTAAGATCGAAGCACACTTCAAAGGTATTTCTATTCGGAGTATACCAAGAGCAGAAAATGTGCAAGCGGACATCTTAGCGAAAGCTGCAGCCAGAGTTGTGGATGTACCAGAAGAAGCTTTCTATGAAGAACTCAGTTCACCTTCGGTGCCACAAGTTCCCTCCGCAGAGATTCTTTGCATTCCAAGTGAAGATTGGAAAAGTTCAATCATGGAAATCTTGCAAGGAGGAACAAATTTGCCTGAAGAGCCACAGCTTTCAAGATTGAAGCTTAGGGCTAGAAATTATCAAATAATCAATGGTATTTTATATAAGGCCGGAGTATGTTCCCCTCTACTCCGATGTATATCTCAGGCCGAAGGTCAAGAAATTCTTCGAGAAATTCATGAAGGCCTTTGCGGCAGTCATCTAGCCCCTCGAGCCTTGGCAGGAAAAACACTTCGCCAGGGGCTATATTGGCCTACAATAACAGCTGATGCGGAGAGCTTAGTCCGCACTTGTCAAGGATGTCAGTGGATGGGTCGACGAAGTCATCGCCCACCAACAGCTCTTCAAGTTATCGCTCCGGTATGGCCCATGGCCAGATGGGGCATGCATTTAATTGGTCCCTTTCCAGTAGCCAAAGGAAATCTAAAGTTTGCAGTGGTAGCTATTGAATATTTTTCTAAGTGGGTAGAAGAAGAGCCCTTAACAGCTATCACTTCGAACAATGTACAAAAATTCTTTGGAAGAATATCATTTGCTGGTTCGGAGTGCCTAGACAGCTCACAGTTGATAATGGAACACAGTTCGATGCAGAACCCTTCAGGAAGTTTTGCGAAGATCTAGGCATTCAGCTATGTTTTGCTGTAGTGAGACATCCTCAGTCCAATGGAGCTGTAGAAAGAGCCAATGGAAATATCTTGTCAGGTTTAAATCGAAGGATAGTAGGCATAGCAAAAGGATTGTGGACCGAAGAACTTCCGAAGATTTTATGGTCCATTCGGACTACACAAACAAGGTCCACAAGTTTTACTCCATTCAGACTACTATTCGGAGATGAAGCCATGACTCCAACGGAGATCAAAGGAGGATCATTTCGCAGCATCGAACCGGAAATCGAAGAAGAAAGACAAGCTTCGCTAGATCTATCAGAAGAGACAAGACTTCGAGCTGTAGCAAATTTATCAAATATCATCAGCAGACGAAGGCTTGGTTCGACCCGAAGGTTAAGCTCAATGAACTAAGACCGGGTCATCTTGTTCTACGAAGCGTAATAGCGCCAGGCAAATTAGGAAATAAATGGGAAGGATCATACCTAATTGTTCGATCAGGACATCCTGACTCTTTTAACTTGCTAATTTAGAAGGTGAAGAATTAGCGCATACTTGGCATGCGGAGCACCTAAAGCGATACTTCGCATAGGGGCTCCTTGTAAATCATGTGTAATCATCTTCTGAATTAATAAAGCATATGGCCCAGATAGTGCCTTCCCCTCATAAACTTCCAGCTTCCGAGTGGACGTACTGGAACCGCGGGGTTGACCGAGAGGGAAGTGTCATGAAGATGAGTCATATTTTCACGCGTGGGGGCTGACATAATCTGGAGTCCAAGCCACTGGCTTGTAGGCATCCGTAAAAGAGCCCAAAACCACACCATGCGGAGTCCAAGCCATTGGCTGGTAGACTTCCGTAAAAAGAGCCGAAGGTGGCCAAAACATGCGAAGTCCAAGCCATTGGCTGGTAGACTTCCGCAAAAAGAGCCGAAGGTGGCCAAAATGTACGGAGTCCAAGCCATTGGCTGGTAGACATCCGCAAAAAGAGTCCAAAGAGACCATCGCAAATTCCGAACCATGAGTTCGTCAGAATTTGCAAAAAAGAGCCGAAGATGGCCAAAGCAAAACAGAGTTTGAACAATGAGCTTCGAATATCTGTCAACATAGTCCCAAGTGACAAATTATTTAAGACACTAAAGATGTCCTGGAAGTTATCTCAAGCGATTTCTTTCAAAATACAAAGGGTACTAAGTTGCCATTCTTCGTACTGCAAGTAGTCGAAGATATTTTATAAGATTTTAAGAGATCTTTAAATTACATAGGGGCTCCGAATCCTCAAAATTGTACTCCGAAGTTTTCCTTTGTGCCTAACCATCTTCGAATAAAAGTTCGAAGTTGCTTACACCCAAAGAGGGGCTAATAAGTAAGGAGACAATTTTGAATCGATATTTATTAATCAAATGGATATGATTACAATTACATCAAGAAAAATTGGTATCTATACCAAGCAAGAATTGAAGACCTCTTCGATTTCTAGAGCTAGGGTTGGAACGACTAGTTCCACTGCCGGGAGTTCTAACAACTTTACGTTTAACCCTCCGGCCTCCCTTCGATGCTCTAAAATCTTTTTGTTCCTGCTGAAGCTCGGCCCAAGTTCGAAGTCGTTCGGGGCTCCTTTCCTAGCTTCTAAGATCTTCAGATCTTTTATTTCGAGCTTCATCTTCGTTTTCAGACCAGGCAACGTCTTCAAAAGATGAAGTGTCTAAGCTAACCTCTTTTTCTTCCTCTTTAATATAAGACAATATATCTTTGGCTACTTCGGGTGCAATTATTCCGGAGTCATCTCGAGAAATTAGGAATCGAGGATGTTTATGAGCTTTTAAGATCTCGAAGTTGGCCCATAATGAGCGAAGTTCGTCGTTAACATTTAACACTTTGATATCTTCTGTATGAGACAAAGCCTAAAATATGATAAACAAATTTTCATTGATAAATGTTTATAAACATGAAGCTTTACATAGTCAAGAATCCTAAATTATTTCTAAACCTGCGGGTTCGGAGGAGGCTGACTGCTCGAAGCCTGGGTCCGAGCTTGCTTCTGGCGTTGGCCTTCGTCAATCCAAGCCTTGATCGCAGTGCGACCTTCGGCTCTCCATGAAGCTTGGAAGGCCTGTCAGGCAGCGGTCACGCCTTCGGAAGGAGTTAGAAGCCACTCGTCGTCGAAGTTAATTGGTCCATCTCCTGCGCTCGGAGTTATTGATCGGCCCAAATCCTCGTAGTAACGAAGTATTCCGATAGCAGACACTTGTCCGGAGAGTTCTCCGTAACGAATGCCCGCCGTCTTCATTTGCTTCGCTGCCCCTTGGATTCTTTTAACCGGCGCAGCAGTGTGACATTGTCGTTTGAAGGAAGTGATCCGGTAGTACCGAAGTACTCCAAAACACCTAGCATCTGTTCTATGACCTCCGTAGCCACCTTCTCAGACTTAAGCTTTTCTTCAATTAGTGCATCCTTGGCCGAAGTCGTCTCTTCCAGAACTCCAGAAAGCCTAGCATTCTCCGTAGTTAAAGTATTCTTCTGATTCAGGAGTTGGCTAGCTTCCTCTTGGAGCCTGACAAGCTCGGACCCCGCATTAGCTTGCTCCAACCGCACCTTTTGGATTTCTGCCTCGAGCTCTTTATTTGCAGCCTCGAAACCTTGTCTGGCCCGGCGTTCTGTTGAGACCATATTATTCATTTGAACTACTCTAGCTTCGGATAAAGATAAGTTGCACTGTAAAGCTTCGTTTTCCTCCTGAAGCTGAGCAATTTCGCGTTCACCCGATAAAGTTGCAGCACGGGCCAAGACCGCTTGCTAAGAAAAGAAAAAACCGAAGTAAGAAATTATTCATATATAATTTTTTATCGTTTCGAAGGTATTCCGTACCTGGTAGGCTGCTCGTTCTATAGCAACGTTTAGCTCCGAACTCTTCACCTCGCTCAAGATGGCTACTAGATCCGTCTCACCGACTTCGCGACTAGCTCGACCTAAAGGTTTGAGCAGAGTCCGAAGCCCGGTTCTTTGCTCCAAAAAAAGGAGTTAAGAGAGGAAGCATTCCCGAAGCCTTTTGGTCAGCCCTGCTTGTCGAAGGTCCGGAGTGTTCTTCTGAGGTCCTCGGGGCTTCAGTAGATGGCCCCCCTTCACTGGATTGACTCTCGTCTGTTGATTCAGACGAAGTTGATCCTTGAGCAGGGAGAGGCTCTATATGTCTTTTACCCCTTCCAGGCCCCTGTTGAGCGACGTCAGGGTTTGGCTCCGAAGTTGTCGAAGGCCCTTGAATTGGATCTTCGCGACGTACTTCTTCTATAGAAGAGGGCTCTGCAAAAGCAAAGGTATTATACACTTATAATTTTGCAGAGAAGAACAAGGAAATTATGCGAAGTTTACCTTCGACATTTTGGGGGCTAGCGAGCATCGGACTGCTCGGAGGATCGAAGGTGAGTTCTTCGTCTGAGTCCAAAGTTAAAACTTCAACTGTCGGAGTATCTCCTTGAGCAGTCCTTCCTTCATCCAAAACTGAAGTTGTAGCAACTTCGACTTCATCTTCAGCCGCAGGGGCTTCGATTTGCTCTTCCTCTTGAGGCAAATCTTCTTGAGCATCCAGAGTTCTCGCTTCTTCAGGGTTAGCCTGAGACTCCGGCATACCTGCAGCATCTTCGATATGAATATCTGTTTGAGCTGCATCTTCATCAATCAACCTCACTAATAGTTTACCTTCATCCTCTTGAGAATCGGAGCTTCAAGCTATTGGGCTCGGAGGTGCAGGCCTTTTGGGTTTCTTAGACACTTTCTTTATTGGAGTTGGGACGAAGGTTGAAGCTCCGGCTTCAGCTTTTCTCTTCTTGGGCCCTTTCTCC
>JAAALK010000285.1:17279230-17314235 GCA_019279435.1 Zizania palustris | reverse complement strand
CGAGGGTAGACGAGGCAGGGTTTTCGGGTGGTCGACGGCGACGGCGATCCGGCGGCGTCCTCGACCACAGAGTGGATGCCGAGGTGGGGCGGTCGACGACGGACTCGACGGTGGTGGTGGCTAGGGCGCGGGGGTCCGAGACGGCGGCGATCACTCACCGGAGTTGAAGGAGGGGAGGAGCTCGCAAAAAATGGCAGAGGCGCTCTGGAGGGCTAATGCTCGGGCTACGACGGTGTGGGCGAAGGGCGGCGACCACGGGGGCTTTTATATGGTCGTTTGCGGCGCCTAAATGGAAGGAAACCGAAGGTTTCCCTCTCCCTCCGGCGATCTCATTCCATAGGCTCCGGTTAGCTTCCATTCTCGCGAAATCGCGTCGGCCATGGATGGAAAGGGTGCGGTGGTGACCAGGGAAGGTGATCCGTGGTCGGATCGGGCGAATCGAGGTGGCCGGCGGCGAGAACCGAAGGTGATCGCCGGGAGGAAGGAAGGGGGCGATCCCCTTCCATCGGAGACGAAGGTCCTGACAGGTGGGCTCCACCTGTCAGTGAGCGAACGGGAAAGGAAAGGGCAGACAGGCGGGGGCAGGGCGGTCAGTGGGCGCAAGGTGGCTGACGCGTGGGTCCAGGCGAGGCGCGGGCGGGAGGAGAGAGGGGAGGTGAGCGCCGACAGGCGGGTCCCGCTTGTCAGCGAGAGGGCGGTGATGGGCTGGGCCAAAAAGGCCGCTGGAGGGAGTTTCAGGGTTCGGCCCGTTTAGGATTAAAATTGATTTCTGATTTTAAATAATTCCAGAAAATCAAATATTGATTAAGGGTTGAATCACTGTTGATAAAAATTTGTAAAAATTCCTAAAATTATATCTTGGTCTCTAGTTCATCTCATAAAAATTTCAAGTCCAGATTTTAAGTATTTCTCCCTGTTTGGCTTTATTTGGGTTCTTTTGGGATTTTTCCTTTAATAAGAAATTCAGAAATGATTAATAATATTTTCTTTTTATTTTATTTCCTTTAATT
This sequence comes from Zizania palustris, assembly GCA_019279435.1. NCBI lineage: Eukaryota > Viridiplantae > Streptophyta > Magnoliopsida > Poales > Poaceae > Zizania > Zizania palustris. Next base: position 17,313,225 of record JAAALK010000285.1, on the reverse strand, counting down.
TTCTGGGGTGTTACACAGTGTCTCTCCCCGAGCACACTCCTCGACGAGCCTCACCCGGACCATGCCTTCGATGTGCCTCGACTTCTGAGACCTTCGTCGGGTAACCTTCGAGTGTCTCCCTCCGGAGCACACCTCGAACATCTTGCCTCTGTTGAGGACTTAATCCACCATACTCCGAAGTCACTCCATCCGGAGTACCCTTCGAAGTGCCTCACCTCCGAGGACTTTGTCTCGGAGTACCTTCACCCAGAGCCACGCTCCGCACTTACTGCCTTCACCTGGCGCACCTCGACCCGAGGACCGACCTCGACACCTTCGCAGCCACCGTGACGGAGCTCCCCGCTCCATTGGCATCAAGCCTCCCGCTTGACCCAGGTTCATCTGCCGCGAACCGTTCGTCGCCTCCGAAGTCCCCTGCGCAACACAGACAAGCAGACAAGTGTATCCAGTACTCCGGAGACCTCTCTGGGTAAACAACCCTCGGCACACACTCCGGTGTACCGCCCAAAGTACCAATACCTTCGGTACAAACCAGTCATCGTGTACTGTCGGACCCCTCCGACAGCACACTCCGCTGCAATAGCTGCAGCAACCAAAGCCACCGAACCCTTCAATGAAACAGCCTCCGAACACCTTCGGAGGTCCAACCTTCGAACCCCTTCGGAGGTACCCCTTCGAAATAGAGGTTAAACAAAGTCAATCAATCATCACAGACTCCGAAACCAACCCTTGGTTTCTCAATCTCCCCCTTGATGAGTGCATTGACAACCAAATTCTAGTTCAAGAAAATTTGAAAAATTTCAGCACACAAGTGACCAAATCATGTCACTTGACAAAGAATTTTCTTCCCCCTTTTCAAAAGAGTAAAAGCCCCTTCGGCAAATCTCCCCTTTTACAAGATAAAAACTCCCCCTGAGAAATTTAATTGTACCCCCTTGCAACAGAGAACTCAAAAATTTCTCCCCCTTTGGCAATGCAAGCATCAAGGAGCATGTAAAAGATGCATTGCTTGGAAATGAGCAGAATTGCAAAGACATACAAAGCAAAAATATGCCAACAGTAATACCAATGATCATGGGCTCAGCTCAATTTAACATTTTCTAAAAACATGATGACATCATGTGATTTTATCATTTTTTGAAATAAAAGCATCACCACTTAGTCAAGTAAACTAGACAAGTAAAAGCAGGGACTGCGCAAAGCTAGTCAATTTCTACTCTAGACAGACAAGTCCAGTTCAAATGGAGCAATGAAAGCAAACTTGATGATCAGATGAATTTTGTTGTTCTTTTCAGAATGCTAGGGGTTATTTGTTTGTCCACCTTATGCTTTCCAATCAGGCCAAGCCTAGGCATGAAAGCCATCAGAAGCTTAAGGCAATGATTTTGGCAGACACTACACTATTCCAGTTCAGACCAATGTGCAATGGTAAGCAGTCTAGAATAGAGTAGTGCGACAAACAAACCCACCTGGATCTTTTAACTTGAAGCATATAAATCATGGATTTTTGAATTTTGATTAAATGAACAAATTGTTTAGTACTTTATTAATATCCATGAGTACAATTGTTCAAGTTGCATTGTTTAGCATTCAGAGAAAAGGTGTCTTGCTATCAAGCAGATAAAAGATAGCTAAAACAGTCCTGCCTATACATGCTAGATACAAGATTGAGCAGTGAGCATGATTTGAGTTTGAAAAGAAAACATCATGCACATTAATGTTTCAGATAAATTAAAAAGAGCTGAGCTGACATGATTCATGAATTAATATGAGGCATATAAGTGCAACAGATGTAAATGCAATTTCACACATGATGAGCATATGCAATACAATTAAAGACAGCTCCCCCTCACAAAATGCCGTAAGGGTGACAAACACCAAGTTCCCCACGCTTGATGTTGCATCGAGGGGTTTTGTGAAAATATCAGCTAGCTGGTGTTGGGTATCAACATATTGAAGTTCAATATCCCCCTTCTCATTGTGATCTCCGAGAAAATGATACCGTACATCAATGTGTTTGGTTCTGGAGTGCTGAACCGGGTTATTTGCAATACAAATGGCACTAGTGTTATCACAGAAAAGTGAAACACTCTTATAATCTAACCCGAAATCCCGCAAAGTGGAAGTCATCCACAAAATCTGAGAGCAACAGCTAGCTGCACCAACATATTCGGCCTCAGCCGTCGATTGTGCAACACTAGACTGTTTGCGGGAGGACCAGCAAACCAGAGAAGTACCCAGAAAATTACAAGTACCAGAGGTACTCTTCCTATCAATCCTACACCCAGCAAAATCCGCATCGGAATAACCTCGAAGACATAAAGAGGAAGACGCTGAATACCATATGCCGAATTCAAGGGTATGTTTGAGATACCTGAGAATGCGCTTTACCGCTTGGCGGTGCGAAGCTCGTGGGGAAGCCTGAAAATGAGCGCACAGACACACTGCGAAGTGTATGTCCGGCCTCGTAGCAGTCAAGTAGAGGAGGGAGCCGATCATGCTTCGGAACTCCTTCTGATCTACGGCTTCTCCATCTTCGTCAGGATCCAATGGTACAGATGTAGCCATTGGAGTGGCGAGAGGCTTCGCATCGGCCATGTCGAATTTCTTGAGCAGGTCCTTGGTGTACTTCGTCTGGTGGACAAAAGTACCTTGTTTGCTTTGCTTGATTTGCAAACCAAGGAAAAAGGTGAGTTCACCCATCATGGACATTTCAAACTCCCTGGTCATGGCATCTGCAAACTCGACAACCAAAGCAAGAGAAGAGCCACCAAAGATGATATCATCCACATAATATCTGAACTAGGAGGAAATCTTTGCCATGCTTGAGAGTGAACATGGTTTTATCACAGAGCCCATCAATACCCCCGCTCAAGCAGAAAAGACTTAAGTCTGTCATACCATGCCCGAGGGGCCTGCTTGAGTCCATAAAGAGCCTTATGAAGTTTAAGGACTTTATGTGGGTATTTGGGGTTTTCAAAACCAGGGGGTTGTTTTACATAAACATCTTCACCTATGAAGCCATTAAGAAAAGCACTTTTGACATCCATTTGATAAAGTTTGAATCCCCGAGATGTCGCAAAGGCAAGCAAAATCCTAATGGCCTCAAGGTGAGCAACAGGTGCAAAAGTATCAGTAAAATCAATCCCTTCTAGTTGAGAATAACCCTGAGCTACAAGCCTAGCCTTGTTTATAACTATTGTCCCATCCTCCCCTTGTTTATTTTTGAAAATCCATTTTGTTCCAATGAAATGAACATTTGGTCGACGATCAACTAAAGTCCAGACTTGGTTTCTCTCAAAATTTTCAAGTTCCTCATGCATGGCATTGATCCAACTAGAATCAGAAAGTGCATGACTAACATCTAAGGGCTCGAAAGAAGCAACAAAAGCGGAATCAATGAAATGAGCATGAGAACGTGTTACCCTTTGATCAAGCTCACCAATGATCTGCTCGAGAGGGTGCATCCTTTGAACATGATGTGGAGCCTCGCGGCGAGATGCAGACTCCCCCTCAACTTGTGCGTTGGAGTGGTCCAAGATGACCGATGTCGAGGTAGTTGCTTCGGGACCTTGTGCCGAAGTGGTCGAAGCGGGGTCAGCTTCGGGGGTTGATGTCGAGGGTAGTAGGGGTTCATCCTCGAAATCTCTGGGATCTTCTTCTTCAAAGATGGTATGTTCCATGTCGTGTTCATTTGCCTATTCAAGAGCAGAACTAACAAAGGGGGTTGATTCATCAAAAGTCACATCACATGACTCGATGACAGTGTTAGTTTCCAAATTATAAACACGATAAGAATGACCATGAGTAGTGTAACCCAAATAGATCCCGTCAGAAGATCGCGAGTCAAATTTGTCCAAATTACCACGTTTTAGGATAAAGCAACGACAGCCAAAAACTCGAAGATGAGTAACCTTGGGCTGTCTCCCAAAACGTAGCTCATAAGATGTCAAATTCAAAATTGAGCGCAAGAAGATTCGGTTTGAGATGTAACATGCAGTGTTCATGGCCTCAGCCCGGAATTTTCTAGGAGTCCTGTGCTCATCGAGCATCGTCCTAGCCATCTCAACCAAAGTGCGGTTCTTCCTCTCAACGACACCGTTCTGTTGAGGAACCCGCGGAGCAGAGAATTGATGTTCTATGCCATGCTCCATGCAAAAATCAACAAAGAGATTGTTCTTGAACTCAATGCCATTATCACTTCGAATGAATTTAATGCACCAGGGAGTTCAGTGAAAAGTCTCAAAGCCAAGCTCCGAAAGTGTGAAAACACTTCATCCTTGCTGGCAAGAAAGAAGACCCAAGAGTAACGAGAGAAATCGTCGACAATGACTAACACATACCACTTGCCGCCTAAAGAACTAACCTGAGAAGGACCTATAGTGTCCATGTGGAGAAGTTCTCCGGGTTGTTCAGTCATCACAGTGGTGACTGGCGAATGCAAAGCGACGATCATTTTTCCATGTCGACAAGGAGCGCAAACTAAATTCTTCTCAAACTTGAGCTTGGGCAATCCTCGGATCAGACCTAGCGCACTCAGACGAGCGAGAAACTCAAAGCTCATATGCCCTAGTCTCCTATGCCACTTCCAAAGCTCAGAAGTCGAATGTGCAACGAGACAATGAGAAGAACCAGATGACTCAGAAAAGTCAGCTCCAAAAACTCTCCGAACTCTAAAATCTTACAGACCACAACGCCATCAGAATTGAGCACTTGCGAAGTATCGCGATGGAATCGCACTTCGAAGCCCTCATCAAGCAACTGAGATACAGATAGCAAATTCTATCCTAGGTTTTCAACCAAAGCAACATCTTTGAGAGTGAAATTCGAGTTAATCCTTACCACACCTTTACCTTTCACTCTACTCCTTCGATTGTTTCCGAAGGTGATATGTTCCCTTTGCTTGGTTGTGGTGAGGCTAGAGAACCATGCTGCATCTCCGGTCATATGGCACGAACAACCGGAGTCCATGATCCACGTGCCCTCCAAGCCTCGGTCTGTCGCCTACACATGATAAGAATATCTCGATCGCTCAGTGCTGGGGTGAGTGAAAATAAGACGAGGCATCCAGCACTGAGTGACACGAGTAGTAGGCACAGTAAAAGTAGACTGTCTACGCACAGGATAATCAGAATGATGCAAAGTGCGAGGTCTACCTACATGCTGTGAACGAACAACATGACGAGGTCTCCTACTCTGACGAGGTACAAAGCTACTCGCCCGGGGTCTACCACCATATGGAATATGGTGAACACCTCGAGGAGCAAAACCTCTCCGAGAAGCACGAGGAGCCTCAAAAGCAGGACGATAGTAAAACTCAGACTCATGCATACCTAAAGATGGGTAATGCATGTCCTGGTAACTCATCACCTGAGAGCCTCGCTCATCCTTGATGCGTTGAAAACAAAACCCAACCAAATGACCCACCCGCTGACAGTAGGAACAATGAAAAATTCTCATAGGGGCACTCTCATGGGTCACAGGAGCAACTCTCACAGGCTCCTTGGGCTTCTGCTGAGTGGTTTTCTTTGGAGGGATTTTCTTGGCAGGAGGAGTGGTTTTCTTTTGAGCTCGGGTAGGTTTCTTGGCTGATGGAGTGTCTAACAGAGCTCATTCTTTCTCTAGGGTAGTGGGAGAGGTAAAAACAGTTTTGTTTCCACTATCTGAAGGAATCCTCTCAAAACCCAAACCTAGAGCTAACCCTGCTCTGTCAGCACACATCTTGGTCTTGGCCAAGAGCAAATCCATCCTACCCTTTCCCTCGGTGCATTTATTAAGCACGGAAAGAAGGTATTCATTTTCAGTCATGAGGTTTTCAGTCCGCTCTCTAACGGTGCCTAGCTGGTCCTTAAGGGTAATGCACGTGTCACAAATAGGCTGCACATCCTTAGAACTACCGGCCCTCTCCAATCTAGCCTCTAAATCATGAACATGCTTATCACGTAAATTAATGCTCTCACGTAATAAAGGGCAGTTCATGCTCAGAAAGAGTTTGAGCATGAACAGAACGCAACTGAGCAAGCTCACCCATGACAACAGTACAAGATTCAAATTCAACGCCATTTACTTTAGACTTAAGCATGGCATACTCAGTAGAAACAGATTCTAGCCTAAGTCTAAGGTCTTTTCTTTCTCTAGCAGCTTGCACAAGTAATCTATCCTGACCAAGAACTACTTCATTCAGCTCATCTAGTTTAATTAAAGCTGGTCAGAGGATAGTGGTACCTCAGATGAGTCAAGCTCATCGCCGCTGTGATCGCTGTCGGCCATGAAGCAAAGGCCGGTGAAATCTCGTCCCTTCTTGTTCTTCTTGTCCTCCTTCCTTGGGGACTCCTCCTCCTCAGAGCTCGACTCCTCAGTTGAGGAAGTGTCGATGTCGCTGAGAGCAGCAACAAATGCTCTGGAAGCGGCTTTGGCTACTCTCTTAGCCATTTTGCCGCGCTTGCCCTTCACAAAAGGCTTCTTCTCCTTTTTGTGGTATTTAGGGCGCTCACTATCATCTCTCTTCTTGAGCTTAGGGCAATTAGCCTTGATGTGAGAGGTGTCGCCACACTCAAAACAACCACTAAAACCACTTCTCCTCTGATCCCGTCTTTCATGATGAAAACGGGTGAACCTTTTGGCAATGAGAGCAAGCTCATCATCATCCAGAGTGTCCACCTGCTCCTTTGTGACGGACACCAGGGAGGACAAAGCAAAACCATCTGCAAGAACACAAGTACCAGACGTGCTTGGTTCTGCAGCGGTTGCCACGGCTAGTGCTAGAAACCAATGCCAATGGCTGTGGCAAAGAGCTTCTGTGCACTGCAAGAGATGCCTTGGCAATCTCTATGGACTTCAGCTTGCTAACGAGCTCATCACAGGTCAATGTGTCATAACCTGTGGACTCCTCAATGCTGGATATCTTCACTTCCCGTATGCTACGCGATCAAGAGCATAGAGAAGCTTGATAGCCCTATCGTGATCACTGTAAGCAAGCGTCCCGTTGGATCGCAAGTTACTCACTATCGCATCGAAGCGAGAAAACATGGCATCTATAGATTCACCAGGTGCCTGCACAAACAGCTGATACTGTTGATTGTATGTGCTTTGGCGCCTGGCCTTAATCTGTGTAGAGCCCTCATGAAAAATAGTGAGTGTTGACCAAATTTCCCTAGCAGTCCTAAGGTGCTGCACCCTATCAAACTCACTACGGCTCAAACCAATGAACAGTATATTCCTAGCCTTGGAGTTGGCATTATACTGATATTTTTCTGTTTGAGATGGAGTATTGTGAGTCCACAATCTCCCAAATTGCATTTCCTTGGCTTAGCAAGTAAGCCTCCATGCGCACCTTCCAGTATGCAAAGTCAGTCCCATCGAACAGAGGAATTTTACTGGCTCTGTCCATGTTGCCAACAGATCACAAAACCGGTTAAGGTCAACTGGTGATCTTAACCTACTCTGATACCAATTGTTGGACCGGAAACGGCGACCAGAGGGGGGGTGAATGGGAGCTTTTAAAATTTCAGGCTAAAATTAGCCTTCTGTTTTAGTACAGTCTATTGCGGAACAGGCTTCGAACACAACCTTCGAAGTTCTGGTTCGGAGGTATTTGACGGCTCCGAACACAGGCTTCGCAAGGAGCAAAAGTTCGAAGCCAAGAAGACTTCGCTCCACTCAAACCGAAAAACTAGCTCTGCTAAGTCAGTGCAGGCTCCGCACACAGGGTGCTTCGAGCAGGCTTCGCACTTCACCATTCGCAAGAGTGGACTACCCTCTAGGACTTCTACCAAGTACTTAGCAGCAGCAACTGGTGCTGGGCTTCGTACACCGAAGGTCTAAACGCACACTAACATACACCGCTATGGGCTTCGACACGATAAAAACACGGGCTTCGATCAGGGCTTCGCTAGTAAGCAGCGAGGTCTCGCCTCCTGTTACACAGAGCGAACGCACACTGAAAAGCACACTTCGCACAAAACACACTTCGCCTAGACAGGCTTCGGTGCACTACAACTAGCGAGGTATGCAAACAAGCTCAAGCAGAAAAACAACACAGAAGCAGGGCTTTGCTGCTTGAACAAGGAACACAGTAAAAGAACTCATTGGATGAATACAAAGAGTGGTGGCTAGTACAGGAGCTGAACAGTAAATGCTCAAAGTGTTAAATGTTACCTACCCAGCCCCCATATTTATAGCCACTATTCACCCAAGTGAAATGACTACTTTACTCCTAGGGTTTACATTGGTTTTGTCTCTACAGAACATAGGGGTACAAAAGGTAGTCAACTTTATTCTGGAGGCTTCTCTGTCAGCTTTGCAGAGGGGACAACGCCAGCTTTTTGCAGAGCAGACACTGTCAGCCTTTACAGTCTTTGACTTTTCTGAAGCTCCCCTTCGCACGCGAGGGGTGCGGTAGCTTCGGTGAGAAGCCTTGATCCTGACGGCCTTCGCTTCACTGAAGTCAGCCTCCGATAGAGTGACGGTTTTGAGCCGAAGCCGTCAAAGCCCTTGGGCCTTCGCACCACCACCTTCGGAGTGGACCACCACGGCTTCGCAGCTTCTCCCAGCTCGAACTCCGTCAGTCCGTGTACCAAAGCCATGCATGGCCGAAGTACCACAAGTCATCCTTCACTCCGAAGCCAGCCTTGCTCCGAAGCATTCCTCACTCCGAAGCCCCACCTTCGAAGTATCACCCTTCGAAGTCCCTCCTTCATCCAAGGCCTCCGCATGAAGCATTCCATGAGCACTTCGTCGCAGTGTCTCTCCCCGAGCACACTCCTCGACGAGCCTCACCCGGACCATGCCTTCGATGCGCCTCGACTTCTGAGACCTTCGTCGGGTAACCTTCGAGTGTCTCCCTCTGGAGCACACCTTGAACACCTTGCCTCTGCTGAGGACTTAATCCACCATACTCCGAAGTCACTCCATCCGGAGTACCCTTCGAAGTGCCTCGCTTCCGAGGACTTTGTCTCGGAGTACCTTCACCCAGAGCCACGCTCCGCACTTACTGCCTTCACCTGGCACACCTCGACCCAAGGACCGACCTCGACACCTTCGCAGCCACCGTGACAGACCTCCCCGCTCCACTGGCATCAAGCCTCCCCCTTGACCCAGGTTCATCTACCGCGAACCATCCGTCGCCTCCGAAGTCCCCTGCGCAACACAGACAAGCAGACAAGTGTATCCAGTACTCCGGAGACCTCTCCGGGTAACAACCCTCGGCACACACTCCGGTGTACCGCCCAAAGTACCGATACCTTCGGTACAAACCAATCATCGTGTACTGTCGGAGCCCCCCCGAAAGGCACACTCTGCTGCAACAGCTGCAGCAACCAAAGCCACCAAACCCTTTGTTGAAACAGCCTCCAAACACCTTCGGAGGTCTAACCTCTGAACCCCTTCGGAGGTAACCCTTCGAAACAGAGGTTAAACACAGTCAATCACTCATCACAGACTCTGAAACCAACCCTTGGTTTCTCAGAAGCCCTTGAAAATGTAAGGTTGAAGCCTGCCTCACGGAGCTGAGGGACTTCGAACAGAGAGAGAAGGGGCTTCGCCAGAAATAGTCAAAAAGGCATTCAATCCAGTCTGCTTCGATCAAAAAGCTACGCAGAAAAAGCAGAGCATGTGTACTAGTGTACTGTTGCTACAGTGAAGTAGTACTACTTGCAGCAGCAAGAACTAGTACTACTTGCATGAAGAACACACGCAACAGAGTCTCATTCTCAGGAATAAAATCAACTCCACACAACAAACTGAAGCTTCTTGAATCAGAGGAATCAATGCACGCCCGTGTACCTGAGTCAATCCTGGTCAACAGCCCAGTGGGTCTTCTACTGCTTCTGGCCCATGTACCCGGATTGGGCCAGCCCGACTTCGCAGCTCTCTCAACCCGACCGTCGCTCGCTGCCCGTGTACCTGAGTCACACGCAGCCCATGAAACAACAGATCTCCTCTCTTCTTCAGTCCTCTTTGACTATCGTTGACAATGACTCATCACATCTGGAGCCATGAGGCCCATGCTATTCAGCATGGCTCCTCAAAAACTAAGAGTGCTTCTAGCTGCATGCCATGTTGTTTGTCACAATAAATGACCTGCCGGCTCATCGTAACTCATCTGGTCAAAGCAAAAGGAAAGGTGAATCTTTCCCACAGTGCGTGGAGGAAACATCAAGCACATGGTTGAACCATTCTAAGAAAATGGTATATATGCGTCATCGATGTTTTCTTCAAAGAAACAACCATACAGAAGAATGAAGATGCATTTTGATGGCTCCGTAGAGAAAGGAAGACCTCCGAGGCATTTCAGAGGCACAAAGGTATATGACTAGGTAAAAGACATAATTTTTGTACTTAGCAAGTGAAAACGGCCTTCCACAAGTTCTGATGGAATGTGGAAAAAGAAGTCAATTTTGTGGGAGCTTGAATATTGGAAATACCTATATGTTTTCTATTCCATGAATACAATGCATGTCGAGAAAAATGTGTGTCCAAATCCTAGTGTCGTACATTCGTTCATTTTTTTGTAATGTAACAATAAGGTCTCTCTTCTCTTAATGTTTAGATGTCTACCCATTCCTCTGTCAGGTCTTCTAGCTCTGCTAACGAAGTCGAGCTACCAATAAAGAAGCCAAGGACACAAACAAAGTGGCCAACGGACAAGATAACTGTAAAGGAGATTGAAAGTGATGGCCTACCAAAAGATAAAGCGGCCTTGTAGTGCCTACGGAAGCTTGAAGGACTAATTGCATGGAAGAGGGCCCCATTGACAATAAGGAAGTTCAACGATCTTAGTCAAGAGTAGAATATTGTACTCTACAATGACGGGATCAACAACTACCTCGAGTTTTCTGAGAGCTCAAAGGAAGTGGTTGTAAGGACTATCATGACGATGATATCCAAGCTATGGAGGTCTCATAAAAGCAACCTTGTCTTTAAGTTCGTTGACAAAAACCTCAAGCCCTTCGCACTGTACTCATTCCTAAAAAGGAAGACTATGACCAATTTGTTAAAATGAAGAGCTCAGTTGATTTCAAGGCAAAAATCTCTACCAAGAAAGAGCTCTGATCTAGGAATAAGCTACCCCATAACCTTGGTTCAATTGGTTACGTGGGGATGAAAGATAGGTGGTCGGCCGAAGATTATAAGATGTCTAGTGAGGGCAAAGAAAATCCGTGGCAATAGTTTCCCGGCAAATTGCAATCATTTCTAAGGGCCCGGGAGAGACTGACAAAGAGTGGATAAGTGGTGTGGACCTCGAGCAAGGCAACAATAGTGACTGAGAAGGTCAAATATCTGGCGGTGCAGTCGTCAGAAGGATCATTCACTGCAGTGCGAGAGCATGATGTGCTAACAAATGCTCCTAGCAAGCTAGAGCACCCTAGTCACGTGTGGGGCGTCTCTAGCTCACAAGGCTGGAAGCATGGTTTCCCAGACAATGCTGACATGTACAAGAAGCAAAGAATGTGTATGGGAACCGATGTGGAGGCGCTCTCTACCAAGATCAAGAAGTATCTTTACGTAGATATCAAAATATGTTTAGCTCTATAGCATATTGTCCTTCGAGACAAAGCTACATTAGATAGCCCTACTCATGTTAGAAAGAGTAGATGTGCATAAAGATAGATTGAGTAGTTATTGTCTTGCAGTGGTTTGGATGACACCATCGACTGGCTAATTGAACTAACCACATGCATGCTTACCATAAATCCCACAAGGGGTTCGGATTGAGGTGGCAAGGGGTGTGGTCTTTTCATATCAACATGAGATACACAACTTGTCGATAAATGAGGGATTTGTCGTGGTGTTTATTGATTTTGTGCACCTCAACGCGGAAGACATCTCATTGCCTATTCCTCTGAATGACAAAATCACCACTCTACGTGCCGCACTTATCACAATGGTATAGTAGAAACAGGTGGATATTTTGGTTGATGCTTAGATTGTTTCCAAGTTCATGCTTAACCTTCCACTACTCAATCGTCTGCTACTCAGCCACCTATTGCTCAACCTCCAACTGCTCAACATAATGTCGTTACACCTGTTGCCACTACACCTATTGACCAAGGAGAAAATGTTGTCACTCTGACACCGTTGAATAAACCAATGACTGTACACAAAAAACAAACAAGGTTGGTGTCAAAAAGTATAAAAAGTGGTGAATCCTAAGGTGTTGTCAGCCTGGACTCTTGCTAATTCTATGTACTAACAAGGCAAGAACCTGCTCCCTCAATACCAGCTAAGAAAGGGAGGGCAAGCCTTAATGGACCTCCATGCAATATACCTCTCTGGCTGCCACGACAATAAAAGTTCAATCATTGTAAGATACAAGAAACTAAATTTCTAGACTAGTGACAACTATTTTTTTGTTTGATTTAACGTTTTACACAATATTTTCAACTTTAACGCTCTCGACATCAACTTGCTATAGTGCTGGACATTGTAAGTTACTTAACCTATTTTTTATATTAAAGTCTACATGTCATTATGTGGTATTAACTACTCTTTCATATGTGCAGGATAATGTGGCAAGAAACCAAGAAGCAGGCATTCAAATTTATAGATCCACAGATGTTAGCAATGTCACAATCGAGAACAATAGGGAGTCATGCATCGACTACCTATGTAAGTTATTCGCCACATGCATCTCAAGAGAGCAGCATATAATGGGCATATACCACTTGAATGGACATTATGTCCTACTCATCGCTCCCAAGTGGAAAATTGTATGGTACATTGACTCGGCAAAACCGAGGGGACCAAATGGCAAGCGCACTGAGAGGGACTTCTTGGTAGTCAAATGTTTAATCGACGAGTAAGGTTTTATTCATTTTATTAATTACATGTTGAACCTTTAACCTATTCTTTCTTAATTCAATATTGTTCTATCTCATTACAAAGCTTTTGAATCCGCTACCGGTGTCAATAAATCAAAAACAACAAAACAATTACAATTGGTTCAAAAAACCGCAATGGATGTAAATCTCTAAATATTTACCATTGCAAATTTAATGTGTTGACCAAACTAATCTTGTATTTCCATAACAGTGCTACAGTCAACCTCCCGGAAACCAATGTGGGTTTTATGTTGTACACCATATGATGTTGGCCTGAAGAGCATATCTTAAATTACCTGACATAAGATATTATCATGTGCTTCAATTTTGTGTTTAATTTACTTTACATTTATGTAAGCATCGACTATGTTAAAAACTCAATTTATAGGAATTTAACATACCTGAAGGTAGTCTTATCGAAATTGAGTTGTCAGAGATCCGTTCGTAGCTTACGGTATTCCTTGTGCACCGAGTCTTCGCAACGAATGACACATTCCATTATAAAGGCCAGAATTAATGTTTGAATTTGTCATGTCACACTTGCAAATATTTGGTAAAATATATGGAATACAATTTTTTATGGATGCCTTGTTTGTATAATGTAATTTGTGATGCTGGTATTCTGTGATGAATTATGTGTTGTATTTTTTGTGATGAATTCTGTGTTGTTTGCAATTTAAAATGTCGGCTGCTAAATTCTAGGCTTGATTCAGGATGCATGCAAAAAATAATTATTTTTAAAAATACGATCATAATATTAGTGACGAGTGACATTGGTGACCTATTCCTAAAGGTTCAAAGTAGTGACGGGTGGAAAGTACTCTCTGTCACTAAATATTATATTTAGTGACGGATAACCAATATCACCCGTCACTAAAAAGGGGCATACCGGATGTGGCGGGATCTAGTAGGACCCTTTAGTAACAGGTGTGTACCTGTCACTAATGCTAGAACTTTACTTACATGATAAGAGTGGCAGTCGATATGTGAATCACTAATGTACATAGTGACCCGTCACTAATGTATGTTATGATCTGTTACTAATATATGTTATGATCAATAACTAATATATGTTTTTGTGATAGCCGTTGTAGCTACGTACACGGTAATGAGTAATGATCACATTAATCATAACGTCAGACTTATCAAATCTATAAGGCATACAGATGAACCTGAACATGTTGCCAGAGGCAAATGCCATGCATCACTGATACTGTCATCTTCTTGCATGTGCAGCACGTACGCTCTATGACAAAATACTAGCCTTCTACGTGTTTTTATACTGGGTCACTATCAGACACTGTGCAGTGTGGACGCTCAGAGCAATCAAGTGCACTATATATGACATTAATTACATTGTCAAATATGATTTTTAAGTAATATGGCATATATTAAATGATAGAAAAGAAAAGATGAATAAACCGGGCCTCATTTGAGACTTAATTTCAATAAAAAATTTAATGAACTGACACTACCAAATTTGCATTGAGGAAAGGGTTCTGTTTGCATTATGGGTGGAGGAAAAAAAGAGATCGGTGGAGATAAGAGATCGATAAGAGATATTTGAGTAATTAATTAATTGTTTATTTATACAAAAACACGATGCATTAGAGACAACAATATCTAAAGGAGTGTTCTTATAATATATATTTATAGATAGTAAGTACTTAGTGATATATGTATTACAAGACGATGCTAAGTATTATTGGTGTTGGACCGGAAACGGCGACCAGAGGGGGGGTGAATGGGAGCTTTTAAAAACTCGGGCTAAAAATAGCCTTATGTTTTAATTCAGTCTACTGCGGAACAGGCTTCGAACACACCCTTCGTAGTTCAGGTTCGGAGGTATTTGATGGCTCCGAACACAGGCTTCGCAAGGAGTAAAAGTCCGAAGTCAAGCAGACTTCGCTCAACCCACAACCCCGAAAAACAACTCTGCTAAGTCAGTGCAGGCTCCGCACATAGGGTGCTTCGAGCAGGCTTCGCACTTCACCCTTCGCAAGAGTGGACTACCCTCTGAGGACTTCTACCAAATACTTAGCGACAGCAACTGGTGCTGGGCTTCGTACTTCGAAGGTCTAAACGCACACTAAACAGACTTCGCTAGTGGCTTAGACACGGGAAGGAAACGGGCTTCGATCAGGGCTTCGCTAGTAAACAGCGAGGTCTAGCCTCCAGTTACACAGAACGAAAGCACACTGAAAAAGCACACTTCGCACAAAACACACTTCGCCTAGACAGGCTTCGGTGCACTACTACTAGCGAGGTATGCAAACAAGCTCAAGCAGAAACTTAACACAGAAGCAGGGCTTCGCTGCTTGAACAAGGAACACAATAAATGAACTCACTGGATGAAAACACAGTATGTGGAAGCAAGTACAGGAGCTCAACAATGAATGCTCAAAGTGTTAAATGTTACCTACTAGCCCCACTATTTATAGCCACTATTCACCCACGTGAATTGACTACTTTACCCCTAGGGTTTACAAAGGTTTTGTCTCATCAGAACTGAGGGATACAAAAGGTAGTCAATTTTATTTTGGAGGCTTCTCTGTTAGCTTTGCAGAGGGGATAGCGTCAGCTTTTTGCAGAGCAGACACTGTCAGCATTTACAGTCTTGGAATCTTCTGAAGCCCCCCTTCGCACGCGAGGGGTGTGGTAGCTTCGGTGAGAAGCCTTGAGCCTGACGGCCTTCGCTTCACCGAAGTCAGCCTTCGATACAGTGACGGTTTTGAGCCGAAGCCATCAAAGCCCTTGGGCCTTCGCACCACCACCTTCAGAGTGGACCACCATGGCTTCGCAGCTGCTCCCAGCTCGAACTCCGTCAATCCGTGTACCGAAGTCATGCATGGCCGAAGAACCACAAGTCATCCTCACTCTGGAGCCAGCCTTGCTTCGAAGCCTGTGTCACTCCGAAGCCCCACCTTCGGAGTACCACCCTTCGAAGTCCCTCCTTCGTCCAAGGCCTCCGCATGAAGCATTCTATGAGCACTTCGTCGCAGTGTCTCTTCCCGAGCACACTCCTCGACAGGCCTCACCCGGACCATGCCTTCGATGCGCCTCGACTTCTGAGACCTTCGTCGGGTATCCTTCGAGTGTCTCCCTCCGGAGCACACTTCGTACCCTTGCCTCTGCTGAGGACTTGATCCACCATACTCCGAAGTCACTCCTTTCGGAGTACCCTTCGAAGTGCCTCGCCCCCGAGGACTTCGTCTCGGAGTACCTTCACCCAGAGCCACGCTCCGCACTTACTGCCTTCACCTGGCACACCTCGACCCGAGGACCGACCTCAACACCTTCGCGGCCACCGTGACGGACCTCCCCGCTCCACTGGCATCGAGCCTCCCGCTTGACCCAGGTTAATCTACCGCGAACCATCCGTCGCCTCCGAAGTCCCCTGCACAACACAGACAAGCAGACAAGTGTATCCAGTACTCCGGAGACCTCTCCGGGTTAGCAACCTTTGGCACACCCTCCGGTGTACCGCCCAAAGTACCGAGACCTTCGGTACAATCCAGTCATCGTGTGCTGTCAGACCCCTCCGACAGGCACACTCCGCTGCAACAGCTGCAGCAACCAAAACCACTGAAGCCTTCGGTGAAACAGCCTCCGAACACCTTCGGAGGTCCAACCTCCGAACCCCTTCGGAGGTACCCCTTCGAACCAGAGGTTAAACTCTGTCAATCACTCATCACAGACTCCGAAACCAACCCTTGGTTTCTCAATCTCCCCCTTGATGAGTGCATTGACAACCAAATTCAAGTTCAAGAAAATTTAAAGAATTTCAGCACACAAGTGACCATAAAAACTCATAAACGAGCCAAATCATGTCACTTGACAAAAGAATTTTCCTCCCCCTTTTCAAAAGAGTAAAAGCCCCTTTGGCAAATCTCCCCTTTTGCAAGATAAACACTCCCCCTTAAGTTATCCCCTTGCTGCAGAGAACTCAAAAATTTCTCCCCCTTTGGCAATGCAGGCATCAAGGAGCATGTAAAAGATGCATAGCTTCGCAATGGGCAGAATTGCAAAGACATATAAAGCAGAAATATGCCAATATTAATCCAATGATCATGTCCTCAGCTCAATTTAACATTCTCTAAAAACATGATGACAGCATGTGATTTTATCAGTTTGAAATAAAAGCGTCACCACTCAATCAAGAAAACTAGACAAGTAAAAGCAAGGACTGCGCAAAGCTAGGCAATTTCTACTCTAGACAGACAAGTCCAATTCAAATGGAGCATTGAAAGCAAGCTTGATGATCAATGAATTTTGTTGTTCTTTTCTTAATGCCAGGGGTTATTTGTTTGTCCACCTTATACTTCCCAATCAAGCCAAGCCTAGGCATGAAAGCCATCCGAAGCTTAAGGCAGTGATTTTGGCATACACTACACTATCCCAATTCAGACCCATGTGCAACACTAGACTGTTTGCGGGAGGACCAGCAAACCAGAGAAGTACCCAGAAAATGACAAGTACCAGAGGTACTCTTCCTATCAATCCTACACCCAGCAAAATCCTCATCGGAATAACCTCGAAGACACAAAGAGAAAGATGCTGAATACCATATGCTGAACTCAAGGGTATGTTTGAGATACCTTAGAATGCGCTTTACCGCTTGGCGGTGCGAAGCTCGTGGTGAAGCCTGAAAACGAGCGCACAGACACACTGTGAAATGTATGTCCGGCCTCGTAGCGGTCAAGTAGAGAAGGGAGCCGATCATGCTTCGGAACTCCTTCTAATCTACGGCTTCTCCATCTTCATCAGGATCCAACGCTACAGATGTAGCCATTGGAGTGGCGAGAGGCTTCGCATCGGTCATGTCGAATTTCTTGAGCAGGTCCTTGGTGTACTTCATCTGGTGGACAAAAGTACCTTGCTTGCCTTGCTTGATTTGCAAACCAAGGAAAAATGTAAGCTCGCCCATCATGGACATCTCGAATTCCCTGCTCATGGCATCTGCAAACTCGGCAACCAAAGCATGAGAAGAGCCACCAAATATGATATCATCCACATAAATCTGAACTAGGAGGAAATCTTTGCCATGCTTGAGAGTGAACAGGGTTTTATCAATAGATCCCATCAAATACTCACGCTCAAGCAGAAAAGACTTAAGTCTGTCATACCATGCTCGAGGGGCCTGCTTGAGTCCATAAAGAGCCTTATGAAGTTTAATAACTTTATGTGGGTATTTGGGGTTTTCAAAACCAGGGGGTTGTTTTACATAAACATCTTCACCTATGAAACCATTAAGAAAGTCACTTTTGACATCCATTTGATAGAGTTTGAATCCCCGGGATGTCGCAAAGGCAAGCAAATCCTAATGGCCTCAAGACGAGCAACAGGTGCAAAAGTTTCAGTAAAATCAATCCCTTCTAATTGAGAATAACCCTGAGCTACAAGTCTAGCCTTGTTTCTAACTATAGTCCCATCATCCCTTGTTTGTTTTTGAAAATCCATTTGTTCCAATGAAATGAACATTTGGTGGAGGATCAACTAATGACCAGACTTGGTTTCTCTAAAAATTTTCAAGTTCTTCATGCATGGCATTGATCCAACTAGAATCAGAAAGTGCATGACTAACATCTAAGGGCTCGAAAGAAGCAACAAAAGCGGAATCAATGAAATGAGCATGAGAACGTGTTACCCTTTGATCAAGCTCACCAATGATCTGCATGGGAGGGTGCATCCTTTGAACATGATGTGGAGCCTCGCGGCGGGATGCAGTCTCCCCCTCAACTTGTGCGTTGGAGTGGTCCAAGATGACCGATGTTGAGGTAGTTGCTTCGAGACCTTGTGCCGAAGTGATCGAAGCGGGGTCGGGTTCGGTGGTTGAAGTCTAGGGTAGTAGGGGTTCATCCTCAAATTCTCCGGGATCTTCTTCTTCGAAGATGATTTGTTCCATATCGTGTTCATTTGCCTGTTCAAGAGCAGAACTAACAGAGGGGGTAGATTCATCAAAAGTCACATCACATGACTCGATGACAGTGTTAGTCTCCAAATTATAAACACGATAAGAATGACCATGTGTAGTATAACCCAAAAAGATCCCGTCAGAAGAACGCGACTCAAATTTATCCAAGTTACCACGTTTAGGATAAGCAACGACAACCAAAAACTCGAAGATGAGTAACCTTGGGTTGTCTCCCAAAACGTAGCTCATAAGATGTCAAATTCAAAATTGAGCGCAAGAAGATTCGGTTTGAGATGTAACATGCAGTGTTCATGGCCTCAGCCCAGAATTTTCTAGGAGTCCTATGCTCATCGAGCATCATCCTAGCCATCTCAACCAAAGTGCGGTTCTTCCTCTCAACGACACCTCTCTGTTGAGAAACTCGCGGAGCAGAGAATTGATGTTCTATGCCATGCTCCATGCAAAAGTCAACAAAGAGACTGTTTTTGAACTCGGTGCCATTATCACTTCGAATGAATTTCAATGCACCTAGGAGTTCAGTGAAAAGTCTCAAAGCCAAGCTCCAAAAATGTGAAAACACTTCATCCTTGCTGGCAAGAAAGAAGACCCAAGAGTAGCGAGAGAAATCGTCGACAATAACTAACACATACCACTTGCCGCCTAAAGAACTAACCCGAGAAGGACCTACAGTGTCCATGTGGAGAAGTTCTCCGGGTTGTTCAGTCATCACTGTGGTGACTGGCGAATGCGAAGCGGCTTTGGCTACTCTCTTAGCCACCTTGCCGCGCTTTCCCTTCACAAAAGGCTTCCTCTCCTTTTTGTGGTATTTAGGGCGCTCACTCTCATCTCTCTTTTTGAGCTTAGGACAATTAGCCTTGATGTGAGAAGTGTCGCCATACTCAAAGCAACCACTAAACCACTTCTCCTCTGATCCCGTCTTTCATGATGAAAACGGGTGAACCTTCTGGCAATGAGAGCAAGCTCATCATCATCCAGAGTGTCCACCTGCTCCTTTGTGATGGAGACCAGGGAGGACAAAGCAAAACCATCTGCAAGAACACAAGTCCCAGATGTGCTTGGTTCTGCAATGGTGCCACGGCTAGTGTTGGAAACCAGTGCCAAGGGCTGTGGCAAAGAGTTCTTCTGGGCACTGCAAGAGATGCCTTGGCAATCTCTGTGGACTTCAGCTTGCTGAAGAGCTCATCACAGGTCAATGTGTCATAACCTGCGGACTCCTCAATGCTGGATATCTTCACTTCCCATATGCTACGATCAAGAGCATAGAGAAGCTAAATAGCCCTATCATGATCATTGTAAGCAAGCATCCCGTTGGACCGCAAGCTACTCACTATCGCATCAAAGCGAGAGAACATGGCATCTATAGATTCACCAGGTGCCTGCACAAACAACTGATGCTGTTGATTGTACGTGCTTTGGCGCCTGGCCTTGATCTGTGTAGAGCCCTCATGAAAAATAGTGAGAATGGTCCAAATTTCCCTAGCAGTCCTAAGGTGCTGCACCCTATCAAACTCACTCCGGCTCAACCAATGAACAGTATATTCCTTGCCTTGGAGTTGGCATTATACTGATCCTTCTCTGTTTGAGAGGTGCGAGTATCAGGGATGGAGTATCGCGAGTCCACAATCTCCCAAATTGCATTTCCTTGGCTTAGCAAGTAAGCCTCCATGCGCACCTTCCAGTATGCAAAGTCAGTCCCATCGAACAGAGGAATTTTACTAACTCTGTCCATGTCGCCAACAGATCACAAAACCGGTTAAGGTCAACTGGTGATCTTAACCTGCTCTGATACCAATTGTTGGACCGGAAACGACGACCAGAGGGGGGTGAATGGGAGCTTTTAAAAACTCGGGCTAAAAATAGCCTTCTGTTTTAATTCAGTCTACTGCGGAACAGGCTTCGAACACACCCTTCGTAGTTCAGGTTCGGAGGTATTTGATGGCTCCGAACACAGGCTTCGCAAGGAGTAAAAGTCCGAAGTCGAGCAGACTTCGCTCCACCCACAACCCCGAAAAAAAACTCTGCTAAGTCAATGCAGGCTCCGCACACAGGGTGCTTCGAGCAGGCTTCGCACTTCACCCTTCGCAAGAGTGGACTACCCTCTGAGGACTTCGACCAAATACTTAGCGACAGCAACTGGTGCTGGGCTTCGTACTTCGAAGGTCTAAATGCACACTAAACAAACTTCGCTAGTGGCTTAGACACGGGAAGGAAACGGGATTCGATCAGGGCTTCGCTAGTAAACAGCGAGGTCTAGCCTCCAGTTACACAGAACGAAAGCACACTGAAAAAGAACACTTCGCACAAAACACACTTCGCCTAGACAGGCTTCGGTGCACTACTACTAGCGAGGTATGCAAACAAGCTCAAGCAGAAACTTAACACAGAAGCAGGGCTTCGCTGCTTGAACAAGGAACACAATAAATGAACTCACTGGATGAAAACACAGAATGTGGAAGCTAGTATAGGAGTTCAACAATGAATGCTCAAAGTGTTAAATGTTACCTACCCAGCCCCACTATTTATAGCCACTATTCACCCATGTGAATTGACTACTTTACCCCTAGGGTTTACAAAAGTTTTGTCTCATCAGAACTGAGGGGTACAAAAGGTAGTCAACTTTATTTTGGAGGCTTCTCTGTCAGCTTTGCAGAGGGGACATCGTCAGCTTTTTGCAGAGCAGACACTATCAGCCTTTACAGTCTTGGAATCTTCTGAAGCCCCCCTTCGCACGCGAGGGGTGCGGTAGCTTCGGTGAGAAGCCTTGAGCCTGACGGCCTTCGCTTCACCGAAGTCAGCCTTCGATACAGTGACGGTTTTGAGCCGAAGCCGTCAAAGCCCTTGGGCCTTCGCACCACCACCTTCGGAGTGGACCACCACGGCTTCGCAGCTGCTCCCAGCTCGAACTCCGTCAATCCATGTACCGAAGCCATGCATGGCCGAAGTACCACAAGTCATCCTCACTCCGGAGCCAGCCTTGCTCTGAAGCCTGTGTCACTCCGAAGCCCCACCTTTGGAGTACCACCCTTCGAAGTCCCTCCTTCGTCCAAGGCCTCCGCATGAAGCATTCTATGAGCACTTCATCGCAGTGTCTCTCCCCGATCACACTCCTCGACAAGCCTCACCCGGACCATGCCTTCGATGCACCTCGACTTCTGAGACCTTCGTCGGGTATCCTTCGAGTGTCTCCCTCCGGAGCACACTTCGTACCCTTGCCTCTGCTGAGGACTTGATCACCATACTCCGAAGTCACTCCTTCCGGAGTACCCTTCGAAGTGACTCGCCCCCGAGGACTTCGTATCGGAGTACCTTCACCCGGAGCCACCCTCCGCACTTACTGCCTTCACCTGGTGCACCTCGACCCGAGGACCGACCTCGACCCCTTCGCAGCCTTCGTGACGGAGCTCCCCGCTCCACTAGCATCAAGCCTCCCGCTTGACCCAGGTTCACCTGCTATGAATCGTCCGTTGCCTCCGAAGTCCCCTGCGCACCACAGACAAGCAGACAAGTGTATCCAGTACTCCGGTGTACCGCCCAAAGTACCGAGACCTTCGGTACAATCCAGTCATCGTGTGTTGTCGGACCCCTCCGATAGGCACACTCCGCTGCAACAGCTGCAGGAACCAAAACCACCGAAGCCTTCGGTGAAACAGCCTCCGAACACCTTCGGAGGTCCAACCTCCGAACCCCTTCGGAGGTACCCCTTCGGACCAGAGGTTAAACTCTGTCAATCACTCATCACAGACTCCAAAACCAACCCTTGGTTTCTCAATTGGGCTCACCCCTTAAGTATATAAAGGAGGCGAGAACCCCTAGAAACATCGAGCATCATCTAAGCTTTTAGTCATCAATCATATTTTTTTTGCTTTTGATGTTCAAGCCTCTATAGCTTGGTTGCATCGTATTGTAAGATCCACCATCATAATACACACTAAAATACTGGATGCATGATTATTATCCTGCGGAAGACCTGAACCAGTATAAACTAGGCTCTTGTATTCTAGAGTCGACCATTGAGTTCAAAGGCATTGCACTTCTCTTACACACATCTAATCACCACCTTGGGTGCCCCTTGGGTGAATTGGGCGGTGATTCACCGACATTGGCATGCTAGGTACGGGATCGTGTCTCTTTCACTAGGATCCGATGGCATCTCCATGTTAACTTTTAGCCAAGTCCAGCATAATGCTCATCCAAGGTAGCACAACATATGTCACCGATTCTCTCAGAAGGCCGATCCCCTTCGACTCGGATACAACCTCCAAGTTATCATCAAGTCGGGGTCTTGATCCATTTCTCTAGTGAACGGACGATCGAGCTACAGAGCGTCTGGCCGATGATGTGCAAGAATTATCCCTAAGACAACTCTTTGATCAGATAGTGGAACAAGTCATCTGATATCTTCACTAGAACTTCAAGGAATCGCCTCCTTGAGGTTCTCGACGTCGAGAAGATTTTCCTGACCATGTCGGAGGCTAGCTCATCGGACGACTCACTAGGACCTATTCTAGGTCCGCCGAAGAGTATGCCACAACCCCTAGATATAGTTTCTCCTGCTGCACCGAGTCAACGAGGTGGTTACGTGGAGGGCCTAGGGTGAACAACTAGAGGCCTCAAAAGAACAGGCACATGTTCGATAGCTCGAAAGAGGTTGGATAGGACGACACTAAGGTCTAGAGGGAGAACATGAAGGATCGATCATGAAAACGCTAGACCCAAAGGAAAGTCTGGCATAAGAAGACCCATGAGGACGTTATAATATAAAGCATGAAGATTAGAAGGTCGAAGCTGAAGAGTCAATGGACCAATAAGGAAGAACAACGAGACGAACCACTATCAAAGGGTTTTCGATCCAACTCCACTCCTAATTTTGTCAATGGTCACCAACGTCGTCAACCAAACTTTCTTTTTTAGCTATGTATTCTCTACCCCGTGAGAAATAAGTTCAAGTTCTTCATTAAGTGAAATCATGTTTTTTATCTTCATTGACCACAATTGCTAAGGATCAGGCCCTGTAAGGGTCAAAGCAAAGCGTCATGCGTCTAGCTCAAACGGTTGTGCCCATATGAATATTTGCTCTCAGTTTGGCGTCACCAATTGAGCGAGCAAAAAAGAGTTGGTGTTTGCACCCTCTCGATGTCCGGCTAATAGCTAAGTCCCTCGGGGGCTCGAGTTCTAAAGCCTTAACTTCAAGTCCCAAGCAGTTTCAAGAACTCGTGATGCTTGATGTCAGGATTGAAGCATAAGTGGTATGAGGTCTATGCACCCAAGACTATATGGCTATACTAGGGGCTTGGAATCTTGCTTCGGGCATACAAAAGATTAGTAAAAAACAACAAATCTATGAATCCCTTGAGATCTTGTTCAACCTGATATGTGTGTAGCCCTAGGGCCACAAATTGAGTACTATATGGCCAAAAATCCCTCCAGGTGAAACTGCAGCTAAGATGCACTAAAACTAATAATTAGCTTACTAATAGCCAAATCTTATTGTTAATCAGCTAATAGTTAGTTTGTTAAAAATTAGTCCATGTATGTTTAAATACTTTGAACTAATAGATGGCTAAAATCAATTCTCCCCCTAGCGATGGGCAGGACGAATAGAAGAAGAGGGCAAAATAGTTCAAGGATCAGACTTCTATTAGCTCAAATTAGTTTATCTTTATAGACTAAGAAGCTAACCATTAGTTAACCAAGAAACTAATAGTTAGTTCACCACTTACTTATCCTATTTGGACGAATAAAGATAATTTTTTGCTAACGGTTAGTCCACGCAGCACAGAGGCTTAGTGACGTATGTATTACAAGTGGACGATGAGCAAATGCACCAAGCCTGTTTTTTATCCACGGGATGCCAATTAAGTTGACTTGCTTTGTGAAGTGCTATCTACCTCTCAAATCTGTCTCTGGGTCACACTTCGCAAGTTCGCATGGCGGCTGCAGGGTCAGTGGTGGCGTCCGGTGGCCTTGTCCTCTCGTTCCTCCTCCTGGCTGTCACTTCTGGCACCTACAGTGGCGCCGGCGAGCCGCCGATCAGCCGGAGAAGCTTCCCAGAGGGGTTCGTCTTCGGCACAGCCTCGTCGTCTTATCAGGTCAAAGCTTCGACTTCCCTTCCATTCCTACAGTAAAGAAAGCGTCCATGCACCTGATACCGAAACTCAATTCTATCAAGAACATTATTATAAGTTGGAACAGGCTATATGTATATGCAACACATGAAAAGTGAGCAAATTTACAACAGAACAGATTGTTCAACTTTGCTAACCTAAAGGACCTTGGTAAAGATTCATAATACTGTTGAAAAATTTGCTCAAATTTGCATGTAGGAAAGCATGGTCTGACCATTAAGCATTCGGTTGCCAATTAATAGTAAATCTGAAGAATTGGCTGTTGCTTCACACATGCAGTACGAGGGTGGCGCGGGGGAGGGGGGGAAGAGGACCAAGCATCTGGGACACTTTCACGCATCAGCACCCAGGCATGTCAATGCAGGCTCCGCACACAGGGTGCTTCGAGCAGGCTTCGCACTTCACCCTTCGCAAGAGTGGACTACCCTCTGAGGACTTCGACCAAATACTTAGCGACAGCAACTGGTGCTGGGCTTCGTACTTCGAAGGTCTAAATGCACACTAAACAAACTTCGCTAGTGGCTTAGACACGGGAAGGAAACGGGATTCGATCAGGGCTTCGCTAGTAAACAGCGAGGTCTAGCCTCCAGTTACACAGAACGAAAGCACACTGAAAAAGAACACTTCGCACAAAACACACTTCGCCTAGACAGGCTTCGGTGCACTACTACTAGCGAGGTATGCAAACAAGCTCAAGCAGAAACTTAACACAGAAGCAGGGCTTCGCTGCTTGAACAAGGAACACAATAAATGAACTCACTGGATGAAAACACAGAATGTGGAAGCTAGTATAGGAGTTCAACAATGAATGCTCAAAGTGTTAAATGTTACCTACCCAGCCCCACTATTTATAGCCACTATTCACCCATGTGAATTGACTACTTTACCCCTAGGGTTTACAAAAGTTTTGTCTCATCAGAACTGAGGGGTACAAAAGGTAGTCAACTTTATTTTGGAGGCTTCTCTGTCAGCTTTGCAGAGGGGACATCGTCAGCTTTTTGCAGAGCAGACACTATCAGCCTTTACAGTCTTGGAATCTTCTGAAGCCCCCCTTCGCACGCGAGGGGTGCGGTAGCTTCGGTGAGAAGCCTTGAGCCTGACGGCCTTCGCTTCACCGAAGTCAGCCTTCGATACAGTGACGGTTTTGAGCCGAAGCCGTCAAAGCCCTTGGGCCTTCGCACCACCACCTTCGGAGTGGACCACCACGGCTTCGCAGCTGCTCCCAGCTCGAACTCCGTCAATCCATGTACCGAAGCCATGCATGGCCGAAGTACCACAAGTCATCCTCACTCCGGAGCCAGCCTTGCTCTGAAGCCTGTGTCACTCCGAAGCCCCACCTTGGAGTACCACCCTTCGAAGTCCCTCCTTCGTCCAAGGCCTCCGCATGAAGCATTCTATGAGCACTTCATCGCAGTGTCTCTCCCCGATCACACTCCTCGACAAGCCTCACCCGGACCATGCCTTCGATGCACCTCGACTTCTGAGACCTTCGTCGGGTATCCTTCGAGTGTCTCCCTCCGGAGCACACTTCGTACCCTTGCCTCTGCTGAGGACTTGATCCACCATACTCCGAAGTCACTCCTTCCGGAGTACCCTTCGAAGTGACTCGCCCCCGAGGACTTCGTATCGGAGTACCTTCACCCGGAGCCACCCTCCGCACTTACTGCCTTCACCTGGTGCACCTCGACCCGAGGACCGACCTCGACCCCTTCGCAGCCTTCGTGACGGAGCTCCCCGCTCCACTAGCATCAAGCCTCCCGCTTGACCCAGGTTCACCTGCTATGAATCGTCCGTTGCCTCCGAAGTCCCCTGCGCACCACAGACAAGCAGACAAGTGTATCCAGTACTCCGGTGTACCGCCCAAAGTACCGAGACCTTCGGTACAATCCAGTCATCGTGTGTTGTCGGACCCCTCCGATAGGCACACTCCGCTGCAACAGCTGCAGGAACCAAAACCACCGAAGCCTTCGGTGAAACAGCCTCCGAACACCTTCGGAGGTCCAACCTCCGAACCCCTTCGGAGGTACCCCTTCGGACCAGAGGTAAACTCTGTCAATCACTCATCACAGACTCCAAAACCAACCCTTGGTTTCTCAATTGGGCTCACCCCTTAAGTATATAAAGGAGGCGAGAACCCCTAGAAACATCGAGCATCATCTAAGCTTTTAGTCATCAATCATATTTTTTTTGCTTTGATGTTCAAGCCTCTATAGCTTGGTTGCATCGTATTGTAAGATCCACCATCATAATACACACTAAAATACTGGATGCATGATTATTATCCTGCGGAAGACCTGAACCAGTATAAACTAGGCTCTTGTATTCTAGAGTCGACCATTGAGTTCAAAGGCATTGCACTTCTCTTACACACATCTAATCACCACCTTGGGTGCCCCTTGGGTGAATTGGGCGGTGATTCACCGACATTTGGCATGCTAGGTACGGGATCGTGTCTCTTTCACTAGGATCCGATGGCATCTCCATGTTAACTTTTAGCCAAGTCCAGCATAATGCTCATCCAAGGTAGCACAACATATGTCACCGATTCTCTCAGAAGGCCGATCCCCTTCGACTCGGATACAACCTCCAAGTTATCATCAAGTCGGGGTCTTGATCCATTTCTCTAGTGAACGGACGATCGAGCTACAGAGCGTCTGGCCGATGATGTGCAAGAATTATCCCTAAGACAACTCTTTGATCAGATAGTGGAACAAGTCATCTGATATCTTCACTAGAACTTCAAGGAATCGCCTCCTTGAGGTTCTCGACGTCGAGAAGATTTTCCTGACCATGTCGGAGGCTAGCTCATCGGACGACTCACTAGGACCTATTCTAGGTCCGCCGAAGAGTATGCCACAACCCCTAGATATAGTTTCTCCTGCTGCACCGAGTCAACGAGGTGGTTACGTGGAGGGCCTAGGGTGAACAACTAGAGGCCTCAAAAGAACAGGCACATGTTCGATAGCTCGAAAGAGGTTGGATAGGACGACACTAAGGTCTAGAGGGAGAACATGAAGGATCGATCATGAAAACGCTAGACCCAAAGGAAAGTCTGGCATAAGAAGACCCATGAGGACGTTATAATATAAAGCATGAAGATTAGAAGGTCGAAGCTGAAGAGTCAATGGACCAATAAGGAAGAACAACGAGACGAACCACTATCAAAGGGTTTTCGATCCAACTCCACTCCTAATTTTGTCAATGGTCACCAACGTCGTCAACCAACTTTCTTTTTTAGCTATGTATTCTCTACCCCGTGAGAAATAAAGTTCAAGTTCTTCATTAAGTGAAATCATGTTTTTTATCTTCATTGACCACAATTGCTAAGGATCAGGCCCTGTAAGGGTCAAAGCAAAGCGTCATGCGTCTAGCTCAAACGGTTGTGCCCATATGAATATTTGCTCTCAGTTTGGCGTCACCAATTGAGCGAGCAAAAAAGAGTTGGTGTTTGCACCCTCTCGATGTCCGGCTAATAGCTAAGTCCCTCGGGGGCTCGAGTTCTAAAGCCTTAACTTCAAGTCCCAAGCAGTTTCAAGAACTCGTGATGCTTGATGTCAGGATTGAAGCATAAGTGGTATGAGGTCTATGCACCCAAGACTATATGGCTATACTAGGGGCTTGGAATCTTGCTTCGGGCATACAAAAGATTAGTAAAAAACAACAAATCTATGAATCCCTTGAGATCTTGTTCAACCTGATATGTGTGTAGCCCTAGGGCCACAATTGAGTACTATATGGCCAAAAATCCCTCCAGGTGAAACTGCAGCTAAGATGCACTAAAACTAATAATTAGCTTACTAATAGCCAAATCTTATTGTTAATCAGCTAATAGTTAGTTGGTTAAAATTAGTCCATGTATGTTTAAATACTTTGAACTAATAGATGGCTAAAATCAATTCTCCCCTAGCGATGGGCAGGACGAATAGAAGAAGAGGGCAAAATAGTTCAAGGATCAGACTTCTATTAGCTCAAATTAGTTTATCTTATAGACTAAGAAGCAACCATTAGTTAACCAAGAAACTAATAGTTAGTTCACCACTTACTTATCCTATTTGGACGAATAAAGATAATTTTTTGCTAACGGTTAGTCCACGCAGCACAGAGGCTTAGTGACGTATGTATTACAAGTGGACGATGAGCAAATGCACCAAGCCTGTTTTTTATCCACGGGATGCCAATTAAGTTGACTTGCTTTGTGAAGTGCTATCTACCTCTCAAATCTGTCTCTGGGTCACACTTCGCAAGTTCGCATGGCGGCTGCAGGGTCAGTGGTGGCGTCCGGTGGCCTTGTCCTCTCGTTCCTCCTCCTGGCTGTCACTTCTGGCACCTACAGTGGCGCCGGCGAGCCGCCGATCAGCCGGAGAAGCTTCCCAGAGGGGTTCGTCTTCGGCACAGCCTCGTCGTCTTATCAGGTCAAAGCTTCGACTTCCCTTCCATTCCTACAGTAAAGAAAGCGTCCATGCACCTGATACCGAAACTCAATTCTATCAAGAACATTATTATAAGTTGGAACAGGCTAATATGTATATGCAACACATGAAAAGTGAGCAAATTTACAACAGAACAGATTGTTCAACTTTGCTAACCTAAAGGACCTTGGTAAAGATTCATAATACTGTTGAAAAATTTGCTCAAATTTGCATGTAGGAAAGCATGGTCTGACCATTAAGCATTCGGTTGCCAATTAATAGTAAATCTGAAGAATTGGCTGTTGCTTCACACATGCAGTACGAGGGTGGCGCGGGGGAGGGGGGAAGAGGACCAAGCATCTGGGACACTTTCACGCATCAGCACCCAGGCATGTCAATTGCGTGCTGTTTGCCTCCTGCGGTGCTACGATTACTGACAACTTTGTTTTTTTCCAGATAAAACGTATATAGACTTGTGCTTTTCAGATGAAACGTAAAAATTTGTGTTAATCAGGCTTACATTACGCGTATGATTGTTGTTAATGACAAAAAAAAGACGGACAAGGACACACCCTTTTTATATTGATAATTCTCTGATTCGGCAGATAAGATCGTTGACAGAAGCAACGGCGACGTGGCAGCGGACTCCTACCATCTATACAAGGTATTATGAGTCTATACATAAAAAGGAGATTTTTTACGGTGCCCGTAAAGGTATACGGACTGTTGATTATATTTCATCAAACGGTTCAGATTTAATTAAGGTGATCTATTAACTTTTAGGAGGTAATAAGTCATATCTCCTTCCATTTAAAATCATATGTGCATAAGCAAATTGATATGTTTCCATTTATACCGTGCAATATCATTTACTTTCTGTTTTTTTTTCACATAATGAGATGATATACCGTGCAATATGTACACCTTCTTTTTGTATTTCATGTAATCATATATTTCGTTTTTCCCCGGTAAACTTACACATTATAGGCCTATGGTACACAAAAATAAAGTCTTTTAAAATTCTAAAAGCACGTAGAAGGTAACATTTTGCCATCATTAATTTTTTTCCGTCGCTAAATATATATTCCTATAATCAAAGAATCTGGATGTGTAATCAATGCATTCAATCATCTTGTAATAATACATGTTTTTGTAGGTATTTGAAATAATTTTTGTTTTGATTATATCGTTCCGGTAATAATTACTTTTTTGTTTGAATATGTGATTTGTCTCTATAGAATTTATAAAATTTCAAAGTTTATTTTTAATCAATTTAGGTATTATAAGTTTGAAAAATCATTAAATGGGTAGACCCACGTAGCACTTAGATTGTAATTTAGTCAATGTATTTTTTCCACCAATAGTCCACGTGCATAGTAAGTGCACAGTCTCTTATGTTACATGTTCCAATATATGGAAAACTTGATTTTCATTTGTAGTTACATGCATGGCAGGTGTATCTTCTCCCAGCTTGTTGTGATCTAATAAATTGTGACTGGCTATAATAGGTAAATAGAAAATAAATTAAAATTTATTTTAGTTAATTAAATATAATCAATGGCTAAGATTTATTTGAGTTCTTACCTCTTTAGGAGGTACATGTGGCACCGTAAAGGCCCCACGTAAAAAACTTTATTTTCAGATAAATTTCATAAATTCATAATTAGAGTAAAAGAACAAAGTGTTCATTGTTAATAACTAATATTGTGAATTGATAGACAAAGGTGATATATAAGTAGGTAAAATTTAAGTCTTTTAGGACAAGGTTAAATGGCTAGAAATAAAGTCTTTTTAGACAGAGATTGTAACATTTTCAAGTAGCCGTAATTGATTTTTCAGAACGGTAGTAATTAAATATACACTTCAAGTTGTGTTAGGTTGTTCCGTCAGAGCTTGGAGACGTTGCATATCACATTCTCTTCAAATTTTAATTCGAATTTTCCTTTTTTAAATGTATAATTCAAACTTTCATTCGAAAGAGAATTCAGTACTTATCCAGACGCACTTGCAAAACCAATGCAGGAAGATGTGCGCATCATGAAGGATATGGGAATGGATGCATACAGGTTCTCCATCTCATGGACAAGAATTCTTCCAAGTGTGTGCCTACATCTTTCAGGCTTTTTTTTTCTGAAGACTATTTCAGATCTGATACAAATATACAATGCACTGCCATAGACCTATCAAAAGACAGCTCTTGCTTATCTGAAACCCATCTTATTTTTGTTCTGAAGTACAAGTATCTGCATATCTTTCAAACTACAAGTTGATCGTATACCTGACATTAAAATCTCACTGTCATGGCAGATGGAAGTCTGACTGGTGGAGTCAACAGAGAAGGCGTCAGGTACTACAACAATTTGATCAATGAGCTATTATTGAAAGGTATGCATGCCTGGTCTTCAGTGTTTAGTTCAAAGTTTAGTGAATGGATGCAAAACAATCTTATGCAATTACAGGGGTGCAACCATTTATTACCCTTTTCCACTGGGACTCACCTCAGGCACTGGAAGATAAATACAGTGGATTCCTTAGCCCTAATATCATGTAAGTCAACGATTCTTTAGTACCTTTTCTGCTTAAATAGATCACTAGATAAAGCTGACTAATATTTACGATAAATATACTGCGGACCGTCCTATGTAGTTCAGTTAAAAAATTGTCAGCATTTCGTGCATACCATTTAAAATACCCAACATTTCAATTTCAGATTTTCAATGGCTTTGCGAGTTCTCTTCCTATTTCTTGAGAATATTGTTTACTGATATTGATGGAAGGGTAATAAGTTGGGCCATGTTTTTGCTTTGGGCAGGATTAAAAAATCCCTATTATTAGGACTAACACCACCCACAACCATACTGTTTTCAGCTTCTTTGGAACACATGAATTGTACATGATTGTCACAGGAATTAGGTTAATGCCTTTAAAATTCTTTGGTTCTAAAGGAGGCCTAAAACGTCTCAAGTTACTGTGAAAAAAAGATGCTAAATATACCGAGTATGAAAAACCGTTGCAGAGATGACTACAAGGACTATGCTGATATCTGCTTCGAAGAGTTTGGTGATAGAGTGAAACACTGGATAACTTTCAATGAGCCTTTTAGCTTCTGTGTTGCGGGTTATGCATCTGGATCTTTGCACCAGGCCGTTGTCGTCCTGGGAGCAGGGGAATTGCAGTGTTGGAGATTCAGGAAGGGAGCCTTACACTGCATGCCATCATCAACTCCTTGCCCACGCGAAAACTGTTCGGTTGTACAAAGAGAAATATCAGGTCACTACAAAGCACTTGCAATTCATTCATGATAGTGCAGCCAGTAGACAAATAATTTAGTACTCCCTCCATTCAATAGATTCATTGCTCTATAGATGAATCTAAAAAAGGTTGTAACAACTTACAATATGGAATGGAGGTAGAACATGTCACTCTAAAAGTTGACACATCTATAAATACTATCTTCTACAATACATTTAAACTTTTGCACTCTTAAGATGAGGTTGACTAATTTCTTGTTATTTTTTGGCCCACGACCACCACATCATTATCATGTCTCCACCATATCAGCATCCCAGGTAGGAACTAGACGTGAAATCGCTATTTTAACAATGTTTTCCACATCCAAAGCTTGAGAAGCCTGATCTCATTCGAAGGCATAAACCTCATCCTCAGCAATTTTGATATGGCATAAAATAGTCATTTCACGTCTAGTTTCCACGTGGGATGCTGATATGACGATGATATGGCAGTGATGTGGCAATCATGGGCTAAAAATGGCAAGAAATTAGTCAACCTCATCTTAAGTATGGCAAACGATTAATTGCATCGTAAAAGATAACATTTGAAGATGTGACAATCATTAGAGTGGCAAATAGTTAGATTTTCCTTTAAATGTTGCCTATCATGAACTGGATTCCTATCATATCCATAGACGTGTGTGTACATTAGTCTATTGTTTAAAAAATCACGCAATTTACAACATAATAAATATTTTAAATCTTATAAGTTGAATAACTGAATCTGAACATGGTGTTTGTCGATATGCATTAGCTATTTGTTTTATGATAAATTTTACAGTTCTTGAAAATTCTGGTACCTCTTAAATTAGTCTTGTTTTATTCTGACCATGTGTGCATATTGAACTCAAGAAGGACTACATCTAGACAAAGAAAAGAAAAGAAAAAAAACAGAACACATCCTGTTTGCCAACTCAAAGGATCAAGGTTCAGCCTTCACACAATCTCACTTGAACAATAACACACTTGTCCAATGCAGGGCTTACAGAAGGGAAAGATTGGAATAACTTTGGTCTCACACTGGTTTGTTCCCTTTTCCCGCTCAAAATCCAACGATGATGCTGCAAGGCGTGCTTTAGACTTCATGCTTGGATGGTAAAATCTCTGTCTCACACATAATTTGATCATTGAGGTGTAAAACTAGTAAGAAGTGTCTAACTAGCTAGGAATGCACTTCTAGGTTTATGGATCCCCTCATTCGAGGCGACTATCCACTAAGTATGAGAAGATTGGTTGGGAATCGCTTGCCACGGTTCACCAAAGAACAGTCTGAGTTGATCAAGGGTGCATTTGATTTTATTGGACTTAACTACTACACTGCAAACTATGCCAATAACCTCCCTCCATCAAATGGCCTTAACAACAGCTATACTACTGATGCTCGAGCTAATTTTACTGGTAAGTCAACAAAGCCA
>JAAALK010000285.1:17147119-17278230 GCA_019279435.1 Zizania palustris | reverse complement strand
GTCAGCTTTGCAGAGGGGACAGTGTCAGCCTTTTACAGAACAGACAGTGTCAGCCTTTGCAGTATTTGACCTTCTGGAATCCTCCCTTCGCACGCGAGGGTGCGGTAGCTTCGGTGAGAAGCCTGAAGCCCGATGGCCTTCGCTTCACCGAAGTCAGTCTCCGATACACTGACGGTTTTGAGCCGAAGCCGTCAAAGCCCTTGGGCCTTCGCACCAACACCTCCGGAGTGGACCACCACGGCTTCGCAGCTTCACCCAGCTCGAACTCCGTCAGTCCGTGTACCGAAGCCATGCAGGCCGAAGCACCTCAAGTCAACCTCACTTCGGAGCTAGCCTCGCTCCGAAGCCTTCCACACTCCGAAGCCCCGCCTTCGGAGTACCACCCTTCGAAGTTCCTCCTTCGTCCAAGGCCTCCGCATGAAGCATTCCATGAGCCCTTCGTCGCAGTGCCTCTCCCCGAGCACACTCCACGACGAGCCTCACCCGGACCATGCCTTCGATGCGCCTCGACTTCTGAGACCTTCGTCGGGTACCTTCGAATGTCTCCCTCTGGAGCACACTTCGAATTCCTTGCCTCCGCAGAGGACTTGATCCATCCAACTCCGAAGTCACTCCATTCGGAGTACCTTCGAAGTGCCTCACCTCCGAGGACTTTGTCTCGGAGTACCTTCAGCCGGAGCCACGCTCCGCACTCTCTGCCTTCACCTGGCATGTCTCGACCCGAGGACCGACCCGGACCACCTTCGCAGCCACTGTGACGGAGCTCCCCGCTCCCCTGGCATCAAGCCTCCCGCTTGACCCAGGTTCACCTGCTACGAACCTTGTCCGTCGCCTCCGAAGTCCCTGCGCACCACAGACAATCAAACAAGTGTATCCAGTACTCCGGAGACCTCTCCGGGTTAGCAACCTCCGGCACACACTCCGATGTACCGCCCAAAGTACCGAAGCCTTCGGTATGAACCCAGTCATCGTGTACTGTCGGACCCCTCCGACAAGCACACTCCGCTGCAACAGCTGCAGCAAGCAAACACCGAACACCCTTCGGTAAAACCACCTCCGAAACACCCTTCGGAGGTACCACCTCCGAACCCCCTTCGGAGGTACCCTTCGAACAGAGGGTAAAATCCTGTCAATCACTCATCACAAAACACCGAAACCAACCCTTGGTTTCTCAGAAAAATAATAGGAAGAGTGCCTCCATGGCCACCTCAAATCTATTGTTCTTCATCATCATTGCCTCTCCTCCTCTATTGTGGCTTGGGGTGAGGTCTCACCGATGATGACCATATGGAAATCACATCGAAATAATGACAAAAATGATGAAAAGAGCCCATCCATGATCATTTTAGACAAGACAACTGGTCATATGGTAATAAAATAGAGGAGGAGAGACCACGTCATTCAGAATCATAAGGTCACCTTTAGTGACATCCTCAGATGGATAACTATCACTGATGATAAGTATATAAGGATCTCAGGTGCTGAGCTGCACACTTATTGCTCCAAAGTCCCAACTATCATTGTCTTTGCCATAACTACTGACCGACCACCACTGCACTGCGGTTTCTCACCGCGTCAAAGCGACCCACATTGTTACGTGCTCTAGTGGACCAGCCTAGACCACAGTTAGCATCAACGTCACTCGACCCAAGGTATATATTTTTCTCCAATATATTTTAATCCAAAATCGTATTTCTGTATGACACAACACGTGAAGTAATTAGAGTCGTTTCGCAACCGATTATGGTGTCTCCCGTTCAAGAGTGTTGGATTATAAATATGAAAAGACAACTGGTCATATTTATAGGAAGACACTCTCAAATTGTCCACGCACTTTAGACAGCCCGGGGATGTGCGGCTCACGTAGCTGGACCATGTGGTCTCATATGGTTCTAGAGAGAGTTGCGGTGGTGTCTCCTTGTTATTCTCTGGATACACAACCCTCTCGACCCTGAGTCGAGATATGTATTTGGATAATAGCGGGGAGATGCTGCTAAAATTCTCTCTAGAAAAGTACATGACCATGTGGTCCAGCTACGTGGGCCGCACATCCCCGAATGGGATTTAGGACCTATCCTTGCCTATTAGTGCCCAAAGTTAAGAATCATAAAATTATATATATATATATATGATGGTTGTTTTATTATTTATAGTTTGCAACAACAAGAAGATGGATGTATCTTGATTGTCATACTTTCAATGCATATTTCAGTGAGGTAAATCTTTTCATGAG
The DNA here is from genome assembly GCA_019279435.1 of Zizania palustris. NCBI lineage: Eukaryota > Viridiplantae > Streptophyta > Magnoliopsida > Poales > Poaceae > Zizania > Zizania palustris. The sequence continues at coordinate 17,275,997 of JAAALK010000285.1, read as the reverse complement.
TACTGCTAGAGATAACATGGAAGCTAGTGGAAAGACTGTAATGTGGTATCCATGCTATGGCTATAGGAATGAAAAGAAGTTTACCAATTCAGAAGATGGGTACGACCTTTTACGGATACATGGATTCAAAAAGGGATATCATATATGGAACAAGCATGGCATAGAAGGAAAAAACAATGTTGAAGTAAATGAGATTACTAGTAAAGATGAAGGTAAGGCTGGTCATACAGATTACATGAGTGACAATTAAATTTTAGTAATTAATAAAGATAAGTATATTGATATAGTGGATGATATTAATCATATGGTGCATGATGCGGAGGAATAAGTTGCATATTTCAAAGGAGAGTTTGCATAGTTCCAAAAAAATTCGAGACTCAAAAATACCGATCTATCCTAGATGCAAAAAAGTACACGGTCTTATACACTATCCTGATAATGCTAAAAATGAAGGTAACATACGGATGGTCTGATGTGAGTTTCAAAGAATTACTAAATTTGGTGAGGGACCTAGTGCCACAAGAAAATAAAATTCCTACCACCGTGTATGGTGCTAAGAAGATCGTATGTCCTCTAGGGTTGGACATGGAGAAAATACATGCATGTATGAATGATTGTGTTCTATTTCATGAAGAGTATGCAGAACTTGACAAATATCCAAGATGTGGGACACATCGATTCAAGAATAGAAAATACGATGATTAATTGCATGATGAGTGCAGTAGAAGGAAATTTCCGTGGAAGGTGATAGGGTATTTCCATATAATCCCTCGACTCAAGCGGATGTTTGCAAATGCCAATGAGTCAAAACGATTGAGGTGGCACAAAGAGGATCCATCCAAAAGGATGCCATGCAGCCATCCCCTACAAAAATACAATTTGCAGTGTTAAATAAATCTGAGAGACTTGATCTTTGTCTAGGGACAATGCTACCTAGGATTGTTCACTACCACAAAAAGGTATTTAGTGATGCAGCTTTAGTGACGGATAAAAGATGCGGGTTAGTAATACACTTGTAGTGAGAGACTATTTTACATGCGTCAGTAATACACTCGTATGTCCTCTAGGGTTGGACATAGAGAAAATGCAATCATATATGATGATTGTATTATATTTCGTGAAGAGTATGCAGACCTTGACAAATGTCTAAGATTTGGACACATCGATTCAAGAATAGAAAAGACGATGAGTGCAATAGAAGGAAAGTTACGTGGAAGGTGATATGGTATTTCCATGTAATCCCTCGTCTCAAGTGGATGCTTGCAATTGCCAACGAGTCAAAATGATTGAGGTGTCACAAAGAGGGCCGTAAGAATGACTCGATGATACGACACCCAGTAGATTCTTCTCAATGTAGAAAAATTAATGCCACATCTCCAAGGTTTGCTAATGATTGCAGGAATATTAGATTCGATATGAGCATCGATGGCATAAACCCCTTTGGAAACATTAGCAGTATGCATAGCACGTGGCTAGTGTTATTGACTTATTGTCTATATACAACCTTCCCCTTGGCTTTGTAAGAAGCGTAAGTATATCATGTTGTTGATCTGGTTCTCTGGTCCTATACAAACTAGCAACGACACATATGTGTACCTCAGACCTTGGTGGATGATCTGAAAACCCTATGGCTCATAGGTGGTGAGGTTTAGGATGAGTACAACTAAGAGTGCTTCTAGCTGCATGCCATGTTGTTTGCCACAATAAATGACCTGCCGGCTCATCGTAACTCATCTGGTCAAAGCAAAAGGAAAGGTGAATCTTTCCCACAGTGCTTGGAGGAAACATCAAGCACATGGTTGAACCATTCTAAGAAAACGGTATATATGCGTCATCGATGTTTTCTTCAAAGAAACAACCATACAGAAGAATGAAGATGCATTTTGATGGCTCCGTAGAGAAAGGAAGACCTCCGAGGCATTTCAGAGGCACAAAGGTATATGACTAGGTAAAAGACATAATTTTTGTACTTAGCAAGTGAAAACGGCCTTCCACAAGTTCTGATGGAATGTGGAAAAAGAAGTCAATTTGTGGGAGCTTGAATATTGGAAATACCTATATGTTTTCTATTCCATGAATACAATGCATGTCGAGAAAAATGTGTGTCCAAATCCTAGTGTCGTACATTCGTTCATTTTTTTGTAATGTAACAATAAGGTCTCTCTTCTCTTAATGTTTAGATGTCTACCCATTCCTCTGTCAGGTCTTCTAGCTCTGCTAACGAAGTCGAGCTACCAATAAAGAAGCCAAGGACACAAACAAAGTGGCCAACGGACAAGATAACTGTAAAGGAGATTGAAAGTGATGGCCTGCCAAAAGATAAAGCGGCCTTGTAGTGCCTACGGAAGCTTGAAGGACTAATTGCATGGAAGAGGGCCCCATTGACAATAAGGAAGTTCAACGATCTTAGTCAAGAGTAGAAGATTGTACTCTACAATGACGGGATCAACAACTACCTCGAGTTTTCTGAGAGTATTGGACCGAAAACGGCGACCAGAGGGGGGGTGAATGTGAGCTTTTAAAATTTCGGGCTAAAAACTAGCCTTCTGTTTTAGTTCTGTCTTCTGCGGAATAGGCTTCGAACACTACCTTCGAAGGTCTGGTTCGGAGGTGTTTTGACAACTCTAAACACAGGCTTCGTAGGAGCAAAAGTTCGAAGCCTAGAAGACTTCGCTCCACTCACAACCCTCGAAAATCTACTCTGCTAAGTCAGTGCAGGCTCCGCACACAGGGTGCTTCGAGCAGGCTTCGCACTTCACCCTTCGCAAGAGTGGACGACCCTCTGCGGACTTCGACCAAGTACTTGGCAGCAGCAACTGGTGCTGGGCTTCGTACTGCAAAGGTCTAAATGCACACTACGATGACTTCGCTAAGGGCTTCGACACAAGAAGCAAAACGGGATTCGATTAGGGCTTCGCTAGTAAGCTATGAGGTCTAGCCTCCTGTTACACAGAGCGAATGCGCACTGAAAAACACACTTCACACAAAACACCCTTCGCCTATACAGGCTTCGGTGCACTACTACTAGCGAGGTATGTAAACGAGCTCAAGCAAAAAGCACACAGAAGCAGGGCTTCACCGCTTGAACAAGGAACACAAAAAAATTGAACTCTGGATGAATACAACGAAGTGTGGGGCTAGTACAGGAGCTCAACAGTAAATGCTCAAAGTGTTAAATGTTACCTACCGAGCCCCCATATTATAGCCGATAGTTCACCCAAAGGAATTGACTACATTACCCCTAGGGTTTACATTGGTTTTGTCTCTACAGAACTGAGGGGTACAAAAGGTAGTCCAACTTTATTCTGGAGGCTTCTCTGTCAGCTTTGCAGAGGGGACAGTGTCAGCTTTTTGTAGAGCAGACAGTGTCAGCCTTTGCAGTCTTTGACCATCTGGAGCCTCCCTTCGCACGCGAGGATGCAGTAGCTTCGGCGAGAAGCCTTGAGCCTGGTGGCCTTCGCTTCGCCGAAGATAGCCTTCGATACAGTGACGGTTTTGAGCCGAAGCTGTCAAAGCCCTTGGGCCTTCGCACCAACACCTCCGAAGTGGACCATCACGGCTTCGCAGCTTCACCCAGCTTGAACTCCGTCAGTCCGTGTACCGAAGCCATGCAGGCCGAAGTACCACAAGACAACCACACTCCGAAGCCTCACCTTGGGAGTACCACCCTTCGAAGTCCCTCCTTCGTCCAAGGCCTCCGCATGAAGCATTCCATGAGCACTTCGTCGCAGTGTCTCTCCCCGAGCACACTCCTCGATGAGCCTCACCCGGACCATGCCTTCGATGCACCTCGACTTCTGAGATCTTCGTCGGGTATCTTCGAATGTCTCCCTCCGGAGCACACTTCGAACGCCTTGCCTCCGCAGAGGACTTGATCCACCATACTCCGATGTCACTCCATCTGGAGTACCCTTCGAAGTGCCTCGCCTTCGAGGACTTTGTCTCGGAGTACCTTCACCCGGAGCCACGCTCCGCACTCTCTGCCTTCACCTGATGCACCTCGACCCGAGGACCGACCCAGACCCCTTCGCAGCCACCGTGACGGAGCTCCCTGCTCCCCTGGCATCAAGCCTCCCGCTTGACCCAGGTTCACCTGCCGCGAACCGTCCGTCGCCTCCGAAGTCCCTGCGCACCACAGTCAAGCAGACAAGTGTGTCCAGTACTCCGGAGACCTCTCCGGGTTAGCAACCTCCGGCACACACTCCGGTGTACCGCCCAAAGTACCGAAGCCTTCGGTACACACCCAGTCATCGTGTACTGTCGGACCCCTCCGACAGGCACACTCCGCTGCCACAGCTGCAGCAACCAAACCACCAAACACCCTTCGGTGAAACCACCTCCGAACACCTTTGGAGGTACCCCTTCGAATCAGAGGTTAAAAGCCTGTCAATCACTCATCACAAACACTGAAACCAACCCTTGGTTTCTCAATCTCCCCCTTGATGAGTGCATTGACAACAAAATCCAAGTTCAAGAAAATTTAAAAAATTTCAGCACAGAAGTGACCATAAAAACTCAGAAACAAGCCAAAACATGTCACTTGACAAAAGAATTTTCCTCCCTCTTTTCAAAGAGTAAAAGCCCCTTCGGCAAATCTCCCATTTTACAAGACAAAAACTCCCCCTGAGTTAATTTTCCCCCTTTTTGGCAACAGAGAACCCAACTTTCTCTCCCCTTGAAATTTCGCCCCCTTTACGTCAGAAAACGTAGCAGTTTATCCCCCTTTGGCAATGCAAGCATCAAGGAGCATGTAAAAGAGGCATTGCTTTGAAATGAGCAGAATTGCAAAGACATATAAAGCAAAAATATGCCAACAATAACACCAATGATCATGGGCTCAGCTCAAATTAATATTCTCTAAAAACATGATGAATCATGTGATTTGATCATTTTTGAAATAAAAACATCATCACTTAGTCAAGGAAACTAGACAAGTAAGAGCAGGGACTGCGCAAAGCTAGTCAATTTCTACTCTAGACAGACAAGTCCAGTTCAAATGTAGCATGAAAAGCAAACTTGATGATCAGTGAATTTGTTGTTCTTTTCTGAATGCCAGGGGTTATTTGTTTGTCCGCCTTATACTTTCCAATCAGGCCAAGCCTAGGCATGAAAGCCATCAGAAGCTTAAAGCAATGATTTTGGCATACACTACACTATTCCAGTTCAGACCAATGTGCAACGGTAAGCAGTCTAGAATAGAGTAGTGCGACACACAAACCCACATGGATCTTTTCACTTTTGCAAATCATGGACTTTGGAATTTTGGTTAAGTGAACCAATTTGTTTAGCACTTGATGAACTTCCATGAATATGTAGAACAATTTTCATGTTGCAATTTTTAGCATCCAGAGAAAAAGGTGTCTTGCTATCAAGCATATAAAAGATAGCTAAAGCAGTCCTGCCTAAACATGCTAGATTCAAGACTAAGCAGTGAGCACGATTTGATTTTGAAAAGAAAACATCATGCACACAAATGTTTCAGATAAATTAAAGAGAGCTGAGCAGTCATGAGTTCATGAATTATAATCAGGCACATAAGTGCAAAAGATGTAAATGCAATTTCAACACACAATCAGCAAATGCACATCCATCTAAATCTGCTCCCCCTCACAAAATACCGTAAGGATGACAAATACCAAGTTCCCCACGCAAGTAGGCAAATCGAGAAGCATCGAGGGGTTTTGTAAAAATGTCGGCTAGCTGGTTTTGGGTATCAACATATTGAAGTTCAATATCACCCTTCTCATTGTGATCTCTGAGAAAATGATATCGCACATCAATGTGTTTGGTTCTGGAGTGCTGAACCGGGTTGTTTGCAATACATATAGCGCTAGTGTTATCACAGAAAAGTGGAACACTCTCATAATCTAACCAGAAATCCCGCAAAGTGGAAACCATCCACAGAATCTGAGAGCAACAGCTAGCTGCAGCAACATATTCGGCCTCAGCCGTTGATTGTGCAACACTAGACTGTTTGCGGGAAGACCAGCAAACCAGTGAAGTACCCAGAAAATGACAAGTACTAGAGGTACTCTTCCTATCAATTCTACACCCAGCAAAATCCGCATCGGAATAACCTCGAATACATAAAGATGAAGATGCTGAATACCATATGCCAAATTCAAGGGTATGTTTGAGATACCTTAGGATGCGCTTTACCGCTTGGCGGTGCGAAGCTCGTGGTGAAGCCTGAAAACGAGCGCACAGACACACAGCGAAGTGTATGTCAGGCCTCGTAGCAGTCAAGTAGAGGAGGGAGCCGATCATGCTTCGGAACTCCTTCTGATCTACGGCTTCTCCATCTTCGTCAGGGTCCAATGCTACAGATGTAGCCATTGGAGTGGCGAGGGGCTTCGCATCGGACATATCAAACCTCTTGAGCAGGTCCTTGGTGTACTTCGTCTGGTGGACGAAAGTACCTTGTTTGCTTTGTTTGATTTGCAAACCAAGGAAAAAGGTGAGTTCACCCATCATGGACATTTCAAATTCCCTGCTCATGGTATCTGCAAACTCGGCAACCAAAGCATGAGAAGAGCCACCAAAGATGATATCATCCACATAAATCTGAACCAGGAGGAAATCTTTGCCATGCTTGAGAGTAAACAGCGTTTTATCAATAGAGCCCATCAAATACCCCCGCTCAAGCAGAAAAGACTTAAGTCTGTCATACCAAGCCCGAGGGGCCTGCTTGAGTCCATAAAGAGCCTTATGAAGTTTAAGGACTTTATGTGGGTACTTGGGGTTTTCAAAACCAGGGGTTGTTTTACATAAACATCTTCACCTATGAAGCCATTAAGAAAAGCACTTTTGACATCCATTTGATAGAGTTTGAATCCCCGGGATGTCGCAAAGGCAAGCAAAATCCTAATGGCCTCAAGGCGAGCAACAGGTGCAAAAGTTTCAGTAAAATCAATCCCTTCTAGTTGAGAAAAGCCCTGAGCTACAAGTCTAGCCTTGTTTCTAAACTATAGTCCCATCCTCCCCTTGTTTGTTTTTGAAAATCCATTTTGTTCCAATGAAATGAACATTTGGTGGAGGATCAACTAATGACCAGACTTGATTTCTCTCAAAATTTTCAAGCTCTTCATGCCTGGCATTGATCCAACTAGAATCAGAAAGTGCATGACTAACATCTAAGGGCTCGAAAGAAGCAACAAAAGTGGAATCAATGAAATGAGCATGAGAACGTGTTACCCTTTGATCAAGCTCACCAATGATCTGCTCGGGAGGATGCATCCTTTGAACATGATGTGGAGCCTCGCGGCGGGATGCAGTCTCCCCCTCAACTTGTGCGTTAGAGTGGTCCAAGATGACCGATGTTGAGGTAGTCGCTTCGGGACCTCGTGCCGAAGTGGTCGAAGCGGGGTCGGCTTCGGGGGTTGATGTCGAGGGTAGCATGGGTTCATCCTCGAATTCTCCGGGATCTTCTTCGAAGATGGTCTGTTCCATGTCGTGTTCATTTGCCTGTTCAAGAGCAGAGCTAACAGAGGGGGTTGATTCATCAAAAGTCACATCACATGACTCGATGACAGTGTTAGTCTCTAAATTATAAACACGATAAGAATGACCATGTGTAGTATAACCCAAAAAGATCCCGTCCGAAGATCGCGACTCAAATTTGTCCAAATTACCACGTTTTAGGATAAAGCAGCGACAGCCAAAAACTCGAAGATGAGTAACCTTGGGCTGTCTCCCAAAACGCAGGTCATAAGATGTCAAATTTAAAATTGAGCGCAAGAATATACGGTTTGAGATGTAACATGCAGTGTTCATGGCCTCAGCCCAGAATTTTCTAGGAGTCCTATGCTCATCAAGCATCGTCCTAGCCATCTCAACCAAAGTGCGGTTCTTCCTCTCAACAACACCGTTATGTTGAGGAACCCGCGGAGCAGAGAATTGATGTTCTATGCCATGCTCCATGCAAAAGTCAACAAAGAGACTATTTTTGAACTCAGTGCCATTATCACTTCGAATGAATTTCAATGCACCAGGGAGTTCAGTAAAAAGTCTCAAAGCCAAGCTCTGAAAGTGTGAAAACACTTCATCCTTGCTGGCAAGAAAGAAGACCCAAGAGTAGCGAGAGAAGTCGTCGACAATAACTAATACATACCACTTGTTGCCTAGAGAACTAACCCGAGAAGGACCTACAGTGTCCATGTGGAGAAGTTCTCCGGGTTGTTCAGTCATCACTGTGGTGACAGGCGAATGCGAAGCAGCAATCATTTTTCCATGTCGACAAGGAGTGCAAACTAAATTCTTCTCAAACTTGAGCTTGGGCAATCCTCGGATTAGACCTAGGGCGCTCAGACGAGCGAGCAACTCAAAGCTCATATGCCCTAGTCTCCTATGCCACTTCCAAAGCTCAGAAGTCGAATGTGCAACAAGGCAGTGAGAAGATCCAGAAGACTCAGAAAAATCAGCTCCAAAAACTCTCCCAACTCTAAAGATCTTACAGACTACAACGCCATCAGAATTGAGCACTTGCGAAGTATCGCGATGAAATTGCACTTCGAAGCCCTCATCAAGCAACTGAGATACAGACAACAAATTGTATCCCAGGTTCTCAACCAAAGCAACATCTTTGAGAGTGAAATTCGAGTTAATTCTTACCACACCTTTACCTTCACTCTACTCCTTCGATTGTTTCCGAAGGTGATATGTTCCCTTTGCTTGGTTGTGGTGAGGCTGGAGAACCATGCTGCATCTCTGGTCATGTGGCGCGAACAACCGGAGTCCATGATCCACATTCCCTCCAAGCCTCTATCTGTCACCTACACATGATAAGAATATCTCGATCGCTCAGTGCTGGGGTGAGTGAAAAAATGACGAGGCATCCAGCACTGAGTGACACGAGTAGTAGGCGCAGTAAAAGTAGACGGTCTACGCACAAGATAATCAGAATGATGCAAAGTGCGAGGTCTACCAACATGCTGTGATCGGAAAGCATGACGAGGTCTCCTACTCTGACGAGGTACAAAGCTACTCGCCTGGGGTCTACCACCATATGGAACATGGTGAACACCTCGAGGAGTAAAACCTCTCCGAGAAGCACGAGGAGCCTCGAAAACAGGACGAGAGTAGAACTCAGACTCATGCATACGAAAAGATGGGTAATGCATGTCCTGGTAACTCATCGCCTGAGCGCGTCGCTCATCCTTGATGTGACGAAAACAGAACCCAACCAAATGACCCGCCCGCTGACAATAGGAACAATAAAACACTCTCCTCGGGGCACTCTCATGGGTCACAGGAGCAACTCTCACAGGCTCCTTGGGCTTCTGCTGAGTGGTTTTCTTGGGAGGATTTTTCTTGGCAGGAGGTGTGGTTTTCTTTGGTGGTTGGGTAGGCTTCTTAGCTGATGGAGTGTCTAATAGAGCTATCTCTTTCTCTAAGGTAGTGGGAGAGGTAAAAACAATTTTGGTCTTACTGTCTGAAGGAATCTTCTCAAAACCCAAACCTAGAGCTACCCCTGCTCTGTCAGCACACAACTTGGTCTTGGCCAAGAGCAAATCCATCCTACCCTTTCCCTCAGTACATTTATTAACCACCGAAAGAAGGTACTCATTTTCATTCATAAGGTTTTCATCTCGCTCTCTAACAGTGCCTAGCTGGTCCTTAAGGGTGATGCAAGTGTCACAAACAGGTTGCACATCCTTAGAACTACCGGCCCTCTCCAATCTAGCCTCTAAATCATGAACATGTTTATCACGTAAATTAATGCTCTCGCGTAATAAAGAACAGTTCATGCAATCAATAACATCATGAGGTCTAGAATCCACCTCCAAAAGCTGCTTTTGTGCAGTCTCAAGCTCAGATAGAGTTTGAGCATGAACAGAACGCAACTGAGCAAGTTCACCCATGACAGTGGTACAAGAATCACATTCAGCATCATTAACTTTAGACTTAAGCATGGCATATTCAGTAGAAACAGATTCTAGCCTAAGTCTAAGGTCTTTTCTTTCTCTAGCGGCTTGCACAAGCAATCTATCCTGACCAAGAACTACTTCATTCAGCTCATCTAGTTTTATTGAAAGCTGGTCATAGGATAGAGGTACCTCAGATGAGTCAAGCTCATCGCCGCTGTGATCGCTGTCGGCCATGAAACAAAGGCCGGTGAAATCTCGTCCCTTCTTGTCCTTCTTGTCCTCCTTCTTTGGGGACTCCTCCTCCTCAGAGCTCGACTCCTCAGTTGAGGAAGTGTCGATGTCGCTGAGAGCAGCAACAAAAGCTCTGGAAGCGGCTTTGGCTACTCTCTTGGCCACCTTGCCGCGCTTGCCTTTCACAAAAGGCTTCCTCTCCTTTTTGTGGTATTTGGGGCGCTCACTCTCATCTCTCTTTTTGAGCTTAGGGCAATTGGCCTTAATGTGAGAGGTGTCGCCACATTCAAAGCAACCACTAAAACCACTTCTCCTCTGATCCCGTCTCTCATGGTGAAAACAGGTGAACCTCCGAGCAATGAGAGCAAGCTCATCATCATCTAGAGTGTCCACCTGCTCCTTTGTGATGGAGACCAGGGTGGACAAAGCAAAACCATCTGCAAAAACACAAGTGCCAGATGTGCTTGGTTCTGCAGTGGTGCCACGGCTAGTGCTAGAAACCAATGCCAATGGTTGTGGCAAAGAGCTTCTGTGCACTGCAAGAGATGCCTTGGCAATCTTTGTGGACTTCAGCTTGCTGAAGAGCTCATCACAGGTCAATGTGTCATAACCTGCAGACTCTTCAATGCTGGATATCTTCACTTCCCATATGCTACGGTCAAGAGCATAGAGAAGCTTGATAGCCCTATCGTGATCATTGTAAGCAAGCGTCCCGTTGGATCGCAAGTTACTCACTATCGCATCAAAGCGAGAAAACATGGCATCTATAGATTCACCAGGTGCCTGCACAAACAGCTGATATTGTTGATTGTATGTGCTTTGGCGCCTGGCCTTAATCTGTGTAGAGCCCTCATGAAAAATAGTGAGTGTTGTCCAAATTTCCCTAGCAGTCCTAAGGTGCTGCACCCTATCAAACTCACTCCGGCTCAAACCAATGAACAGTATATTCGTAGCCTTGGAGTCGGCATTATACTGATCTTTTTCTGTTTGAGTAGTGCGAGTATCAGGGATGGAGTATTGTGAGTCCACAATCTCCCAAATTGCATTTCCTTGGCTTAACAAGTAAGCCTCCATGCGCACCTTCCAGTATGCAAAGTCTGTCCCATCGAACAGAGGAATTTTACTGCCTCTATCCATGTCGCCAACAGATCACAAAACCGGTTAAGATCAACTGGTGATCTTAACCTTCTCTGATACCAATTGTTGGACCGGAAACGGCGACAAGAGGGGGGGTGAATGGGAGCTTTTAAAATTTCGGGCTAAAAACTAGCCTTCTGTTTTAGTTCTGTCTTCTGCGGAACAGGCTTCGAACACTACCTTCGAAGGTCTGGTTCGGAGGTGTTTTGACAACTCTGAACACAGGCTTCGTAGGAGCAAAAGTTCGAAGCCTAAAAGACTTCGCTCCACTCACAACCCTCGAAAATCTACTCTGCTAAGTCAGTGCAGGCTCCGCACACAGGGTGCTTCGAGCAGGCTTCGCACTTCACCCTTCGCAAGAGTGGACGACCCTCTGCGGACTTCGACCAAGTACTTGGCAGCAGCAACTGGTGCTGGGCTTTGTACTGCAAAGGTCTAAATGCACACTACGATGACTTCGCTAAGGGCTTCGACACAAGAGCAAAACGGGCTTCGATCAGGGCTTCGCTAGTAAGCTATGAGGTCTAGCCTCCTGTTACACAGAGCGAATGCGCACTGAAAAACACACTTCGCACAAAACACCACCCTTCGCCTATACAGGCTTCGGTGCACTACTACTAGCGAGGTATGTAAAACGAGCTCAAGCAAAAAGCACACAGAAGCAGGGCTTCGCCGCTTCAACAAGGAACACAATAAAATTGAACTCTGGATGAATACAACGAAGTGTGGGGCTAGTACAGGAGCTCAACAGTAAATGCTCAAAGTGTTAAATGTTACCTATCGAGCCCCCATATTTATAGCCCACAGTTCACCCAAAGGAATTGACTACATTACCCCTAGGGTTTACATTGGTTTTGTCTCTACAGAACTGAGGGGTACAAAAGGTAGTCCAACTTTATTCTGGAGGCTTCTCTGTCAGCTTTGCAGAGGGGACATCGTCAGCTTTTTGCAGAGCAGACAGTGTCAGTCTTTGCAGTCTTTGACCTTATGGAGCCTCCCTTCGCACGCGAGGGTGCGGTAGCTTCGGCGAGAAGCCTTGAGCCTGGTGGCCTTCGCTTCGCCGAAGATAGCCTTCGATACAGTGATGGTTTTGAGCCGAAGCCGTCAAATCCCTTGGGCCTTCGCACCAACACCTCCGGAGTGGACCATCACGGCTTCGCAGCTTCACCTAGCTTGAACTCCATCAGTCCGTGTACCGAAGCCATGCAGGCCGAAGTACCACAAGACAACCACACTCCGAAGCCTCACCTTCGGAGTACCACCCTTCGAAGTCCCTCCTTCGTCCAAGGCCTCCGCACGAAGCATTCCATGAGCACTTCGTCGCAGTGTCTCTCCCCGAGCACACTCCTCGATGAGCCTCACCCAGACAATGCCTTCGATGCACCTCGACTTCTGAGATCTTCATCGGGTATCTTCGAATGTCTCCCTCCGGAGCACACTTCGAACGCCTTGCCTCCGCAGAGGACTTGATCCACCATACTCCGAAGTCACTCCATCTGGAGTACCCTTCGAAGTGCCTCGCCTCCGAGGACTTTGTCTCGGAGTACCTTCACCCGGAGCCACGCTCCGCACTCTCTGCCTTCACCTGACGCACCTCGACCCGAGGACCGACCCAGACCCCTTCGCAGCCACCGTGACGGAGCTCCCTGCTCCCCTGGCATCAAGCCTCCCGCTTGACCCAGGTTCACCTGCCGCGAACTGTCCGTCGCCTCCGAAGTCCCTGCGCACCACAGTCAAGCAGACAAGTGTGTCCAGTACTCCGGAGACCTCTCCGGGTTAGCAACCTCTGGCACACACTCCGGTGTACCGCCCAAAGTACCGAAGCCTTCGGTACACACCCAGTCATCGTGTACTGTCGGACCCCTCCGACAGGCACACTCCGCTGCCACAGCTGCAGCAACCAAACCACCGAACACCCTTCGGTGAAACCACCTCCGAACACCTTCGGAGGTACCCCTTCGAATCAGAGGTTAAAAGCCTGTCAATCACTCATCACACACACTGAAACCAACCCTTGGTTTCTTAGAGAGCTCAAAGGAAGTGGTTGTAAGGACTATCATGACGATGATATCCAAGCTATGGAGGTCTCATAAAAGCAACCTTGTCTTTAAGTTCGTTGACAAAAACCTCGAGCCCTTCGCACTGTACTCATTCCTAAAAAAGGAGGACTATGACCAATTTGTCAAAATGAAGAGCTCAATTGATTTCAAGGAAAAAATCTCTACCAAGAAAGAGCTCCGATCTAGGAATAAGCTACCCCATAACCTTGGTTCAATTGGTTACGTGGGGATGAAAGATAGGTGGTCGGCCGAAGATTATAAGATGGCTAGTGAGGGCAAAGAAAATCCGTGGCAACAGTTTCCCGGAAAATTGCAATCATTTCTAAGGGCCCGGGAGAGACTGACAAAGAGTGGTGAAGTGGTGTGGACCTCGAGCAAGGCAACGATAGTGACTGAGAAGGTCAAATATCTGGTGGTGCAGTCATCAGAAGGATCATTCACTGCAGTGCGAGAGCATGATGTGCTAACAAATGCTCCTAGCAACCTAGAGCACCCTAGTCACGTGCGGGGCGTCTCTAGCTCGCAAGGCTGGAAGCATGGTTTCCCAGACAATGCTGACATGTACAAGAAGCAAAGAATGTGTATGGGAACCGATGTGGAGGCGCTCTCTACCAAGATCAAGAAGTATATTTACGTAGATATCAAAATATGTTTAGCTCTATAGCGTATTGTCCTTCGAGACAAAGCTACATTAGATAGCCCTACTCATGTTAGAAAGAGTAGATGTGCATAAAGAGAGATTGAGTAGTTATTGTCTTGCAGTGGTTTGGATGACACCATCGACTGGCTAATTGAACTAACCACATGCATGCTTACCATAAATCCCACAGGGGGTTCGGATTGAGGTGGCAAGGGGTGTGGTCTTTTCATATCAGCTTGCTACAATGTTGGACATTGTAAGTTACTTAACCTATTTTTTATATTAAAGTCTACATGTCATTATGTGGTATTAACTACTCTTTCATATGTGCAGGATAATGTGGCAAGAAACCAAGAAGCAAGCATTCAAATTTATAGATCCATAGATGTTAGCAATGTCAACAATCGAGAACAATAGGGAGTCATGCATCGACTACCTATGTAAGTTATTCGCCACATACATCTCAAGAGAGCAGCATATAATGGGCATATACCACTTGAATGGACATTATGTCCTACTCATCGCTCCCAAGTGGAAAATTGTATGGTACATTGACTCGGCAAAACCGAGGGGACCAAATGGCAAGCGCACCGAGAGGGACTTCTTGGTAGTCAAATGTTTAATCGACGAGTAAGGTTTTATTCATTTTATTAATTACAAGTTGAACCTTTAACCTATTATTTCTTAATTCAATATTGTTCTATCTCATTACAAAGCTTTTGAGTCCGCTACCGGTGTCAATAAATCAAAAACAACAAAACAATTACAATTGGTTCAAAAAACCGCAATGGATGTAAATCTCTAAATGTATACCATTGCAAATTTAATGTGTTGACCAAACTAATCTTGTATTTCCATAACAGTGCTACAGTCAACCTCCCGGAAACCAATGTGGGTTTTATGTTGTACACCATATGATGCTGGCCTGAAGAGCATATCTTAAATTACCTGACATAAGATATTATCATGTGCTTCAATTTTGTGTTTAATTTACTTTACATTTATGTAAACATCGACTAATGTTAAAAACTCAATTTATAGGAATTTAACATACCTGAAGGCAGTCTTATCGAAACTGAGTTGTCATAGATCCGTTCGTAGCTTACGGTATTCCTTGTGCACCGAGTCTTCGCAACGAATGTGAGAAACCAAGGGTTGGTTTCGGTGTTTTGTGATGAGTGATTGACAGGCATTTTACCCTCTGTTCGAAGGGTACCTCCGAAGGGGCTTCGGAGGTGGTACCTCCGAAGGGTGTTCGGAGGTGGTTTCACCGAAGTGTGTTCGGCGTTTGCTTGCTGCAGCTGTGCAGTGGAGTGTGCTCGTCGGAGGGGTCCGACAGTACGCAATGACTGGGTTCGTACCGAAGGCTTCGGTATTTTGGGCGGTACACCGGAGTGTGTGCCGGAGGTTGCTAACCCGGAGAGGTCTCCGGAGTACTGGATACACTTGTCTGTTTTGTTGTGCGCAGGGACTTCGGAGGCGACGGACAAGGTTCGAGCCGGGTGAACCTGGGTCAAGCGGGAGGCTTGATGCTAGGGGAGCAGGGAGCTCCGTCACGGTGGCTGTGAAGGTGGTCCGGGTCGGTCCTCGGGTCGAGGCGTACCAGGTGAAGACAGAGAGTGCGGAGCGTGGCTCCGGCTGAAGGTACTCCGAGACAAAGTCCTCGGAAGTGAGGCACTTCGAAGGTACTCCGAATGGAGTGACTTCGGAGTTGGTGAAACAAGTCCTCTGCGGAGGCATGGAATTCGAAGTGTGCTCCGGAGGGAGACACTCGAAGGTACCCGACGAAGGTCTCAGAAGTCGAGGCGCATCGAAGGCATGGTCCGGGTGAGGCTCGTCGAGGAGTGTGCTCGGGGAGAGACACTGCGTCGAAGTGCTCATGGAATGCTTCATGCGGAAGCCTTGGACGAAGGAGGGACTTCGAAGGGTGGTACTCCGAAGGTGGGGCTTCGGAGGGTGGAAGACTTCGGAGCGAGGCTAGCTCCGGAGCAAGGTTGTCTTGTGGTGCTTCGGCCATGCATGGCTTCGATACACGGACGGACGGTGTTCGAGCTGAGAGTAGCTGCGAAGCCGTGGTGATCCACTCCGGAGGTGGTGGTGCGAAGGCCCAAGGGCTTTGACGGCTTCGGCTCAAAACCGTCATTGTATCGAAGGACTTCTTCGGCGGAGCGAAGGCCAACAGGCTGCAGGCTTCGCGCCGAAGCTACCGCACCCTCCGGTGCGAAGGGAGGTTCCAGAAGTCAACACTGTAAAGGCTGACACTGTCTATTCTAAAAAAGGCTGACACTGTCCCCTCTGCACCTGACAGAGAAGCCTCCAAAATAAAGGTGGACTACCTTTTGTACCCCTTAGTTCTGTAGAGACAAAATGAATGTAAACCCTAGGGGTAGTGTAGTCAATTCCTTTGGATGAACTGTGGGCTATAAATATGGGGGCTCGGTAGGTAACATTTAACACTTTGAGCATTTACTATTGAGCTCCTGTAGCCACACTTCGATTGAAATACATCCAGAGAGTTCTTTTTCTGTGTTCCTTGTTCAAGCGGCGAAGCCCTGTTTTCCTGTGCTTTTGCTTGAGCTCGCGTTGCATACCTCGCCTGTAGTAGTGCACCGAAGCCTGTTGAGGCGAAGGTTGTTTTTCGTGCGAAGTGTGTTTTGTCAGTGTGCTTTCGCTCTGTGTAACAGGAGGCGTGACCTAGCTGCTTACTAGCGAAGCCCTGATCGTGGCCCATTCTGCTTCTTGTGTCGAAGCCCTTAGCGTAGTCCGTTTGTGTGCGTGTAGACCTTCGTGTACGAAGCCCAGCACCGGTTGCTGCCGCCAAGTACTTGGTCGAAGTCCTCAGAGGGCTGTCCACTCTTGCGAAGGGTGAAGTGCGAAGCCTGGTCGAAGCACCTCGCGTGCGGAGCCTGCACTGACTTAGCAGAGTAGATTTCCGAGGGTTGTAAGTGGAGCGAAGTCTTCTTGGCTTCGAACTTTTGCTCCTCCGAAGCCTGTGTTCGGAGCTGTCGAAGTACCTCCGAACCAGACCTTCGAAGGTAGTGTTCGAAGCCTGTTCCGCAGAAGACAGAACTGAACCGAAGGCTAAGTTTTTAGCCCGAAATTTTAAAAGCTCCCATTCACCCCCCCTCTGGTCGCCGTTTCCGGTCCAACAATTGGTATCAGAGCAGGTTAAGATCATTAGTTGACCTTAACCGGTTTTGTGATCTGTTGGCGACATGGATAGAGGCAGTAAAATTCCTCTGTTCGATGGGACAGATTTTGCATACTGGAAGGTGCGCATGGAGGCTTACTTGTTAAGCCAAGGAAATGCAATTTGGGAGATTGTGGACTCACAATACTCCATCCCTGAGACTCGGACCTCTCAGACTGAGAAGGATTAGTATATTGCCAATTCCAAGGCAAGAAACATATTGTTCATCGGTTTGAGTAGAAGTGAGTTCGATAGAGTGCAGCACCTTAGGACTGCTAGGGAGATCTGGACAACACTCACTGTCTTTCATGAGGGCTCTGCTCAGATTAAGGCCAGGCGCCAAAGCACCTACAATCAACAGTATCAGCTGTTTGTGCAGGCACCTGGTGAATCTGTAGATGCCATGTTTTCTCGCTTTGACGCGATAGTGAGTAACTTGCGATCCAACGGGACGCTTGCTTACAATGATCATGATAGGGCTATCAAGCTTCTCTATGCTCTTGACCGTAGCATATGGGAAGTGAAGATATCCAGCATTGAGGAGTCCACGGGCTATGACACATTGACCTGTGACGAACTCTTTAGCAAGCTGAAGTCCACAGAGATTGCCAAGGCATCTCTTGCAGTGCACAGAAGCTCTTTGCCACAGCCATTGGCATTGGTTTCTAGCACGAGCCGTGGCACCACTGTAGAACCAAGCACATCAGGCACTTGTGTTCTTGCAGATGGTTTTGCTTTGTCCTCCCTGATCTCCATCACAAAGGAGCAGGTGGACACTCTAGCTGATGATGAGCTTGCTCTCATTGCCCGGAGGTTCACCCGCTTTCATCATGAGAGACGGGATCAGAGGAGAAGTGGTTTTAGTGGTTGTTATGAATGTGGCGACACCTCTCATATTAAGGCCAATTGCCCCAAGATCAAGAAGAGAGATGAGAGTGACCGCTCCAAATACCACAAAAAGGAGAGGAAGCCCTTTGTGAAGGGCAAGCACGGCAAGATGGCTAAGAAAGTAGCCAAGGCCGCTTCCAGAGCCTTTGTTGCTGCTCTCAGCGACATCGACACCTCCTCAACTGAGGAGTCGAGCTCTGAGGAGGAGGAGTCCCCAAGGAAGGAGGACAAGAAGGACAAGAAGGGACGTGACTTCACCGGCCTTTGCTTCATGGCCGACAGCGATCATAGCGGCGATGAGCTTGACTCATCTGAGGTAAACCTATCATTTGACCAGCTTCTAATTAAATTAGATGAGCTGAATGAAGTAGTGCTTGGTCAGGATAGATTACTTGTGCAAGCCGCTAGAGAAAGAAAAGACCTTAGACTTAGGCTAGAAAATATGTCTACTGAATATGCCATGCTTAAGTCTAAATTTGATGATGCTGAATGTGAATCATGTTCTGTTGTCATGAGTGAGCTTGCTCAGTTGCGCTCTGTTCATGCTCAAACTCTATCTGAGCTTGAGACTGCACAGAAGCAACTTTTGGAGGTGGATTCTAGATCTCATGATGTTAGTGATTGCATGAACTGCTCTTTATTACGCGATAGCATTAATTTACGTGATAAGCATGTTCATGATTTGGAGGCTAGATTGGAGAGGGCCGGTAGTTCTAGGGATGTGCAACCTGTGTGTGACACTTGCATTACCCTTAAGGACCAGCTAGGCACTGTTAGAGAGCGAGCTGAAAACCTCATGTCAGAAAATGAATACCTCCTTTCCGTGGTTAATAAATGCACTGAGGGAAAGGGTAGGATGGATTTGCTCTTGGCCAAAACCAAGTTGTGTGCTGACAGAGCAGGGTAGCTCTAGGTTTGGGTTTTGAGAGGATAGCTTCAGACAGTAAGACCAAAACTGTTTTTACCTCTCCCACCACCCTAGAAAAAGAGAGAGCTCTGTTGGACACCCCATCAGCCAAAAAGCCTACCCATCCTCCAAAGAAAACCACTCCTCCTGCCAAGAAAAATCCTCCCAAGAAAACCACACAGAAGAAACCCAAGGAGCCTGTGAGAGTTGCTCCTGTGACCCATGAGAGTGCCCCCAGGAGAGTATTTCACTGTTCTTATTGTCAGCGGGCGGGTCATTTGATTGGTTTCTGTTTCCGTCGCATCAAGGATGAGCGACGTGCTCAGGCGATGAGTTACCAGGACATGCATTACCCATCTTTAGGTATGCATGAGTCTGAGTTCTACTCTCGTCCTGCTTTTGAGGCTCCTCGTGCTTCTCGGAGAGGTTTTGCTCCTCGAGGTGTTCACCATGTTCCATATAGTGGTAGACCTCGGGCGAGTATCCTTGTACCTCGTCAGAGTAGGAGACCTCGACATGCTTTGCGTTCTTTGCATGTAGGTAGACCTCGCACTTTGCATCATTCTGATTTTTATATGCGTAGACCGTCTACTTTTACTGTGCCTACTACTCGTGTCACTCAGTGCTGGATGCCTCGTCATTATTTTACTCACCCCAGCACTGAGCGATCGAGACGTTCTTATCATGTGTAGGCGACAGGTCGAGGCTTGGAGGGCACGTGGATCATGGACTCCGGTTGTTCGCGCCACATGACCGGAGATGCAGCTTGGTTCTCCAGCCTCACCACAACCAAGCAAAGGGAACATATCACCTTCGGAAACAATCGAAGGAGTAGAGTGAAAGGTAAAGGTGTGGAAAGAATTAACGCGAACTTCACTCTCAAAGATGTTGCTTTGGTTGAGAACCTGGGATACAATTTGTTGTCTGTATCTCAGTTGCTTGATGAGGGCTTCGAAGTGCGATTTCATCGCGATACTTCGCAAGTGCTCAATTCTGATGGCGTTGTGGTGTGTAAGATCTTTAGGGTTGGGAGAGTTTTTGGAGCTGATTTTTCAGAAGTCGTCTGGTTCTTCTCATTGTCTTGTTGCACATTCGACTTCTGAGCTTTGGAAGTGGCATAGGAGACTAGGGCATATGAGCTTTGAGTTGCTCGCTCGTCTGAGCGCCCTAGGCCTGATCCGAGGATTGCCCAAGCTCAAGTTTGAGAAGAATTTAGTTTGCGCTCCTTGTCGACATGGAAAAATGATTGCTGCTTCGCATTCGCCAGTCACCACAGTGATGACTGAACAACCCGGAGAACTTCTCCATATGGACACTGTAGGTCCTTCTCGGGTTAGTTCTTTAGGCGGCAAGTGGTATGTTCTAGTTATTGTCGACGATTTCTCTCGCTACTCTTGGATCTTCTTTCTTGCCAGCAAGGATGAAGTGTTTTCACACTTTCGGAGCTTGGCTTTGAGACTTTTCACTGAACTCCCTGGTGCATTAAAATTCATTCGAAGCGATAATGGCACCGAGTTCAAAAATAGTCTCTTTGTTGACTTTTGCATGGAGCATGGCATAGAACATCAATTCTCTGCTCCGCGGGTTCCTCAACAGAACGGTGTTGTTGAAGGAAGAACCGCACTTTGGTTGAGATGGCTAGGACGATGCTTGATGAGCATAGGACTCCTAGAAAATTCTGGGCTGAGGCCATGAACACTGCTTGCTACATCTCAAACCGAATTTTCTTGCGCTCAATTTTAAACTTGACATCTTATGAGCTGCGTTTTGGGAGACAGCCCAAGGTTACTCATCTTCGAGTTTTTGGCTGTCGCTGCTTTATCCTAAAACGTGGTCACTTGGATAAATTTGAGTCGCGATCTTCTGACGGGATCTTTTTGGGTTATACTACTCATGGTCATTCTTATCGTGTTTATAATTTGGAAACTAACACTGTCATCGAGTCATGTGATGTGACTTTTGATGAATCAACCCCCTCTGTTAGTTCTGCTTTTGAACAGGCAAATGAACACGACATGGAACAGACCTTATTCGAAGACGAAGATCCCGGAGAATTCGAGGATGAACCCCTACTACCCTCGACATCAACCCCCGAAGCTGACCCCGCTTCAACTACTTCGGCACGAGGTCCCGAAGCGACTACCTCAACATCGGTCATCTTGGACCACTCCAACGTACAAGTTGAGGGGGAGACTGCATCCCGCCGCGAGGCTCCACATCATGTCCAAAGGATGCACCCTCCCGAGCAGATCATTGGTGAGCTTGATCAAAGGGTAACACGTTCTCATGCCCATTTCACTAATGCTGCTTTTGTTGCTTCTTTCGAGCCCTTAGATGTTAGTCATGCACTTTCTGATTCTAGTTGGATCAATGCCATGCATGAGGAACTTGAAAATTTTGAGAGAAACCAAGTCTGGACTTTAGTTGATCCTCCACCAAATGTTCATTTCATTGGTACAAAATGGATTTTCAAAAATAAACAAGGGGAGGATGGGACAATTGTTAGAAATAAGGCTAGACTTGTAGCTCAGGGCTTTTCTCAACTAGAAGGGATTGATTTTACTGAAACTTTTGCACCTGTTGCTCGCCTTGAGGCCATTAGGATTTTGCTTGCCTTTGCGACATCCCGGGGATTCAAACTCTATCAAATGGATGTCAAAAGTGCTTTTCTTAATGGCTTCATAGGTGAAGATGTTTATGTAAAACAACCCCCTGGTTTTGAAAACCCCAAGTACCCACATAAAGTCCTTAAACTTCATAAGGCTCTTTATGGACTCAAGCAGGCCCCTCGGGCGTGGTATGATAGACTTAAGTCTTTTCTGCTTGAGCGAGGGTATTTGATGGGCTCTGTTGATAAAACACTTGTTTACTCTCAAGCATGGCAAAGATTTCCTCCTAGTTCAGATATTATGTGGATGATATCATCTTTGGTGGCTCTTCTCATGCTTTGGTTGCCGAGTTTGCAGATACCATGAGCAGGGAGTTTGAAATGTCGATGATGGGTGAACTCACCTTTTTCCTTGGTTTGCAAATCAAGCAAAGCAAACAAGGTACTTTTGTCCACCAGACAAAGTACACCAAGGACCTGCTCAAGAAGTTCGACATGTCCGATGCGAAGCCCCTCGCCACTCCAATGGCTACATCTGTAGCATTGGACCCTGACGAAGATGGAGAAGCCGTAGATCAGAAGGAGTTCCGAAGCATGATCGGCTCCCTCCTCTACTTGACTGCCACGAGGCCGGACATACACTTCGCAGTGTGTCTGTGCGCTCGTTTTCAGGCTTCACCACGAGCTTCGCACCGCCAAGCGGTTAAGCGCATCTAAGGTATCTCAAACACACCCTTGAATTTGGCATATGGTATTCAGCATCTTCATCTTTATGTCTTCGAGGTTATTCTGATGCGGACTTTGCTGGGTGTAGAATTGATAGGAAGAGTACCTCTGGTACTTGTCATTTTCTGGGTACTTCTCTGGTTTGCTGGTCTTCCCGCAAACAGTCTAGTGTTGCACAATCGACGGCTGAGGCCGAATATGTTGCTGCAGCTAGCTGTTGCTCTCAGATTTTGTGGATGGTTTCCACTTTACGGGATTTCGGGTTAGATTATAAGAGTGTTCCACTTTTCTGTGATAACACTAGTGCTATTTGTATTGCAAACAACCCGGTTCAGCACTCCAGAACCAAACACATTGATGTACGGTATCATTTTCTCAGAGATCACAATGAGAAGGGTGATATTGAACTTCAATATGTTGATACCCAACACCAGCTTGCCGATATTTTTACAAAACCCCTTGATGCTTCTCGATTTGCTTACTTGCGTGGGGAACTTGGTATTTGTCATCCCTACGGCATTTTGTGAGGGGGAGCTGATTTCAATTGTCTTGCATATGCTCATTATGTGTGAAATTGCATTTACATCTTTTGCTATTATATGCCTGCTTTTAATTCAAAGAAATCATGACAGCTCAGCTCTATGAAATATGTCTGGAACATTGGTTGTGCATGATGTTTTATTTTCTAAAATCAAAACTTGCTCACCGCACAATCGTGTATCTAGCTTGTTTAGGCAGGACTGCTTTTAGCTATCTTTTATCTACTTGACAGCAAGACACTGTTCCTTGGATGCTAAATTTTGCAACTTGAAAAATGTGTTCTTTATTCATGGATATTTATCAAAATATTTAATTCACCTGTATCAAAATCAAAAATCCATGATTTGTCTGGTTTAAATGAAAAGATCCAGGAGGGTTTGTTTGTCGCACTACTCTATTCTAGACTGCTTACCATTGCACTTTGGTCTGAACTGGGATAGTGTAGTGTATGCCAAAATCACCGCCTTAAGCTTCAGATGGATTTCATGCCTAGGCTTGGCCTGATTGGAAAGTATAAGGTGGACAAACAAATAACCCCTGGCATTAAGAAAAGAACAACAAAATTGATTAATCATCAAGTTTGCTTTCAAAGGTCCTTTTTGAACAAGACTTGTCTGTCTAGGGTAGAAATTGTTAGCTTTGCGCAGTCCTTGCCTTCACATGTCTAGCTGGTATGATTAAGTGGTGATGCTTTTATCTCAAAATGACAAAATCACATGCCATCATCTTGTTTCACAGAATTTTAAATTGAGCTGAGCACATGAACATTGGTATTACTGTTGGCATATTTTTGCATTATATGTCTTTGCAATTCTATTCATTTCGAAGCTTTGCATCTTTTGACTGCTCCTTGATGCTTGCATTGCCAAAGGGGGAGAGATTTGCTATGTTCTCTGCCGCAAGAAGGCACAATTTCGAAAAGGGGAGAGATTTTTGACATAAAGGGGAAGAAAAATTTGCTTAACTCAGGGGGAGTTCTTATCAAGGGGAGATTTGCCAAAGGGGCTTTTACTCTTTCTCAAAGGGGGAGAAAAATTCTTTTATCAAGTGACATGCTTTGGCTCTTTTCTGAGTTTTTATGGTCACTTGTGTGCTGAAAAGTTTTTATTTTTTTTAACTTCGATTTGGTTGTCAATGCACTCATCAAGGGGGAGATTGAGAAACCAAGGGTTGGTTTCGGTGTTTTGTGATGAGTGATTGACAGGCATTTTACCCTCTGTTCGAAGGGTACCTCCGAAGGGGCTTCGGAGGTGGTACCTCCGAAGGGTGTTCGGAGGTGGTTTCACCGAAGTGTGTTCGGCGTTTGCTTGCTGCAGCTGTGCAGTGGAGTGTGCTCGTCGGAGGGGTCCGACAGTACGCAATGACTGGGTTCGTACCGAAGGCTTCGGTATTTGGGCGGTACACCGGAGTGTGTGCCGGAGGTTGCTAACCCGGAGAGGTCTCCGGAGTACTGGATACACTTGTCTGTTTTGTTGTGCGCAGGGACTTCGGAGGCGACGGACAAGGTTCGAGCCGGGTGAACCTGGGTCAAGCGGGAGGCTTGATGCTAGGGGAGCAGGGAGCTCCGTCACGGTGGCTGCGAAGGTGGTCCGGGTCGGTCCTCGGGTCGAGGCGTACCAGGTGAAGACAGAGAGTGCGGAGCGTGGCTCCGGCTGAAGGTACTCCGAGACAAAGTCCTCGGAAGTGAGGCACTTCGAAGGTACTCCGAATGGAGTGACTTCGGAGTTGGTGAAACAAGTCCTCTGCGGAGGCATGAAATTCGAAGTGTGCTCCGGAGGGAGACACTCGAAGGTACCCGACGAAGGTCTCAGAAGTCGAGGCGCATCGAAGGCATGGTCCGGGTGAGGCTCGTCGAGGAGTGTGCTCGGGGAGAGACACTGCGTCGAAGTGCTCATGGAATGCTTCATGCGGAAGCCTTGGACGAAGGAGGGACTTCGAAGGGTGGTACTCCGAAGGTGGGGCTTCGGAGGGTGGAAGACTTCGGAGCGAGGCTAGCTCCGGAGCAAGGTTGTCTTGTGGTGCTTCGGCCATGCATGGCTTCGGTACACGGACGGACGGTGTTCGAGCTGAGAGTAGCTGCGAAGCCGTGGTGATCCACTCCGGAGGTGGTGGTGCGAAGGCCCAAGGGCTTTGACGGCTTCGGCTCAAAACCGTCATTGTATCGAAGGACTTCTTCGGCGGAGCGAAGGCCAACAGGCTGCAGGCTTCGCGCCGAAGCTACCGCACCCTCCGATGCGAAGGGAGGTTCCAGAAGTCAACACTGTAAAGGCTGACACTGTCTGTTCTGAAAAAGGCTGACACTGTCCCCTCTGCACCTGACAGAGAAGCCTCCAAAATAAAGGTGGACTACCTTTTGTACCCCTTAGTTCTGTAGAGACAAAATGAATGTAAACCCTAGGGGTAGTGTAGTCAATTCCTTTGGATGAACTGTGGGCTATAAATATGGGGGCTCGGTAGGTAACATTTAACACTTTGAGCATTTACTGTTGAGCTCCTGTAGCCACACTTCGATTGAAATACATCCAGAGAGTTCTTTTTCTGTGTTCCTTGTTCAAGCGGCGAAGCCCTGTTTCCTGTGCTTTTGCTTGAGCTCGCGTTGCATACCTCGCCTGTAGTAGTGCACCGAAGCCTGTTGAGGCGAAGGTTGTTTTTCGTGCGAAGTGTGTTTTGTCAGTGTGCTTTCGCTCTGTGTAACAGGAGGCGTGACCTCGCTGCTTACTAGCGAAGCCCTGATCGTGGCCCGTTCTGCTTCTTGTGTCGAAGCCCTTAGCGTAGTCAGTTTGTGTGCGTGTAGACCTTCGTGTACGAAGCCCAGCACCGGTTGCTGCCGCCAAGTACTTGGTCGAAGTCCTCAGAGGGCTGTCCACTCTTGCGAAGGGTGAAGTGCGAAGCCTGGTCGAAGCACCTCGCGTGCGGAGCCTGCACTGACTTAGCAGAGTAGATTTCCGAGGGTTGTAAGTGGAGCGAAGTCTTCTTGGCTTCGAACTTTTGCTCCTCCGAAGCCTGTGTTCGGAGCTGTCGAAGTACCTCCGAACCAGACCTTCGAAGGTAGTGTTCGAAGCCTGTTCCGCAGAAGACAGAACTGAACCGAAGGCTAAGTTTTTAGCCCGAAATTTTAAAAGCTCCCATTCACCCCCCCTCTGGTCGCCGTTTCCGGTCCAACAGAATGACACATTGCATTATAAAGGCCAGAATTAATGTTTGAATTTTTCATGTCACACTTGCAAATATTTGGTAAAATATATGGAATACAATTTGTTATGGATGCCTTGTTTGTATAATGTAATTTGTGATGCTGGTATTCTGTGATGAATTATGTGTTGTATTTTTTGTGATGAATTCTGTGTTGTTTGCAATTTAAAATGTCGGCTGCTAAATTCTAGGCTTGATTCAGGATGCATGCAAAAATAATTATTTTTAAAAATACGATCATAATATTAGTGACGAGTGACATTGGTGACCTATTCCTAAAGGTTCAAAGTAGTGACCGGTGGAATGTACTCTCTGTCACTAAATATTATATTTAGTGACGGATAACCAATATCACCCGTCACTAAAAAGGGGCATACCGGATGTGGCGGGGCCTAGTGGGACCCTTTAGTAACGGGTGTGTACCTGTCACTAATGCTAAAACTTTACTTACATGATAAGAGTGACGGTCGATATGTGAATCACTAATGTACATAATGACCCGTCACTAATGTATGTTATGACCTGTTACTAATATATGTTATGTTCCGTAACTAATATATGTTTTTGTGATAGCAGTTGTAGCTATGTACACGTAATGAGTAATGATCACATTAATCATAACGTCAGACTTATCAAATCTACAAGGCATACAGATGAACCTGAACATGTTGCCAGAGGAAAATGCCATGCATCACTGATACTGTCATCTTCTTGCATGTGCAGCACGTACGCTCTATGACAAAATACTAGCCTTCTACGTGTTTTTATAATGGGTCACTATCAGACACTGTGCAGTGTGGACGCTCAGAGCAATCAAGTGCACTGTATATGACATTAATTACATTGCCAAATATGATTTTTAAGTAATATGGCATATATTACTTGATAGAAAAGAAAAGATGAATAAACCGGGCCTCATTTTGGACTTAATTTCAATAAGAAATTTAATGAACTGACACTACCAAATTTTGCATTGAGGAAAGGGTTATGTTTGCATTATGGGTGGAGGAAAAAAAAGAGATCGGTGGAGATAAGAGATCGATAAGAGATATTTGAGTAATTAATTAATTGTTTGATTTATACAAAAACACGATGCATTAGAGACAACAATATCTAAAGGAGTGTCCTTATAATATATATTAGACAGTAAGTACTTAGTGATATATGTATTACAAGACGATGATAAGTATTATTGAGCTCACCCCTTAGTATATAAAGGAGGCGAGAACCCCTAGAAACATCGAACATCATCTAAGTTTTTAGTCATCAATCATATTTTTTTCCTTTTGATGTTCAAGCCTCTATAGTTTGCTTGCGTCGTATTGTATGATCCACCATCATAATACACACTAAAATACTGGATGCATGGCTATTATTCTGTGGAAGACATGAACTAGTATAAACTAGGCTCTTGTATTTTAGAGTCGACCATTGAGTTCAAAGACATTGCACTTCTCTTACACACATTTAATCACCACCTTGGGTGCCCCTTGGGTGAATTGGGCGGTGATTCATCGACATTTGGCATGCTAGGTAGGGGATCGTGTCGCTTTCATCGGGATCCGATGGCATCTCCACGTCAACTTTTAGCCAAGTCCAGCATAATGCTCATCCTGGGCAGCACAACATATGTCACCAATTCTCTCGGACAGTTGATCCCCTTCGACTCGGATCCAACCTCCAAGTTATCATCAAGTCGGGGTCTTTATCCATTTCTCCGATGAACGGACGATTCGAGCTACAGAGCATCTGGCCGATGTCGTGCAAGACTTAGCCCTACGACAACTATTTGATCAGATAGCGGAACAAGTCATCTGATGTCTTCACTAGAACTTCAAGGAATCGCCTCCTTGAGGCTCTCGACGTCGAGAGGATTTTCCCGACCATGTCGGAGGCTAGCTCATCGGACGACTCACTAGGACCTAGTCTAGGTCCGCCGAAGAGTATGCCACAACCCCTGGATAACCAAGTTAACGAGGCGGTTACGTGGAGGGCCTAGGGTGAACAACTAGAGGCCTCAGAAGAAACAGGCACAGGTTCGAGAGCTCGGAAGAGGATGGATGGGATGACACTAAGGGATAGAGGGAGAACACGAAGGATCGATCATGAAAACACTAGACCTGAAGGAAAGTATGGCACAAGAAGACCCATGAGGATGTTATAATATAAAACATGAAGATTAGAAGGCCTCTGAAGAATCAATGGACCAATAAGGAAGAACAATGAGACGAACCACTATCAAAGGGTTTTCGATCCAACTCCACTCCCAATTTTGTCAATGGTCACAAACGTCGTCAACCAAACTTTCTTTTTAGCTATGTATTCTCTACCCTGTGTGAAATAAAGTTTAAGTTCTTCATTAAGTGAAATCATGTTTTTTATCTTCATTGACCACAATTGCTAAGGATCGGGCCCTATAAGGTCAAAGCAAAGTGTCGTGCATCTAGCTCAAACGGTTGTGCCCATATGAATATTTGCTCTCAGTTTGGCGTCACCAATTGAGCGAGCAAAAAAGAGTTGGTGTTTGCACCCTCTCGACGTCCGGCTAATAGCTAAGTCCCTCAGAGGCTCGAGTTCTAAAGCCTTAACTTCAAGTTCCAAGCGGTTTCAAGAACTCATGATGCTTGATGCCAGGATTGAAGCATAAGTGGTATGAGGTCTGTGCACCGAAGACTATATGGCTATATTAGGGGCTTGGAATCTTGCTTCGGTCATACAAAAGATTAGTAAAAAAACAACAAATCTATGAATCCCTTGAGATCTTGTTCAACCTAATATCTGTGTAGCCCTAGTAGGGCCACAGATTGAGTGCTATATGGCCCAAAATCCCTCCAGGTGAAACTGCAGCTAAGATGCACAAAAACTAATAATTAGCTTACTAATAGCCAAAGCTTATTGTTAATCAGCTAATAGTTAGTTGGTTAAAAATTAGTCCATGTATGTTCAAATACTTTAGACTAATAGATGGACTAAAATCAATTTTCCCCTAGCTGATGGGCAGGACGAATAGGAAGAAGAGGGCAAAATAGTTCAAGGACTCCTATTAGCTTAAATTAGTTTACCTTTATAGACTAAGGAGCTAACCATTAGTTAAGCCAAGAAACTAATAGTTAGTAACCACTTAGTTATCCTATTTGGATGAATAAAGATATTTTTTGCTAACGGTTAGTCCACGCAGCACAGAGGCTTAGTGACGTATGTATTACAAGTGGACGATGAGCAAATGCACCAAGCCTGTTTTTTATCCACGGGATGCCAATTAAGTTGACTTGCTTTGTAAAGTGCTATCTACCTCTCAAATCTAGTCTCTGGGTCACACTTCGCAAGTTCGCATGGCGGCTGCAGGGTCAGTGGTGGCGTCCGGTGGCCTTGTCCTCTCGTTCCTCCTCCTGGCTGTCACTTCTGGCACCTACAGTGGCGCCGGCGAGCCGCCGATCAGCCGGAGAAGCTTCCCAGAGGGGTTCATCTTCGGCACAGCCTCGTCGTCTTATCAGGTCAAAGCTTCGACTTCCCTTCCATTCCTACAGTAAAGAAAGCTTCCATGCACCTGATACCGAAACTCAATTCTCTCAAGAACATTGCTATAAGTTGGAACAGGCTAATATGTATATGCAACACATGAAAAGTGAGCAAATTTACAACAGAACAGATTGTTCAACTTTGCTAACCTAAAGGACCTTGGTAAAGATTCATAATACTGTTGAAAAATTTGCTCAAATTTGCATGTAGGAAAGCATGGTCTGACCATTAAGCATTCGGTTGCCAATTAATAGTAAATCTGAAGAATTGGCTGTTGCTTCACACATGCAGTACGAGGGTGGCGCGGGGGAGGGGGAAGAGGACCAAGCATCTGGGACACTTTCACGCATCAGCACCCAGGACATGTTAATTGCGTGCTGTTTGCCTCCTGCGGTGCTACGATTACTGACGACTTTGTTTTTTTCCAGATAAAACGTATATAGACTTGTGCTTTTCAGATGAAACGTAAAAATTTGTGTTAATCAGGCTTACATTACGCGTATAATTGATGTTAATGACAAGAAAAAGACGGACAAGGACACACCCTTTTTATATTGATAATTCTCTGATTTGGCAGATAAGATCGTTGACAGAAGCAACGGCGACGTGGCAGCGGACTCCTACCATCTATACAAGGTATTATGAGTCTTTACATAAAAGAAGATTTTTTACGGTGCCCCTAAAGGTCTATGGACTGTTGATTATATTTTATCAAACGGTTCAGATTTAATTAGGGTGATCTATTACCTTCTAGGAGGTAATAAGTCATATCTCCTTCCATTTAAAATCATATGTGCATAAGCAAATTGATATGTTTCCATTTATACCATGCAATATCGATCATTACTTTCTGTTTTTTTTCACATAATGAGATGATATACCGTGCAATATGTACACCTTCCTTTTGTATTTCATGTAATCATATATTTCGTTTTTCCCCGGTAAACTTACACATTATAGGCCCACGGTACACAAAAATAAAGTCTTTTAAAATTCTAAAGGCATGTAGAAGGTAACATTTTGCCATCATTAATTTCTTTCCGTCGCTAAATATATATTCCTATAATCAAAGAATCTGGATGTGTAATCAATGCATTCAATCATCTTGTAATAATACATGTTTTTGTAGGTATTTGAAATAATTTTTGTTTTGATTATATCGTTCCGGTAATAATTACTTTTTTGTTTGAATATGTGATTTGTCTCTATAGAATTTATGAAATTTCAAAGTTTATTTTTAATCAATTTAGGTATTATAAGTTTGAAAAATCATTAAATGGGTAGACCCACGTAGCACTTAGATTGTAATTTAGTCAATGTATTTTTTCCACCAATAGTCCACGTGCATAGTGAGTGCACAGTCTCTTATGTTACATGTTCCAATATATGGAAAACTTGATTTTCGTTTGTAGTTACATGCATGGCAGGTGTACCTTCTGCCAGCTTGTTGTGATCTAATAAATTGTGACTGGCTATAATAGGTAAATAGAAAATAAATTAAAATTTATTTTAGTTAATTAAATATAATCAATGGCTAAGATTTATTTGAGTTCTTACCTCTTTTACCTCTTTAGGAGGTACATGTGGCACCGTAAAGGGCCCCACATAAAAAACTTTATTTTCAGATAAATTTCATAAATTCATAATTAGAGTAAAAGAACAAAGTGTTCATTGTTAATAACTAATATTGTGAATTGATAGACAAAGGTGATATATAAGTAGGTAAAATTTAAGTCTTTTAGGACAAGGTTAAATGGCTAGAAATAAAGTCTTTTTAGACAGAGATTGTAACATTTTCAAGTAGCCGTAATTGATTTTTCAGAACGGTAGTAATTAAATATACAATTCAAGTTGTGTTAGGTTGTTCCGTCAGAGCTTGGAGACGTTGCATATCACATTCTCTTCAAATTTTAATTCGAATTTTCCTTTTTTAAATGTATAATTCAAACTTTCATTCGAAAGAGAATTCAGTACTTATCCAGACGCACTTGCAAAACCAATGCAGGAAGATGTGCGCATCATGAAGGATATGGGAATGGATGCATACAGGTTCTCCATCTCATGGACAAGAATTCTTCCAAGTGTGTGCCTACATCTTTCAGCTTTTTTTTCTGAAGACTATTTCAGATCTGATACAAATATACAATGCACTGCCATAGACCTATCAAAAGACAGCTCTTGCTTATCTGAAACCCATCTTATTTTTGTTCTGAAGTACAAGTATCTGCATATCTTTCAAACTACAAGTTGATCGTATACCTGACATTAAAATCTCACTGTCATGGCAGATGGAAGTCTGACTGGTGGAGTCAACAGAGAAGGCGTCAGGTACTACAACAATTTGATCAATGAGCTATTATTGAAAGGTATGCATGCCTGGTCTTCAGTGTTTAGTTCAAAGTTTAGTGAATGGATGCAAAACAATCTTATGCAATTACAGGGGTGCAACCATTTATTACCCTTTTCCACTGGGACTCACCTCAGGCACTGGAAGATAAATACAGTGGATTCCTTAGCCCTAATATCATGTAAGTCAACGATTCTTTAGTACCTTTTCTGCTTAAATAGATCACTAGATAAAGCTGACTAATATTTACGATAAATATACTGCGGACCGTCCTATGTAGTTCAGTTAAAAATTTGTCAGCATTTCGTGCATACCATTTAAAATACCCAACATTTCAATTTCAGATTTTCAATGGCTTTGCGAGTTCTCTTCCTATTTCTTGAGAATATTGTTTACTGATATTGATGGAAGGGTAAATAAGTTGGGCCATGTTTTTGCTTTGGGCAGGATTAAAAAATCCCTATTTATTAGGACTAACACCACCCACAACCATACTGTTTTCAGCTTCTTTGGAACACATGAATTGTACATGATTGTCACAGGAATTAGGTTAATGCCTTTAAAATTCTTTGGTTCTAAAGGAGGCCTAAAACGTCTCAAGTTACTGTGAAAAAAAGATGCTAAATATACCGAGTGTGAAAAACCGTTGCAGAGATGACTACAAGGACTATGCTGATATCTGCTTCGAAGAGTTTGGTGATAGAGTGAAACACTGGATAACTTTCAATGAGCCTTTTAGCTTCTGTGTTGCGGGTTATGCATCTGGGATCTTTGCACCAGGCCGTTGTTCAGGCCTGGGAGCAGGGGAATTGCAGTGTTGGAGATTCAGGAAGGGAGCCTTACACTGCATGCCATCATCAACTCCTTGCCCACGCGAAAACCGTTCGGTTGTACAAAGAGAAATATCAGGTCACTATAAAGCACTTGCAATTCATTCATGATAGTGCAGCCAGTAGACAAGTAATTTAGTACTCCCTCCATTCAATAGATTCATTGCTCTATAGATGAATCTAAAAAAGGTTGTAACAACTTACAATATGGAATGGAGGTAGAACATGTGCACTCTAAAGATTGACACATCTATAAATACTATCTTCTATAATACATTTAAACTTTTGCCACTCTTAAGATGAGGTTGACTAATTTCTTGTTATTTTTTAGGCCCACGACCACCACATCATTATCATGTCTCCACCATATCAGCATCCCGTGTAGGAACTAGACGCGAAATCGCTATTTTAACAATGTCTTCCACATCCAAAGCTTGAGCAGCCCTGATCTCATTCGAAGGCATAAACCTCATCCTCAGCAATTTTTGATATGGCATAAAATAGTCATTTCACGTCTAGTTTCCACGTGGGATGCTGATATGACGATGATATGGCAGTGATTTGGCAATCATGGGCTAAAAATGGCAATAAATTAGTCAACCTCATCTTAAGTATGGAAAACGATTAATTGCATTGTAAAAGATAACATTTGAAGATGTGACAATCTTTAGAGTGGCAAATAGTTAAATTTTCCTTTAAATGTTGCATATCATGAACTGGATTCCTATCATATCCATAGACGTGTGCGTACATTAGTCTATTGTTTAAAAATCACGCAATTTACAACATAATAAATGTTTTAAATTTATAAGTTGAATAACTGAATCTGAACATGGTGTTTGTCGATATGCATTAGCTATTTGTTTTATGATAAATTTTACAGTTCTTGAACATTCTGGTACCTCTTAAATTAGTCTTGTTTTATTCTGACCATGTGTGCATATTGAACTCAAGAAGGACTACATGTAGACAAAGAAAAGAAAAGAAAAAGCAGAACACATCCTGTTTGCCAACTCAAAGGATCAAGGTTCAGCCTTCACACAATCTCACTTGAACAATAACACACTTGTCCAATGCAGGGCTTACAGAAGGGAAAGATTGGAATAACTTTGGATCTCACACTGGTTTGTTCCCTTTTCCCGCTCAAAATCCAACGATGATGCTGCAAGGCGTGCTTTAGACTTCATGCTTGGATGGTAAAATCTCTGTCTCACACATAATTTGATCATTGAGGTGTAAAACTAGTAAGAAGTGTCTAACTAGCTAGGAATGCACTTCTAGGTTTATGGATCCCCTCATTCGAGGCGACTATGCCACTAAGTATGAGAAGATTGGTTGGGAATCGCTTGCCACAGTTCACCAAAGAACAGTCTGAGTTGATCAAGGGTGCATTTGATTTTATTGGACTTAACTACTACACCGCAAACTATGCCAATAACCTCCCTCCATCAAATGGCCTTAACAACAGCTATACTACTGATGCTCGAGCTAATTTTACTGGTAAGTCAACAAAGCCAATAGATTTATAATTCTTTCAATATGTACCATGTTTTTAACTTTGAAATATAAATATTACTTTGGAAAGTATCCGAACAAAATATCCATAAGACTAACATTTATGACAAGCATTTGGTCATCTCATATCATAGGTAATAAATATCGAGTCATTTTCAATATCTCAATTTGTGCACAGTACAAACAACAAAATACATGCATTGTTAAGCACATGTTACCCACCATTATTTTCTCATCAATATATGCTAACCTTGCATGATGATGTTAGGTGTTCGAAACGGCATTCCCATTGGTCCTCAGGTACCTCCGTACATTGTCCTCCACACAAAATAATTAATAGCTAAATATTCATGTGAAATATTGATTTCTATAATTGAATGGCATGTATATATTTAGGCTGCTTCACCTTGGCTTTACATCTACCCTCAAGGGTTCCGTGAATTGGTACTTTATGTTAAGGAGAACTATGGAAACCCTACCATCTACATCACCGAAAATGGTATGTAGGTTATAATCAATATAATGAAGTTTTTTGTCTTCCTCATTATAGTTGAGTGTTTTTTCTAAATTGTCACACTCCAATTATATGACAACCGAACCGATGAGGAATCACATGTCATATAAACATGTAGAACAAATATGGTATACACAATTGGTTATACAATTTCTCAATGTGTAATTGATACTACTTTAACACCTTCTGATTTTGCAATGAAGTCAACAATTATTGCATGTAAGATTATACTATTTTCCTATCTAGTTATTTGAACAGAGACAAAATATACAATCTCCTTTCCTAGAAGTTGATGAATGTTACTGGTTATTTCTGCATTGTAAGGGGTTGATGAAGTGAACAATAAGACATTACCACTCCAAGAAGCCTTGAAGGATGACACAAGGATAGAATACTACCACAAGCACCTTCTTTCCCTACTAAGTGCTATAAGGTTTGAACATCAATCAGGCACTCACCTTTGAGCAGAGCACTTGTGAAGCTAGTTGACAATGCAATACTCTATATGCTTTTTATAGGGATGGAGCAAACGTGAAGGGATACTTTGCATGGTCCCTGCTTGATAACTTCGAGTGGGTGAATGGCTACACAGTTCGCTTTGGGATAAACTTTGTGGATTACAATGATAGAAATAAGAGATACCCTAAGAACTCCGCCCATTGGTTCAAGAAGTTCCTCCAAAAATGATGAAAACCGAAGAATTTCAAAGAGTTGCACGCATTGCCTTTCTCACTGAACAACAAAGACTATATATGTAATATTTTACATGAGCTAGGTTGCAAATATGAAAGCAATGAATGTAATTAAATCTTTCTCTAAGATTTATCAATAAGATATGTGACTAAGTAATAGGAGACCACTTTGAATTCAGGTGATCTTACTACAATGTCTTATGGATCACATCATTTGTCTTATAGAGTGAACTGGCACTACTAGAGAAGACACCATTAGTATAGGTTGAAAATCCCCTCTATTCATGGTTTTTAAACCATATTGTTCATCCAAGACTAAAGGGGTAGCACATTAGTGCCGGTTATTAAACCGGTACAAATACAATACAATATTTAAGTACTAGGTCAGGAGTCTAACTGGTACTAATGCCTCTATCTGTAGTACCGACTAGACATCTTAGTCGCTATTTCTATCTTTAGTACTAGCTAAACATACATTTTTAAATTTTCATTGCTATTGTTCTTACTTATGCAATATAGTTTTTCATTTATTTTTTTACTTTATTTTTCCATTGTGTTTGACTGGTCTTAGTCACTTAAGTCAGCAATCACTGCATAAAAGGATATGATATTTATATATAAAAGTATTTACATATAATAGTTTCACTAAATACATATTATGTCAACCCTAAAACCTAAACCTTATTCTTCATCACCGTCCTTCTCATCATCGTCATCACTGGCATGCTCTAGTTATCAGCCAAGTCAATATTTCCGCTATCATCGACAACATTAACGTTGTCACCATTGTCAGCCATGTCATCGTTGTCGCCATCCCCATTGTGCTCTAGTTATTCCCCTTCTTCTTGTCATCTCATGACATCTTGGTAGCAACAATATCTACAATATTACAAATGGTAGTACTTCTCACATCCGATCAGAGTCTTCTTCTGCTGCCATCACCTTAGCCATAGTCAAATCCTCATCGTTCTAGATGACCCACACAATGTAAGAATCATTAGATACTAATGAAGACGGGACTCAAATATGCATAGAAAGATAAATAAAATGAATAGATTGCAAGAAACAAAATGAACAGAGACCATAGAACATGTATGCGCCAAGCATGTGAGAATGGTTAGGCTAGTGTTTTGATCGCACGTGCGGCTACACAAGAAGAAGAACTGAACAACATAGGTGGAATATGATATTTTTAGGGTAATCAGTTTGTCGATGAAACACTAAGCAATCCACCCTATGGGGGTACTCGAGCTGGTGAATAGATTTGTAAGGGAAGCACATCACACGTTAAATGGAACATTTGGCTTGAGGGTCATAAATAATATGTAGTAAAAGTCCTCTAAAGTCTTGGTCTTGATAATCCTTTGAAGCCCTTCGGGCGTCGATATAAACCATATACACATCCTTGTCCCCAAGAATTGCTAGTGCTCGAGCATAAAACTTGTCATAAGAAGTATGTCGTCGAGGTCTCGGGTGAGCGAGACCTTAGGCACAACCAGCCCTAAGCCCTACAACCTTGGTCCTTGTAGGACCGAAAGTAGCGACCAGAGGGGGGGGTGAATGGGCGCCTTAAAAAATTCTTTCGAATCAATGGCCTGTTCCCAATACCCAACGCACCTCAAAATACTACGCAGCAGAAAATAAACAGAAGGCCTAAGTCTAAAGGTTTCTAACCTAGAAGCAACTGATGATAAACAGAGTGAATCTAAAAGAGTGCAATCTAGGCAGATGAACAAGTTATAACAGGCCTAAACTTCTCAATGAAATGATCTAAGTATGTATAAAGTGAAAAGAGAAGTTACTGTCCAAAGTTGTCTCCTGTTCGGAACTTGGCGAAGCCCCCTTCGCACGCCGAGGTCTGCTTCGGAGGTTGATGACGGAGTCTGTCCGAAGTGCCGAAGGTGTCACTGTCTAGCCTAGTTCGAAGTGGTAAGAAGCGAAGTGTACTTCGGAGCGAAGCAAAAGAAGTGCCGGAGCCTGGTTCGAAGTATGCACTTCGAAGACAGGACTTCGAACACAGCTTCGAACCAAAAGCTTCGGAGCAAGATGACAAAGTCGGAGCCTGCTTCGAAGTGAGGGCTTTGAAGACAAAACTTCGAACACAACTTCGAGTCACGAGCTTCGGAGCGAAGTAAACAGTGCCGAAGCCTTCTTCGAAGTATACACTTCGAAGACAAAACTTCGAACACACTTAGAACCGAAAGCTTCCGGAGATAAACCTTCGAACACAAAAACTTCGAACACAACACACAAACAGACAACCTTCGAACAAAGAAGCGAAGTCTGTCAGAACAGACAGAAACTTCGAACCCCACTTCGAAGCCTAACGAAGTGTGCACTTCGAACAGATAGATTCGGAGTATGCCAGTTCGAAGTATGCGATGATTTCGATACAGGGGAACTTCGAAGCTAGCAACTCAGACACAGAAACCGAAGTTCGAAAAACTGAGCGAAGCCTTTGACAAGGTTCGATCGGAGCTTGCCTCACGGAGTTGAGGGGCTTCGCACAGAACCGAGCTTCGGCAGACACACCAGGAAAAGGCAAAAGAGACTGTCTGCTTCGATCAAAAAGCTGGGCGATAGAAGGTGAAAAGCTGCAGCCGAACACTGTAGCTACAGTAAAGCAGTACTACTTGCAACAGCAAGAACTAGTACTACCACCGTGAAGAACACACCCAGCCGAAGAAGCTTCTCCTCAAGAATAAAATCAGCAGCCCGTAGGTAAGGCAATAACTCCCCAAACCAAACAAAATGCAAGCAATAAATTCACCAGGGATCAAAGCATTAAAGCATCCAAGAGATTTGAGTGAAAATAATGCACACTCAGAGAGGAACTCAGCCTGGCGGCGCACACAGGAGAGAGAAAACGGGAGACAAAATGACCCAAAGGGTGGATTTGATTTCAGCACAAAAGGGTAGTCCAAACCCTAGGGATTGGGGTGCTATTTATAGGCAGCCCAACACTAGGAATATTCTACCAGCCCCTTAGGGTTTTACAGACTCAAAAATACAGAAAAAGACTCTACTGCCCTTAGGTATTTTTACAGACACAACTGACTGACTGTGGGCCTAGAGTAACAGATGACATATCCTGAAGCTATTCTTCTGGACAGTCGGATACAGAATCAACGGTTGTCAGTTTTACGCCGAAACTGACAAAGCCTCCACCAGCTTTGCACCAGGTACCCGAATTGGGCCGGCCCGACCCCGCAGCTCTCTCAGCCCGGCAATCGCTCACCGCCCGTGTACCTGAGTCAGTCCTGGTCAACAGCCCAGTGGGTCTTCTACTGCTTCTGGCCCATGCACCCGGATTGGGCCAGCCCGACTTCGCAGCCTCCTCTGCCCGACAGTCGCTCGCTGCCCGTGTACCTGAGTCACACGCGGCCCATGAAACAGCAGATCTCTTCTTCTCTTCAGTCCTTGTTGACTATCGTTGACAATGACTCATCACTTCTAGAGCCATGAGGCCCACGCTATTCAGCATGGCTCCTCAGTCCTTCAGCCCTAGAGCCCCCGAGCGCTTAATCCTTCAGCCATGAGCCCTCGAGGAATGTGAGGCCTTAGGTGCATGATCCCATGGACCCTTGAGGAACCCAAAGCTCCGTGTTTTCTTATTTTTGTTTTTATTTGGAATAATAACAATGCACAAAAATAAACATGGATGCATTATGATACAAATAAAAAAGCAAACTCTCCCTCAAAAACCCTTGGATGAACAACACCCAACTCCCCACGAATAAAAGCAAAGAGAGAAGAATCCAAAGGTTTAGTGAAAATATTTGTCAATTGTAACTTAGTGTCAATAAAAAGAAGCACAACATCACCTTTCTCTGCATGATCTCTAAGAAAATAATATCTAATATCAATATGCTTTGTTCTAAAATATTGCACTAGGTTTTTAGCAATATTTATAGTACTTGTGTTATCACAATAAAGTGGAGCATGATCACTTGAGAAAGTAGAGTATCAAATGACCATTTGAAGCATAAGGAGAAGCATGCAACCGAGCGTACAAACAAACATAAAATTGAATGTTTGGCCTCGATGCAGTGTGTTGGCGTAAAAGATTACGCTAACAGGTTTCTGAAGCTTAGAAACTAACAAACAAAGTGTTTCTGCAGTAAACTATCTCAAGCCTCCGAAACAGATAATAGCTCAAAACAGTTCGAAGATGTGTATCTAATAACTCAGTATTCGATCCTCATTACAGGGTAAAACGGGGGGTATTTATAGGCCCAAACATTAAGGAAAAGACCCTTTTACCCCTCTGTTACAACCGACATAGTGGAAACTATTCGGTACCCTTAATAGGGCTAAAACAGTAAAAGACTAATCTAATGAGAAAGAAGATAAGTCATCCATCTTAGCTGGCAAGGAACCTCTCTGAAGGGTTAATGTTCGAAGATAAGCTCCGAACTAGAATTCGCCTCTATCCTTCGAACTTGTTCCAGTATACTTCCAGAGTTAGATGCTGGGAACCTTCGATTAAATCACCTGCCTTTGTCTTGTTGCAGCAATGGCCCTAAATATGAAGTATTTTCCCCCAACAGTAGCCCCTCGAATACGCTTCTCCGCTAGATCTGTAACGTTAGGAGAGCAGTATACGCAAGAAAAATAATCATGCATAGGGGTTAACAGATTTAATCAACCTCCGAAGTATATGAAGATTTAAAACTTCGAATTGACTTCTAAGAAAGTTACATTCGAACTATCTCGGAATTAACTTAAGGAGCCAAAAAGCTTTTTAGACTTGGAAGAAATAGACATTGGCTTTTTCCTTCCAGCACAAGTTACACGGTGCGTTAACTTCACAAAGAGTAACAGTCAAGAATGAGAAACGACAAATGTAAACGGTAAAAAATCGTGGGCCTGGGCTATAAATAGAGGACCCAGATACTTCTCGAATACCTTTCTCACCGTCTTTGAGCAACCAAACCCTAGCCTCCAGATTTTAGCTTTGGCATTCAGTGCGAGTTCATGGTGAAAACCAACTTCAAGGTTCCTGGGGCGGCTTCGGCCCTAGCCCAGCAATAGGCGGCGGCCACAGCAGCGGCAGCGACAGTAGCGGCGCCAACAGTTGTGGCGGCTCCGATGGCGGCGGTAGCAGCACCAGTGGTGGCTCCAGCAAGGAATCCCCAACATATCAGTCCTCACAATCTCTTCCCGGCGTCTTCGAAGTATTCGGACCAGTCTTATCAACTGGGGCCATCTACCTGCAAGAGGGAGACGATCGCAGCAACAGTGGAGGGAAAGATTGGCTCGGAGGTCATCATCCGGAAACCTGGAAAGGAGGCCATCCCTTCACCAAGGCCTGGACAAGTTGTGGTCTTCGAAGCTTTCTTCGAAGCGGGGTTAGGACTCCCAGCAGTGGACTTCCTATCAGAGGTACTGGACTTATTTCATGTCACCCTTCCTCAACTATCTCTGAACGCAATAGCGCGCTTGGCCATCTTCGAATGGGCGCTGTGAGCTGAGGGCTGCGAAGGAAGAGAAGAAATTTTCGCAACACTGCATAGGGAATCTTGCCAACCAAAGACTTACCTAGGCTCCGGAGAAGAGAAGATTGTGGTAGCCTTCGGCAGCATCAACTTCCGACTTCGTGACAAATTCCAACTAAGATTTCCAGCGAAGGCCATCAATGCTAGATGGTACACAAATTGGATCCTCCGGTGGTTCTATGCCGAAGTTGGGGCAGGCAGTCATCTGGCCGGACCTCTGCAGGACATAAACTTCCGAAGGGAAGCCCAAGTTCACCCAGATCCCGGCCAGCTCGAAGCTCGCCTTAGCCTGCTCCAAAGGATTAGTCACCGCATGAGCATGCGAGACTTAGCGGAGGAGTTCATCGGACTCCAAATTCCACCTCTGATGGCCAACTGGCCTATCACCTTCGAAGAAGATCCGGAGGGTGGACTCCGAAAAATCTCTTCGAACTCGAGCCCTGCAGGTAGCTTTGAAAACAACATGTTCTATATATATTTGTTTGATGAAATGACCAATGCTAACTTATCTTTCAGCTTCTCAAGCCCCCATGACTTCGGCCGAAAAGGAGTGGAGGCCAAAGCTAGTGGGTAATTGGGAGCGGCTCAACCGAGTATGGGGTGTACTCGGAGTTGCTCCCCCTCTTCTTACGGACTGGGTACCTTCAGAGCAAGGGCCGAAGAAGAGGAAGGCGGATGATGGGACTTCAGCTCCGACTAAGACCCCAGCAAAAAAGGTAGCCCGAAAGCCAAAGAATGTGGCGCCTTCAAGTCCGGTGGCTTCGGTCTCCGATTCCTCTAAAGATGAGGGAAGTGTCCTCATCAACCTGATCACCGAAGATGAAACCCGGGCAGACGTAAACACTGGCAACGCTGCAAGTGCGCCAGATGTTCCAGGTAGCTCCGGACAAGCTAGAACTTCAAATGTCCAGCCGGACTTGCCGCATGAAGAAGCCCCTGTAACTGAAGGCGGAGTCAAAGTTACTGCTAGGCAAGCTTCGATTCCGGACGAAGTGGTAGTTGTAGCTCCAAGAGAGGCTCCAACAGTCAACCCTTCGGTTCTAGACTTCGAGTCCGATGAAGACTTCGAAGTGTCCTTTGACCCTCCGAGCAGCCCCGTACTCACCCACCGATAGGACTTCAGAGGTAAACTTCGCATGAACCATTTGTTCCTTTTCCCTTCAAAATTATCCAATATATAATACCTTTGTCTCGGTAGGGTCCGCTCCCATGGAAGTGGCTCCTCCCGAAGATACGGCTCCTGGGACCTCAACATCTCCGGGGCCGATTCCAGAAGTTGCACAGATGGGACCTGGAAAAGGTAAAGGCAAAATGGACCCCTTTCCTGCTCCAAACTCAGGATTAACTCCGTCTGAATCAACAGACGAAGGTCAATCTGCGGAGGGGAGGTAGTCTACCGAGGTCTCTGAAGACGCAACATAGCGCTCCGACCCCTCGCCGAACGAAGGCGATCAGAGGTCTCTGTCTATGCTCCCCCTCCTAGCTCCTTTTCTGGAACGAAGGACTGGACTTCAGGCCCTACTCGAGCCTTTGGATCGTGCTAACCGCGAAGTCGGGGAGATGGACTTAGTGGCCATCCTTAGCGAAGAAGAGGGCTCGGAGCTCAACGTAGCATTGGAACGGACAGCGTACCAGGTACGAAGTATTTGCAAAACAAGTTTAATTTCAACTTATGAATAATCTCTCACCTTGCTTTTTCTCTTCACAGCAAATAGTTTTGGCTCGAGCTGCAGCCGTCTCGAATGAGCGCGGAAGCCTTCATCTTCAAGAGAGGGTTACTGCTCTCTAGAGGAGTCTTAACGTCTCCGAAGTCCGAATTTCCAGCTTAGACGAAATGATTGCAGCGGAGAGGAGGGCCAGACAACATATGGAGGCTACGAATAAAAAACTCGAAGCCGAACAAATCGTGCTTCGGGCCGAGATAGAGAAAATGTGGGCAGAGCACACCACGGCGGGGCCTGAGCTAGTTAAACTTCAAGAGGAGAAGGCTAAAGCCACGGAGGAAGCTAGCAACTTGCTTAGCCAGAAGAGTTCTCTGGCTACGGAGGCAGCTAGGCTATCCGCTATGGTAGACGAGCTGACTTCGTCAAGGGATGCTTTGAATGAAGATAAGGTGAAGTCGGAGAAGGTAGCCGCGGAGGTCATGAACAATCTGTTAGGTGTTCTAGAGTACTTCGGTACTCTTTGGACACTACCTTTGAGTGACAACGTCCCCTTGCTGCGATGACTGAAGATGATCCAAGGAGCTACGAAGATGATGAAGACAGCAGGCATTCGGTATGGAGAGATCTCCGGCCAAGTGGCTGCTCTCGGAGTACTTCGCTACTACGAAGATCTAGGGCTATCG
Source organism: Zizania palustris (assembly GCA_019279435.1). NCBI lineage: Eukaryota > Viridiplantae > Streptophyta > Magnoliopsida > Poales > Poaceae > Zizania > Zizania palustris. The sequence continues at coordinate 17,232,750 of JAAALK010000285.1, read as the reverse complement.
ATAGCACCAGATTCGGGGGCAGCTCCCATTACCTTCGACGAGAACCAACTACTTAACCCTTCTAAAGATGTGGCCACAGCTTGGCAAGCCTTCCAAGTTTCATGGAGAGCCGAAGGTCGAACAGCGATCAAGGCTTGTGAGAAACCAAGGGTTGGTTTCGGAGTCTGTGATGAGTGATTGACAGAGCTTATCCTCTGATTCCTAGGGGTACCTCCGAAGGGGTTTGGAGGTTGGTTCTCCGAAGGGGACTTCGGAGGTTGTTTCACCAAAGGGTTCGATGGGTCTGGTTGCTGCAGCTGTTGCAGTGGAGTGTGCCTGTCGGAGGGGTCTGACAGTACACGATGATTGGCTGTACTGAAGGTCTCGGTACTTTGGGCGGTACACCAGAGTGTGTACCGAAGGTTGCTTACCCGGAGAGGTCTCTGGGGTACTGGATACACTTGTCTGTTTGTCTGTGGTGCGCAGGGGACTTCGAAGGCGACGGGCGGTTCGTAGCACGTGAACCTGGGTCAAGCGGGAGGCTTGATGCCAGGGAGCAGGGAGCTCCGTCACGAAGGCTGCGAAGGGGTCGAGGTCGGACCTTGGGTCGAGGTGCGCCAGGAGAAGACAGTAAGTGTGGAGCGTTGCTCCGGGTGAAGGTACCTCGAGACGAAGTCCTCGGAGGTGAGGCACTTCGAAGGGTACTCCGGAAGGAGTGACTTCGGAGTATGGTGGATCAAGTCCTCAGCAGAGGCAAGGTTTTCGAAGTGTGCTCCGGAGGGAGACACTCGAAGGTATACCCGATGAAGGTCTCAGAAGTCGAGGTGCATCGAAGGCATGGTTCGGGTGAGGCTCGTCGAGGAGTGTGCTCGGGGAGAGACACTGTGACGAAGTGCTCATGGAATGCTTCATGCGGAGGCCTTGGACGAAGGAGGGACTTCGAACGGTGGTACTCCGAAGGTGGGGCTTCGGAGTGAAGGAGGCTTCGGAGCAAGGCTGGCTCCGGAGTGAGGATGACTTGAGGTACTTTGGCCATGCATGGCTTCGGTACACGGACTGACGGAGTTCGAGCTGGGGGAAGCTGCAAAGCCGTGGTGGTCCACTCCGAAGGTGTTGGTGCGAAGGCCCAAGGGCTTTGACGGCTTCGGCTCAAAACCGTCACTGTATCGAAGGCTGACTTCGGTGAAGCGAAGGCCGTCAGGCTCAAAGCTTTTCACCGAAGCTACCGCACCCCTCGCGTGCGAAGGGGGGCTTCAGAAGGGTCCAAGACTGTAAAGGCTGACAGTGTCTACTCTGCAAAAAGCTGACGCTGTCCCCTCTGCAAAGCTAACAGAGAAGCCTCCAAATAAAGTAGACTACCTTTTGTACCCCTCTGTTCTGATGAGACAAAACCATTGTAAACCCTAGGGGTAAAGTAGTCAATTCACATGGGTGAATAGTGGCTATAAATAGTGGAGGCTGGGTAGGTCACATTTAACACTTTGAGCATTCATTGTAGAACTCCTGTGGTAGCCACAACACTCTGTATTCATCCTGTGAGTTCAATTTTTGTGTTCCCTGTTCAAGCATCGAAGTCTTGATTCTGTGTTCATTTTCTGCTTGAGCTTGTTCGCATACCTCGCTGCATGCTTCGATCTCTAGTGTGTCACTTCGATTGACTTGAGGTAGTGCACCGAAGGCTGTTTGGGCGAAGTGTGTTTGTGCGAAGTGTGTTTTTCAGTGTGTGTTCGCTCTGTGTAAACTAGAGGCTAGACCTCGCTGATTACTAGCGAAGCATTGATCGAAGCCCATTTTTCTTCCCGTGTCGAAGCCCTTAGCGAAGTCTGTTTTGTGTGTGATTTGATCTTCGAAGTATGAAGCCCAGCACCAGTTGTTGTCGCTAAGTATTTGGTCTAAGTCCTCAGAGGGTAGTCTGCTCTTGCGAAGAGTGAAGTGCGAAGCCTGCTCGAAGCACCCTGTGTGCGGAGCCTGCACTGACTTAGCAGAGCTGATTTTTCGGGGTTGTGGGTGGAGCAAAGTCCTCTTGGCTTCGAACTTTTACTTCTTGCGAAGCCTGTGTTCGGAGCTGTCAATAACCTCCGAACTTGAACTTCGAAGGGTGTGTTCGAAGCCTGTTCCGCAGAAGACATAATTAAAACAGAAGGCTATTTTTAGTCTAAAATTTTAAAAGCTCCCATTCACCCCCCCCCTCTGGTCGCCGTTTCCGGTCCAACAATTGGTATCAGAGCGGGTTAAGATCACCAGTTGACCTTAACCGGTTTTGTGATCTGTTGGCGACATGGACAGAGTTAGTAAAATTCCTCTGTTCGATGGGACTGATTTTGCATACTAGAAGGTGCGCATGGAGGCTTACTTGCTAAGCCAAGGAAATGCAATTTGGGAGATTGTGGACTCACAATACTCCATCCCTCAAACTCGCACCTGTCAAACAGAGAAGGATCAGTATAATGCCAATTCCAAGGCTAGAAATATACTGTTCATTGGTTTGAGCCAGAGTGAGTTTGATAGGGTGCAACACCTTAGGACAGCTAGGGAAATTTGGACCACTCTCACTATTTTTCATGAGGGCTCTACTCAGATTAAGGCCAGACGCCAAAGCACATACAATCAATAGTTTCAGCTGTTTGTGCAGACACCTGGTGAATCTATAGACGCCATGTTTTCTCGCTTCGATGCAATAGTGAGTAACTTGCGGTCCAACGGGACGCTTGCTTACAATGATCATGATAGGGATATCAAGCTTCTCTATGCTCTTGATCGTAGCATATGGGAAGTGAAGATATCCAGCATTGAGGAGTCCGCAGGTTATGACACATTGACCTGTGATGAGCTCTTCAGCAAGCTGAAGTCCACAGAGATTGCCAAGGCATCTCTTGCAGTGCATAGAAACTCTTTGCCACAGCCATTGGCACTGGTTTCTAGCACTAGCCGTGGCACCACTACAGAACCAAGCACATTTGGCACTTGTGTTCTTGCAGATGGTTTTGCTTTGTCCTCCCTGCTCTCCGTCACTAAGGAGCAGGTGGATACTCTGGATGATGATGAGCTTGCTCTCATTGCCAGAAGGTTCACCCGTTTTCACCATGAGAGACGGGATCAGAGGAGAAGTGGTTTTAGTGGTTGCTTTGAGTGTGGCGACACTTCTCATATCAAGGCCAATTGCCCGAAACTCAAGAAGAGAGATGAGAGTGAGCGCCCCAAATACCACAAGAAGGAGAGGAAACCCTTTGTGAAGGGAAAGCGCGGCAAGGTGGCTAAGAGAGTAGCCAAAGCCGCTTCCAGAGCATTTTTTGCTGCTCTCAGCGACATCGACACTTCCTCAACTGAGGAGTCGAGCTCTGAGGAGGAGGAGTCCCCAAGGAAGGAGGACAAGAAGGACAAGAAGGGACGAGATTTCACCGGCCTTTGCTTCATGGCCGACAGCGATCACAGCGACAATGAGCTTGACTCATCTGAGGTACCACTATCCTATGACCGGCTTTCAATTAAACTAGATGAGCTGAATGAAGTAGTTATTGGTCATGATAGATTACTTGTGCAAGCCGCTAGAGTAAGAAAAGACCTTAGACTTAGGCTAGAATCTGTTTCCACTGATTATGCCATGCTTAAGTCTAAAGTTAATGATGCTGAATGTGAATCTTGTACTATTGTCATGGGTGAGCTTGTTCAGTTGCGTTCTGTACATGCTCAAACTCTATCTGAGCTTGAGACTGCACAGAAGTAGCTTTTGGTGGTTGATTCTAGACCTCATGATATAATTGAATGCATGAACTATTCTTTATTACGCGAGAGCATTAATTTACGTGATAAGCATGTTCATGATTTAGAGGCTAGATTGGAGAGGGCCGGTAGTTCTAAGGATGTGAAACCTGTGTGTGACACTTGCATAACCCTTAAGGACCAGCTAGGCACTGTTAGGGAGCAAGCTGAAAACCTTATGACTAAAAATGAGTACCTTCTTTCTGTGGTTAACAAATGCACTGAGGGAAAGGGTAGGATGGACTTGCTCTTGGCCAAAACCAAGATGTGTGCTGACAGAGCAGGGGTAGCTCTAAGTTTGGGTTTTGAGAGGATTCCTTCAGACAGTAAGAACAAAACTATTTTTACCTCACCCACTACCTTAGAGAAAGAGAGAGCTCTGTTAGACACTCCATCAGCCAAAAAGCCTACCAGAACACCAAACAAAACCACTCCTCCTGCCAAGAAAATCCCTCCCAAGAAAACCACTCAGCAGAAGCCCAAGGAGCATGTGAGAGTTGCTCCTATGACCCATGAGAGGGCCCCTAGGAGAATTTTTCATTGTACCTACTGTCAGAGGGGGGGTCATTTGGTTGGGTTCTGTTTTCGTCGCGTCAAGGATGAGCGACGCTCTCAGGCGATGAGTTACTAGGACATGCATTACCCATCTTTAGGTATGCATTAGTCTGAGTTTTACTATCGTCCTGTTTTCGAGGCTCCTCGTGCTTCTCGTAGAGGTTTTGCTCCTCGAGGTGTTCACCATGTTCCATATGGTGGTAGACACCGGGCGAGTAGCTTTGTACCTCATCACAGTAGGAGACCTCGTCATGTTGTTAGATCACAACATGTAGGTAGACCTCGCACTTTGCATCATTCTGATTATCCTGTGCGTAGACAGTCTACTTTTACTGTGCCTACTACTCGTATCACTCAGTGCTGGATGCCTCGTCATATTTTCACTCACCCCAGCACTGAGCGATCAAGATTTTCTTATCATGTGTAAGCGGCAGATCGAGACTTGGAGGGCACGTGGATCATGGACTCCGGTTGTTCGCGCCATATGACTAGAGATGCAGCATGGTTCTCCAGCCTCCCCACAACCAAGCAAAGGGAACATATCACCTGTAGGACCGAAAGTAGCGACCAGAGGGGGGTGAATGGGCGCCTAAAAAATTCTTGCTAAACTATATTTTAATCCCACCACCCAAATGAAATTGACCACACAAATAATATTTGCAAAGCAAATTTCAGGAATTCCAGTTGTCTTACTTAAAAAATGATTGGTGTCCTAATTAAAATGATATTAAAATAATCTAAATAAAAATACTGCAGTAAATAAAAACGCCTAGAAAACAATCACGAAATATTTATATTTCAGTCTAGAAATAAAATACTAATCAAATGAATAAATCTTGGATCATTAATTCAGACCATAAACCTAAAATATTGCACGTATAAACCAAGAATAAAAAAATGACTGCGACTAATAAATTTTTCTTTTATATGAGCAGAAGATAAAATACTTAAATAAATAATACGAGATAAGTAATAGAACTTTGACAGATTAAAAAAAAATCAACTGCGAGATTAACGTTTATGCTTAAAAACAGATAAAAATATTACGAGATATTTAATCAGATTTGATCTAATCAGGAATAAAAATTGATTTCATCGAAACGCTGAAAAATAGTAGATTTAACAAAAACTAACTTGCATGGCTTCTCTCGCCGTGAAACAGTCTCCGGAAAACGGCAACAGAAAAATTTCCTTCTGGATCAATGTAACACGTCGTGTGGCTTGCTCCCTCCTTTTTTTTTCTTGTGGCGTTGAATGCAGCTACCCAGCACGCTGAAAGTTTTGCTTCCGCGTGATGATGAAGCCAACGTGGCGTCTAGAGCCTAGCCGCCGTAGGTGCTGCTGTGCAGCAGCACTGCTCTCTTCACGTGGCCGCTAGAAAGAAACTTCGCCTGCAGCTCCTATCGTGGGTCCCGCCTGAGCCCTCGTTTGCTGCGCTCACGCCTGCCTTTGGCCGCTTCAGTTGTCTGCTTGCCGCAAAAAAAAACTTTTCGGCCGGCCGGTGATGATACACGCCAAAAGTAAAATCGTAGATGAAAACTTTTTGGTGGAAGACGAATGCAGACGAAAGCAAAAAATGGACTGTAGATTGATCTGGAAAGAAACAGTCATCTATCCCCAAGGGGATAGGGGCCTATTTATAGGCAAATCCTAATACATGAAAAGACTACTTTACCCTCGGGTAAAATAAACTGACTCTAAAAATAAATTCCGAAAATTACTAAATTATTCTTAGAAAAATTAACTGACTCGAATAAAAATATTCTAAACTTAAAAACTAAATATTAATATCCTAAAACGAATTAATGATAGATTGCCAGTTTTACGCCGAAACTGACAAAGCGTCCACCGTCTTCGCACCGGGTACCCGGATTGGGCCGACCCGACCCCGCAGCTCCCTCAGCCCGGCAATCGCTCGCCGCCCGTGTACCTGAGTCAAACCCAGTCAACAGACCAGTGGATCATCTGCCGCTCCTAGCCATGTACCCGGATTGGGCCAGCCCGACTCCACAGCTCCTCTGCCCGACCGTCGCTCACTGCCCGTGTACCTCAGTCACATGCGCCTCAGACTCGGCATGTCTTCATCTCTCTTTCTTTGACTTCCGTTGACAATCACTCATCACATCTGGAATATCAAAACCATATTCTTCAACATGGTTTCTCAATCTCCCCCTTGATGAGTGCATTGTCAACATCCTTTTCAGCTCATCTCCAGAACCTGCAAAACATGTGGAAACAGAAAACAAAGACAAAAGAAAATAGAAGAAAGAAAATGAAAGTTTAACCCTAATGACCAAAAGCCAAATAAAAGCACGAAAACGGTCATCATAGTTAACCAAAAATAAAGACTCAAAAATAAGTGCAAATAAGGAAACTAAAAAGTAAACTCCAAAATTTCTCCCCCTTGTTGACAATTGGACTCATCAAGTGAGACTAAATGCACTTAAAGAGACATAACACAAACTCCCCCTGAAATGCAGCTCCCCCTCAAAATATGCTATGAATGCAGATGGGGTGCAGGTGGAGTATGAAAAGCATGCTTCTTAGATATGATTAACTGCAATAACAACGTCTAACAGGTATAGCACAAGATATACTGTCTAAGATACATGACATGATCAGTGCAACAGATGATATCTAAAGAAAGTCATTAGCACGCATTTTTTTTCGATTTTTTCAAACAAAAGCATCACCACATTTTCTAGTTGACAAGCAAGGTAAAACATGAGATGCAAAAGCTAACTGATATCTACCAAGATAAGCATTGTCCAAAAAACAAAGTGCTTCAGCAAACTTGTCATCTTTTTTAAAATTTTTAGATTATTTCTTTTTCATTTCTGCCAGGGGTTATTTGCATGTCAAACCTTATGCTAACCGACCAAGTCAAGCCTAGGCCAGAACTTGACCATCAGAAGCTTAAGACATTGGTCTTGGCATATATTACACCGTCCTAGTTCATACCAAAGTGCTATGGTAAGCAGTTCAGAACAATGCAATGCGACAAAGCAAACCCACCTGGATCTTTTCTAATAATCATAAAATGCATACATTTCCATTTTTCTGAATTTTTATCATTTTAAAGCACATTTTGCATATTTAAAGCATATAAATGTCCAAGTTGCATATCTGCATCTAAGTAAGGATCTAGCTACAAGGCATGTAACAGATAGCGAAAGCATTCAGCCTACACATGCTAGTTACCAGAAGCAATGGTGATCATTTTTAAATTTTAAAACATAAAAGCCATGCATATGACAAATATCAGATATATCATGTGAACTGAACCAGAACATGATCATCGACAAGTAATCAAAAGCATATACTAGCTAGAGAAAGTAAAACAGATTAATCATATAACAGAAGCAAGCTCAAAATGTGATAGATGATTATGCATGATATGAACGCACACACAAAAAAACTCAATAAAAATAAAGAAGAAGGAAAAACTGATACCAATGAAAAGGTGACTCAAAATATCCTAAAAATATACACAGCTCCCAAAACACGATCAATAATCATGAGTGGGACCAAACGGTCCAATGCCAGGTTAGTAAAAGTATTGAACTAGTGTCGAGCCATCTGCGCGTATGTAGGAAAGCAAAAGGAATCATATGAGTCTGGACTGAAGCGCGGATCAAAACGCGGTCCTCTGTTCTTCCTAAAATCACGGCCACGAGGTCCAAAGTCGTATCCATAACGATCTGGAACTCTGCCGGAATGAAAACCACCCTCCGGAGCATGATCATAAAAACCGTCTCCTCTACCACCACCTACACGACGTGGCCTGGCCTCTAGCCTCTATCTACGTCGAGGAACTCTCTGTCTACCACCCTGCTGGTAGAACTGCTCCTGCCCACCATGAACTCTCTCCGCTCGCTCAACCCGCTTCCTCCTGAAGCAAAACTCCTCAAGATGCCCGTCTCTCTGACAAAACTCACAGTGATAGGTAGGCTTCTTGGTATGTGGTTGAGGCTTGGAATTCTTAGGCTTAGTGGTGTTTGATGTATCATCTTTGGTGTGAGAAGGTCCAGGTAAAGAATCAAGAGAACTGTGAAGAGTTTTAGACTTTAGGACCCAGATTTGCTTCTTAGGTGGAGCTTTAGGTTGTTCTTGGAACACTCCATCCTTGGGCTGACTATCCTTAAAAGACTCAGTGGAGTGAGTCTTGGGGTGTCTCTGTTCGGGAGTCATCTTACTCCACTCCACTGCTCGACTAATAGCACTCTCAAAATCAGCCTTGGTATAGGTGTAGCCTACCCCAAACCCATCCTGTCTCTTGAACTGCTGGATCATCATGCCGAGCTGTGGCTCTCTAGCACTAATCCAACTCAGGATCTGACGGAGGTAAAAGTTCTCATTCTGAACATCAGCTAGCTCCTCTCTCAAAGAAGCTAACACCTCCACCTGAGACAAGCAGATCTCACACTCTCTATCAACATCGACAGACTTCTCTGCTTTTAGCTTGATCAACTCCATTCTAATGGACAAACAGTTCTCACAAACAGTGGATGGAACTGACAAGGTCTCAAGTTCCAACTTAGTCTGCTGCAACTCACCTCTCACTCCAGCTAACTCGCTCAACTGCTCATCACTCTTGGCTCTCAGCCCAGCTATACTAGCTAAATGAGATGGACAGTCTACACAAGGTGCGACGACAGTGGCATGAGCATCTTTTAGCTCCTGCTGAGCTCTCTCAAGCTCAGTGGCCAATGCGTCTCTCTCATCTACTCTCTCAGTGTACCTGGACTTAAGAGTCGTCAGGTCACACAACAACACCTCACAGTTAGGGCACTCACCACTATCACCCAAGCAAGGGGAAGAAGACAGACTCTCAATCTTGCCATTTGCCGTGGCAAGCTCACTCTCAAGCTCATCTATCCTCTTCTTAGCCCCTCTAAGCAGTTTCTCCCTATACTTCAACTCCTGACTGTTCTGTTCTAGTAAATTAATAACTTCTTGTTCATAGGAAGATGCATTCTCATCGTCGTCGTCGTGAGAGTCATCAGAGGAGTCCTTCTCTTTCTTCTCCCCAAGAGCCATTGAGCAGAAACTCATGTGGGGTCTTCGGCTGTGACGTGAGCGACTCTTCGGCTTGTCCCCGAAGCCCATGAAACAGAGGCCCGCCGGATTGTCCCTGTCCTTCCCCTTCCTGATCATGATATCTTCATCACTTGAACTTGAAGGCGATGAGGAAGACGAGGATCTCTTGGAATATCTTTTCTCCATCTCGGCGAAGAAGGTCTCGTCTCGCTTCTTGTTCTCACGCCTGTAATCCTTTAGAGCCTTTTGAAAAAATCTTGTCTTGGGCTTGCCCTTTGTGGAATTGTCATTCTTGCCGGAGTTGTAGGAGTTGCCGCCGGTGCCCTTCTTGTAATTCTTCTGCTTGGGGCAGTCGGCGATGAAATGACCTGGGTCACCACACTCAAAGCATCCGGATTTTGTGCCGTGTCTCTTAAACATTCTCTTATCATAGACACGTCGCACCCGGTTGTTAAACAAGCACAAATCATCATCTCCTAGAGTATCAAGTTGTTCCTCAGAGATAGACATCAAGGAAAAAGCAGTACAACTCATGGCATTAGGATCAGCAGATGGTGTCGCAAGCGCTAGAGTCTTTGATCCAGAACCAGTAAGATTTGATCTCAACTGGATATCGACCTCTGAGGCCTTGAGCTTACTAAAAAGCTCTGCGATGGTCAAGGTATCATAAGATGTGCTCTCAACAATAGAAGAGACCTTGATCTCTCAGATCTTAGGGTCCAAGGTATGAAGTACCTTAAGCGCTTGTTCATGATCTGAGACCAGCTGATCACCATCAGCTTTGTTAACGCGTAGCTTGTTAATGATCGATTGAAAGCGACCAAACAAAGCCTCAACAGTCTCACCCGGCTTCTGTGAGAAATTGCCTTGACCTGAGCTGTCCTCTCATGATGTGCCTGGAGGGTAGCCCAGATCTCTCTAGCAGTGGTGAGATGGCTAACACGCTCGAACTCACTAGGACCTAGACCAGAAAATAAAATGTTCACCGCCTTACTATTATTTTGATGCTGGGTAATTACATTAGCAGCAGTATCCGCAGCAATAGTCGTTATAGTGAAATTAGGATGCACACAAATCTCCCATATGTCCGAGCTCTGGCTCATAAGGTATGCTCGCATGCGAGTCTTCCAATAAGTATAGCCAAAAGCCTCTAGGGACGGGATTTTGCCAGAAGACGTCATGGTCACTACCTAGGTTTAGAATCGGTTAAGATATTAGAAAAACCTAACCTCGCTCTGATACCACTTGTAGGACCGAAAGTAGCGACCAGAGGGGGGGTGAATGGGCGCCTAAAAAAAATTCTTGCTAAACTATATTTTAATCCCACCACCCAAATGAAATTGACCAGACAAATAATATTTGCAAAGCAAATTTCAGGAATTCCAGTTGTCTTACTTAAAAAATGATTGGTGTCCTAATTAAAATGATATTAAAAATAATCTAAATAAAAATACTGCAGTAAATAAAAACGCCTAGAAAACAATCACGAAATATTTATATTTCAGTCTAGAAATAAAATACTAATCAAATGAATAAATCTTGGATCATTAATTCAGACCATAAACCTAAAATATTGCACGTATAAACCTAGAATAAAAAAATGACTGCGACTAATAAATTTTTCTTTTATATGAGCAGATGATAAAATACTTAAATAAATAATACGAGATAAGTAATAGAACTTTGACAGATTAAAAAAAATCAACTGCGAGATTAACTTTTATGCTTAAAAAACAGATAAAAATATTACGAGATATTTAATCAGATTTGATCTAATCAGGAATAAAAATTGATTTAATTGAAACGCTGAAAAATAGTAGATTTAACAAAAACTAACTTGCATGGCTTCTCTCGCCGTGAAACAGTCCCGGAAAACGGCAACAGAAAAATTTCCTTCTGGATCAATGTAACACGTCGTGGGGCTTGCTCCCTCCTTTTTTTCTTGTGGCGTTGAATGCAGCTACCCAGCACGCTGAAAGTTTTGCTTCCGCGTGATGATGAAGCCAACGTGGCGTCAGGAGCCTAGCCGCCGTAGGTGCTGCTGTGCAGCAGCACTGCTCTCTTCACGTGGCCGCTAGAAAGAAACTTCGCCTGCAGCTCCTATCGTGGGTCCCGCCTGAGCCTTCGTTTGCTGCTTGCCGCAAAAAAAAACTTTTCGACCGGCCGGTGATGATACACGCCAAAAGTAAAATCGCAGATGAAAACTTTTTGGTGGAAGACGAATGCGGACGAAAGCAAAAAATGGACTGTAGATTGATCTGGAAAGAAACAGTCATCTATCCCCAAGGGGATAGGGGCTTATTTATAGGCAAATCCTAATACATGAAAAGACTACTTTACCCTCGGGTAAAATAAACTGACTCTAAAAATAAATTCCGAAAATTACTAAATTATTCTTAGAAAAATTAACTGACTCGAATAAAAATATTCTAAACTTAAAAACTAAATATTAATATCCTAAAAACGAATTAATGATAGATTGCCAGTTTTACGCCGAAACTGACAAAGCGTCCACCGTCTTCGCACCGGGTACTCGGATTGGGCCGACACGACCCCGCAGCTCCCTCAGCCCGGCAATCGCTCGCCGCCCGTGTACCTGAGTCAAACCCATTCAACAGACCAGTGGATCATCTGCCGCTCCTAGCCATGTACCCGGATTGGGCCAGCCCGACTCCGCAGCTCCTCTGCCCGGCCGTCGCTCACTGCCCGTGTACCTAAGTCACATGCGCCTCAGACTCGGCAGATCTTCATCTCTCTTTCTTTGACTTCCGTTGACAATCACTCATCACATCTGGAATATCAAAACCATATTCTTCAACATGGTTTCTCATCACCTTCGGGAACAATCAAAGGAGTAGAGTGAAAGGTAAAGGTGTGGTAAGAATTAACTCGAATTTCACTCTCAAAGATGTTGCTTTGGTTGAAAACCTGGGATACAATTTGCTTTCTGTATCTAGTTGCTTGATGAGGGCTTCGAAGTGCGATTCCATCGCGATACTTCACAAGTACTCAACTGATGGCGTTGTCGTTTGTAAGATCTTTAGAGTTGGGAGAGTTTTTGGAGCCAAATTTTCCAAGTCATTTGGTTCTTCTCATTGTCTTGTTGCACATTCTACCTCTGAGCTTTGGAAGTGGCATAGGATACTAGGGCATATGAGCTTTGAGTTGCTCGCTCGTCTGAGTGCCCTAGGTCTGATCCAAGGATTGCCCAAGCTCAAGTTTGAGAAGAATTTAGTTTGCGCTCCTTGTCGACATGGAAAAATGATTGCCGCTTCGCACTCGCCAGTCACCACAGTGATGACTGAACAACCCGGAGAACTTCTCCACATGGACACTGTAGGTCCTTCTCGGGTTAGTTCTTTAGGGGGCAAGTGGTATGTTTTAGTCATTGTCGATGATTTCTCTCGCTACTCTTGGGTCTTCTTTCTTGCCAGTAAGGATGAAGTGTTCTCACACTTTCGGAGCTTGGCTTTGAGACTTTTCACTGAATTCCCTGGTGCATTGAAACTCATTCGAAGTGATAATGGCACTGTGTTCAAGAACAGTCTCTTTGTTGACTTTTGCATGGAGCATGGCATAGAACATCAATTCTCTGCTCCGCGGGTTCCTCAACAAAACGGTGTTGTTGAGAGAAAGAACCGCACTTTGGTTGAGATGGCTAGGACGATGCTCGATGAGCAGAGGACTCCTAGAAAATTCTGGGCTGAGGCCATGAACACTGCATGTTACATCTCAAACCGAATCTTCTTGCGCTCAATTTTGATTTTGACATCTTATGAGCTACGTTTTGGGAGACAGCCCAAGGTTACTCATCTTCGAGTTTTTGGCTGTCGTTGCTTTATCCTAAAACATGGTAATTTTGATAAATTTGAGTCGCGTTCTTCTGACGGGATCTTTTTGGGGTACACTACACATGGTCATTCTTATCGTGTTTATAATTTGGAGAAAAACATTGTCATCGAGTCATGTGATGTGACTTTTGATGAATCAACCCCCTCTGTTAGTTCTGCTCTTGAACAGGCAAATGAACACGATATGGAATAGACCATCTTCGAAGAAGAAGATCCCGGAGATTTCGAGGATGAACCCCTACTACCCTCTACATCAACCCCCGAAGTCAACCCCGCTTCGACCACTTCAGCACAAGGTCCCGAAGAAACTACCTCGACATCGGTCATCTTGGACCACTCCAACGCACAAGTTGAGGGGGAGACTGCATCCCACCATGAGGCTCCACACCATGTTCAAAGGATGCATCCTCCCGAGCAGATCATTGGTGAGCTTGATCAAAGGGTAACACGCTCTCATGCTCATTTCATTGATTCCGCTTTTGTTGCTTCTTTCGAGCCCTTAGATGTTAGTCATGCACTTTCTGATTCTAGTTGGATCAATGCCATGCATGAAGAACTTGAAAATTTTGAGAGAAACCAAGTCTTGACTTTAGTTGATCCTCCACCAAATGTTCATTTCATTGGAACAAAATGGATTTTCAAAAATAAACAAGGGGAGGATGGGACTATAGTTAGAAAAAGGCTAGACTTGTAGCTCAGGGTTATTCTCAATTAGAAGGGATTGATTTACTGAGACTTTTGCACCTGTTGCTCGTCTTGAGGCCATTAGGATTTTGCTTGCCTTTGCGACATCCTGGGATTCAAACTCTATCAAATGGATGTCAAAAGTGCTTTTCTTAATGGTTTCATAGGCGAAGATGTTTATGTAAAACAACCCCCAGGTTTTGAAAACCCCAAATACCCACATAAAGTCCTTAAACTTCATAAGGCTCTTTATGGACTCAAGCAGGCCCCTTGGGCATGGTATGACAGACGTAAGTCTTTTCTGCTTGAATGGGGGTATTTGATGGGATCTGTTGATAAAACCCTATTCACTCTCAAGCATGGCAAAGATTTCCTCCTAGTTCAGATTTATGTGGATGATATCATCTTTGGTGGCTCTTCTCATGCTTTGGTTGCCGAGTTTGCAGATGCCATGAGCAGGGAGTTCGAGATGTCCATGATGGGTGAACTCACATTTTTCCTTGGTTTGCAAATCAAGCAAAGCAAACAAGGCACTTTCGTCCTCCAGATGAAGTACACCAAGGAACTGCTCAAGAAGTTCAACATGGCTGATGCGAAGCCACTTGCCACTCCAATGGCTACATCTGTAGCATTGGATCTTGACGAAGATGGAGAAACCGTAGACCAGAAGGAGTTCCGAAGCATGATCGACTCCCTCCTCTACTTGACTGCTACGAGGCCGGACATACACTTCGCGGTGTGTCTGTGCGCTCATTTTCAGGCTTCACCACGAGCTTCGCACCACCAAGCGGTAAAGCGCATTCTCAGGTATCTCAAACATACCCTCGAGTTCGGCATTTGGTATTCAGCGTCTTCCTCTTTGTGTCTTCGAGGTTATTCCGATGCGGATTTTGCTGAGTGTAGGATTGATAGGAAGAGTACCTCTGGTACTTGTCATTTTCTAGGTACATCACTAATTTGCCGGTCTTCCCGCAAATAGTCTAGTGTTGCACAATCGACGGCTGAGGCTGAATATGTTGCTGCAGCTAGCTGTTGCTCTCAGATTCTGTGGATGGTTTCCACTTTGCGGGATTTTGGGTTAGATTATAAGAGTGTTCCACTTTTCTGTGATAACACTAGTGCTATTTGTATTGCAAACAACCCGGTTCAGCATTCCAGAACCAAACACATTGATGTGCGATATCATTTTCTCAGAGATCATAATGAGAAGGGTGATATTGAACTTCAATATGTTGATACTCAACACCAGCTAGCCGATATTTTCACAAAACCCCTCGATGCTTCTCGATTTGCCTACTTGCGTGGGGAACTTGGTATTTGTCACCCTTACGGCATTTTGTGAGGGGGAGCAAATTTTAATTATCTTGCGTATGCTCACCATGTGTGAAATTGCATTTACATCTCTTGCATTTATATGCCTGATTATCATTCATGTAATCGTGTCATCTCAGCTCTATTTAATATTTCGCCAACATTATGTGCATAATTTTTCTTTCCAAAATCAAATCATGCTCACCGCTTAGTCTTGAATCTAGCATGTTTAGGCCTGACTGCTTTAGCTATCTTTTATCTGCTTGATAGCAAGACACTTTTCTTTAGATGCTAATCAATGCAACTTGAAACACTATATTCATGGATGTTCATCAAGTGTTACACAATTTGATTCACTTAATCAAAATTCCAAAAAAATCCATGATTTACATGCTTCAAAGCAAAAAAGATCCAGGTGGGTTTGTTTGTCGCACTACTCTATTCTAGACTGCTTACCATTGCACATTGGTCTGAACTGGAATAGTGTAGTGTATGCCAAAATCATTGCTTTAAGCTTCTGATGGCTTTCATGCCTAGGCTTGGCCAGATTGGAAAGTATAAGGTGGACAAACAAATAACCCCCGGCATTATGAAAAGAACAACAAAAATTCATTGTTTATCAAGTTTGCTTTCAATGCTCCATTTGAACTGGACTTGTTTGTCTAGAGCAGAAATTGACTAGCTTTGCGCAGTCCCTGCTTTTACTTGTCTAGTTTTCTTGATTGAGTGGTGATGCTTTTATTTCAAAATGATAAAATCACATGATGTCATCATGTTTTTCGAGAATGTTAACTTGAGCTGAGCACATGATAATTGGTATTAATATTGGCATATTTTTGCTTTATATGTCTTTGCAATTCTGCCCATTTCGAAGCTATGCATCTTTTACATGCTCCTTGATGCTTGCATTGCCAAAGGGGGAGAAATTTTTGAGTTCTCTGTAGCAAGGGGGTAAATTAACTCAGGGGGAGTTTTTATCTTGAAAAAGTGGAGGAAAACTCTTTTGTCAAGTGACATGATTTGGCTCGGTTCTAAGTTTTTATGGTCACTTGTGTGCTGAAATTTTTCAAATTTTCTTGAACTTGAATTTGGTTGTCAATGCACTCATCAAGGGGGAGATTGAGAAACCAAGGGTTGGTTTTGGAGTCTGTGATGAGTGATTGACAGAGCTTATCCTCTGATTCGAAGGGGTCCCTCTGAAGGGGTTCGGAGGTTGGTTCTCCGAAGGGGACTTCGGAGGCTGTTTCACCGAAGGGTTCGGTGGGTCTGGTTGCTGCAGCTGTTGCAGCGGAGTGTGCCTGTCGGAGGGGTCCGACAGTACACGATGATTGGCTGTACCGAAGGTCTCGGTACTTTGGGCGGTACACCGGAGTGTGTACCGAAGGTTGCTTACCCGGAGAGGTCTCCGGGGTACTGGATACACTTGTCTGTTTGTCTGTGGTGCGCAAGAGACTTCGGAGGCGACGGACGGTTCGTAGCACGTGAACCTGGGTCAAGCGGGAGGCTTGATGCTAGGGAGCAGGGAGCTCCGTCACGAAGGCTGCAAAGGGGTCGAGGTTGGACCTCGGGTCGAGGTGCGCCAGGAGAAGGCAATAAGTGCGGAGCGTGGCTCCGGGTGAAGGTACCCCGAGACGAAGTCCTCGGAGGCGAGGCACTTCGAAGGGTACTCCGGAAGGAGTGACTTCGGAGTATGATGGATCAAGTCCTCAGCAGAGGCAAGGTGTTCGAAGTGTGCTCCGGAGGGAGACACTCGAAGGTATACCCGACGAAGGTCTCAGAAGTCGAGGTGCATCGAAGGCATGGTCTGGGTGAGGCTCGTCGAGGAGTGTGCTCGGGGAGAGACACTGCGACGAAGTGCTCATGGAATGCTTCATGCGGAGGCCTTGGACGAAGGAGGGACTTCGAAGGGTGGTACTCCGAAGGTGGGGCTTCGGAGTGAAGCAGGCTTCGGAGCAAGGCTGGCTCCGGAGTGAGGATGACTTGAGGTACTTCGGCCATGCATGGCTTCGGTACACAGACTAATGGAGTTCGAGCTAGGGGAAGCTGTGAATCCATGGTGGTCCACTCCGAAGGTGTTGGTGCGAAGGCGCAAGGGCTTTGACGGCTTCGGCTCAAAACCATCACTGTATCGAAGGCTGACTTCGGTGAAGCGAAGGCCATCAGGCTCAAAGCTTTTCACCGAAGCTACCGCACCCCTCGCGTGCGAAGGGGGGCTTCAGAAGGGTCCAATACTGTAAAGGCTGACAGTGTCTGCTCTGCAAAAAGCTGACGCTGTCCCCTCTGCAAAGTTGACAGAGAAGCCTCCAAATAAAGTAGACTACCTTTTGTACCCCTCTGTTCTGATGAGACAAAACCATTGTAAACCCTAGGGGTAAAGTAGTCAATTCACATGGGTGAATAGTGGCTATAAATAGTGGAGGCTGGGTAGGTCACATTTAACACTTTGAGCATTCATTGTAGAACTCCTGTGCTAGCCACTACACTTTGTATTCATCCCGTGAGTTCAATTTTTGTGTTCCCTGTTCAAGCATCGAAGTCTTGATTCTGTGTTCATTTTCTGCTTGAGCTTGTTCGCATACCTCGTTGCATGCTTCGATCTCTAGTGTGTCACTTCGATTGACTTGAGGTAGTGCACCGAAGGCTGTTTGGGCGAAGTGTGTTTGTGCGAAGTGTGTTTTTAAGTGTGTGTTCGCTCTGTGTAAACTAGAGGCTAGACCTCGCTGATTACCAGCGAAGCACTGATCGAAGCCCGTTTTTCTTCCCGTGTCGAAGCCCTTAGCGAAGTCTGTTTTGTGTGCGATTTGATCTTTGAAGTACGAAGCCCAGCACTAGTTGTTGTCACTAAGTATTTGGTCAAAGTCCTCAGAGGGTAGTCCGCTCTTGCGAAGGGTGAAGTGCGAAGCCTGCTCGAAGCACCCTGTGTGCGGAGCTTGCACTGACTTAGCAGAGCTGATTTTTTGGGGTTGTGGGTGGAGCGAAGTCCTCTTGGCTTCGAACTTTTACTTCTTGCGAAGCCTGTGTTCAGAGCTGTCAATAACCTCCAAACTTGAACGTCGAAGGGTGTGTTCGAAGCCTGTTCCGCAGAAGACAGAATTAAAACAGAAGGCTATTTTTAGTCTGAAATTTTAAAAGCTCCCATTCACCCCCCTCTGGTCACCGTTTCTGGTCCAACAGCTTGGATCGACGAAGGGCATCGCCAAAAAAAAGCTCGGTCTCAAGCTTCGAGCAGCCAGCCTCCGCCGGACCCGCATGTTTAGCTTTGTTTTAGGAACCCAACTATGTAAAAAATTATGCTTTCATATATTATGAATGAAAATTTATTTATCATGTTTTTAGGCTTCTCAACCTCGTATGGATGATGTTGAAGTATTAAACGTTACCGAAGAACTCCGCCTGCTATGGGCTACCTTCGATCTTTTAAAACTTCATAAACGACCTCGATTTTTGATTCCTCGAGAGAGCTCCGGTGCAATTGCACCTGAAATATGTAAAGATATATTATCTTATATTAAAGAGGAAGAAAAAGAAGTTAACTTGGAAACTTCGTCTTCTGAAGACGTTGAATGGTCTGAAGACGAGAATATTGCTGAAGAACAAGGAAAGAAACCTGAAGAACTTCGAAGCTGGGAAAGAAGTCTCGAGCGACTTCGAACTTGGGCTGAACTTCAACAGGTACAAAAAGATTTTCGAGCTTCGAACGGAGGGAAACGAACTAAACGTAAAGTTATCAGGACTCCCGGCTCTGGAACTAGTCGCTCCGGCTTTAGTGATAGGTCTAGACATCGAAGGGGTCTTCGATTCCTTCTTGGAATAGACACAGATTTTTCATAATGTAATGTAATTTGTTCGAATAATAAAGATTGATTTTTAAAATTGTCTCCCTACTTCCCATCCCCTCTTTGGGCGTAAGCAACTTCGAACTATACTCGAAGATGGTTAGGCACAAAGAAAAAACTTAGGAGTACAAATTTGGAGGCTCGGAGCCCCTCAGCAACTTAAAGAATGATTAAAATCTTACAAAATGTCTTTGACTACTTGGAGTCATAAAACTAGTAACTTATTACCTTTTGTTTGAAAGAAGTCACTTCAGACAAACTTTTCGGACACTTTAGCGTCCCAAACGATTGGTCTCTTTGGACTTTTTTTACAGATATTCGAAGCTTATCAGCCCAAACTCTGTTTTGTTTTAGCCTCCTTCGGCTCTTTTTGCGAATGCTATCAAACCGGTGGTTTGGAATTCACAGTGGTCTCCTTGGACTCTTTTTGCGGATGCTTTCAAGCTAGAGCTTGGAATCCGCATTATTTGGTCTCCTTCGACTCCTTTTACGGATGCTTTCAAGCCGGTGGCCTGGAATCCGTTTTTTAGTGACTTTCCCACCTCGTCGGAAGCTTCGAACCAGTGGCTCGATGTCCGAAAAATTGGTTCAAATTAATGACACTTCCCTCCTAGCCAACTTCGTTCTTCTAGTGCGTCCACTAGAAGTAGGAAGTGTTTGAGAGGTAGGCATTATCTGAACCATGAACTTTATTAATTCAGAAGGTGTTTACAAATGATTACAAGGAGCCCCTATGCGAAATATCGCTTTAAGTGCTCCGCATGCCATGTATGTGTTAACTCTTCGCCTTCTAAATTAGCTAATTTAAAAGAACCAGGGCGTCCGGAACGGAGAATTATGTATGGACCTTCCCATTTATTCCCTAATTTCCCTGGTGCTATAATGCTTCGCGAAACAAGATGGCCCGGCTTAAGTTCATTAAGCTTGACCTTCGGGTCGAACCAAGTCTTCGTCTGCTGATGATACTTTGACAAATTAGCGACAACTCGAAGTCTTGTTTCTTCTGTTAAATCAAGCAAAGTTTGCCATTCTGCTTCTATTTCCAGTTCGGTGATGCGAAGGGATCCTCCTTTAAGCTCTGTTGGCGTCATAGCTTCATCTCCGAATAATAGTCTGAAAGGAGTGAAACCCGTGGACCTTGTCTGAGTGGTCCGAATCCTACTATTCTTCGATTCAACCCTGACAAGACATTATCATTTGCTCTTTCAATAGCTCCGTTAGAATGAGGATGCCGCACTGCAGCGAAGCATAATTGTATGCCAAGATCTTCACAAAACTTCCTGAAGGGTTCTGCGTCAAATTGTGTCCCATTGTCAACTGTGAGCTGCCGAGGCACTCCGAACTGGCATATAATATTTTTCCAGAAATTTTTTTGTACATTATTCGAAGTGATAGCTGTGAGGGGCTCTGCTTCAACCCACTTGGAAAAATACTCAATTGCTACCACTGCGAATTTCAAATTTCCTTTAGCTACTGGGATGGGCCAATAAGGTCCATGTCCCATCTGGCCATGGGCCACACTAGGGCAATGGCTTGAAGAGTTGTTGGCGGACGATGACTTCTTCTTCCCATCCATTGACAACCCTGGCAAGTGCGGACTAAGCTCTCCGCATCAGCTACTATTGTAGGCCAATAAAGCCCATGGCAAAGTGTTTTTCCTGCCAAAGCTCGAGGGGCCAGATGGCTACCGCAAAGTCCTTCATGAATTCCTCAAAGAATATCTTGACCTTTGGCTTGAGATATGCATCGGAGCAGAGGGGAACATACTCCGGCCTTGTACAAAATACCGTTGATTATATGATAATTTCGAATTCTGAGTTTCAACCTCGAAAGTTGTGGCCCTTCAGGAAAATTTGCTTCTCCTTGAAATAATTCCATAATTGAACTCCGCCAATCTGTACTTGGAATGCAAAGGACTTCCGCAGAAGGGATCTGTGGTACCGAAGGTGCACTGAGCTCTTCGTAAAAAGCTTCTTCTGGAATGTCCATAGCTCTAGCTGCAGCTTTCGCCAAGATATCAACTTGCGTATTTTCAGCTCTAGGTATACTTCGAATGGAAATCCCTTTAAATGCTGCTTCAATCTTTCGGATCTCTTGCAAATATTTTGCAAGCTGTGGATGACGAACTTGAAAACTCTTATGTACGTGCCCTGCTACAATTTGAGAATCTGTTTTAATAACAACTCTTGTAGCCCCCAAAGCACGTGCCTTTCGAAGTCCTAACAAAATTCCTTCATACTCCGCTGTATTGTTAGTGGACTTAAAGTTGAGCCTAGCGGAGTACATTGCTCTTTGCCCTGAAGGCGAAATTATTACCGCTCCGATACCTGCTATAGATGCTTGAAAAGCTCCGTCAGAGTATATGGTCCAAATTCCTTCACTTTGTTTCTCCAGAGCCCATACTACAGGGGGAGTCCATTCTGCCACGAAGTCTGCCAACACTTGTGACTTAATTGCTGTCCTTGCCACAAAGGAGATGCCGAAGGGTGCTAATTCAACAGCCCACTTCCCAATTCTTCCTGTAGAATCCTTACTTCGGAGCATATCTACTAAGGGATACAAAGTTGGTACAATCACATTATGTGCTAGGAAATAATGCCTTAACTTCCTCGAAGCCATTATCAGAGCATAGGTGAACTTCTCAAGCTCGGAATATCTTGTTTATGCTCCAGACAATGCTTCAGATACAAAATAGACTTGATTCTGTACCAACTTCCCATTGAAATCAACTTCTCTGACAAGGATTGCACTGATTGCAGAGCTAGTAGCTGCAAGATAAAGGAGTAGGGTTTCGTCCGCAACAGGCATCATGAGTGTAGCAAGGTTACTGAGATAAGTCTTAATATCATCAAAACTCTTTTGACACTCCGGTGTCCATGCAAAATCTTCGGACCCTTTCAATGCTTTAAAAATGGGCAAACTTCTCTCCGTAGACCTTGCTAGGAATCTGCTAAGTGCTGCAAGACGACCAGTTAACTTCTGCACTTGCTTCAAATTTTCCGGAGGAGCCATCCTTTGCAACACAGTTATTTGAGTAGGGCTAGTTTCGATCCCTCTGCTTGAAATTAGATACCCTAACAATTTTCCAGCCTGAGCCCCGAAGATACATTTTTCGGGGTTAAGGCGGACTCCACGTGCCCAAAGGCTATTGAATGTTTCTGCTAAGTCTAGGCTATGCTGGTGCTTTAGAGCATTCTTTATTACAATGTCATCCATATAGGCTTCTACATTGTGGCCTATTTGATGACCTAGAGCCTTAGCAATTAACCTCGAAAAAGTTGCCCCAGCATTTCTTAAGCCAAAGGGCATTCTTACATAACAGAAGACTCCCGAAGAAGTTACAAAGCTTGTTTTGATTTCATCTTCGCGCTTTAGCCAGATTTGATGATAGCCGGAGTACGCTCCAAGGAAGCTTAATAACTCCGAACCAGCAGTAGAGTCTACCAATTGATCAATTCGGGGCATGGGATATGGGTCATGGGGGTATGCTTTATTCAAAGATGTAAAGTCAATACACATGCGCCATTTCCCGGAAGATTTTTTCCTGACGAAGACTGGATTGGCTAACCACTCTGTATAAGCTACTTCTCTAATAATCCCAGCCTTCAGCAACTTTTCCACTTCAGCTTTAGCAAGGATGGCCCTCTCCGCAGATAACTTCCGGAGTCCTTGTCGTACAGGCCGAGCCCTCAGGTTCACAAGTAAACTATGCTCAATGATATCCTGACTGACTCCGGTAATGTCCTCATCAGACCAGGCAAAAACATCTAAATTTTCTTCAACTACTTTTTCTAACGAAGTAGCGACTTCCGCGGGCAAATCTTTGCCAAACTGGAATGAATAGTCTTTGCCGTCTTTGACAATAACCTTCATTATAATCTCCCCTTCGGGGCTTGGCCTTGGGAAGGACTTCTTCGAAGGTTCACCTAAAGCAGAGGTATCCTCCGGGTTGCCTTGCATGTTGTTCACTTGCCTTGGGTCAAGAGGGGGGCCATGACCATATTCCGCTCTTCGCGCAGTGGCCTGATCTCCGAAAACAGTGAGCACTCCCGCTTGTGTGGGCATCTTCATACACAAATAATTATGATGCGCCACAGCTCCGAACTGATTCAACATGCCTCTCCCGAAGATAACATTATATGCATACGGGGCATCCACAACATCAAAATCACCTCCTCCGTCCTGGCCAGTAGCACTTCTCTAAAAGTGACCTCCAGGCCTATTTGGCCGAGGGCATCAAGAGGGGGTCCTACGAAGCCTTGCAAAGGACGAGCTGCTGGGTGAAGATGCTTCCTGTAGATACAGAGTTGATCGAAGGCTTGGACAAAGATAATATCCGCTGAACTCCCTCTGTCAATCAGTACTCTCCGAACTTCAGTCCCTGCTATGTCGGCAGTGATGACAAGTGGGTCTGCATGTGGAAACTTTATGCCATCTGCATCATCTACAGAAAAAGATATCGGCACATGGGACCATTCAGGCAAAGCAGCTGCGGACGAAGAAGTTCCAATATGGCCCTCTTCTCGTACATATTATCTTCTCTGCCTCTTCGACATACTACCAAGAGTCCCTCCTCCGGAAATGGGGAGGACTACTCTTTTCCCTCGATCCTGACCCTCTTCCTACTTCGGAGGTGGCATAATATTGACCACCGGAAGTTGCCTTGCAGGGTCGAAATTGTCTATACATGCCACAGCCTGGACAGGCTCTGGACGCACCTCGGAAGGAACTCGGTCAGTAGTGCCTCGACCCGAGGTTCTTTCAAGGTACTCGCCTCTTAAAGCGAGTATAGACTTGCACGCATCAGTTGTGTGACTTGGATTCCCACCATGGACGCAGCGGAAGAAGGCCTAGGCTTTGCCAACCGGCTTCCCTAGCGGCCTCCAGCCGCTGGTCTTGCTTCCCGAAGCTTGCGAAGTCTTAGGGGCAAACTTCTGCTGAGGTGCGATGTTCAACACTTCCGAACGAGGATGCTTTTGCCCTCGACGTATGTCATGTTGAACTTCAAAGCTAGGCCCCTGGTCTTCACTTCCAACTTGACTTCTTGCAAGATTGACGGAGTTACAGCAGCTCTTCGAAGCCACCCTTCTTCTGACCTTGCATAGTCTTCGAAATAAGACATCAACTAAGCAACAGAAGATATCTGTTTCCGGTGAAGTTTATCAAGGAAGCCCGCATGGGTAACTCCCTCTCGAGCTGCATCAACTACGGAGGATGTAGTCAACCCTCGAATTTGCGACTTCGTATGGGCAAAGCGCTTGAAGAATTGTCTTAGAGTCTCTCCAGACAGCTGCTTTACTTGGAAAAGACTTCCTGTAGACATTGGGGGTACGAATGTACCTTGGAAATTACTTATGAACTTCTTCCTTAATTGGTCCCAGGTTCTAATTGACCCTGGCTTCAAGGACCAAAACCACCACAGAGCCACCCATTCGAGAGCTAGAGGGAAACATTTGGCCATGGTGTCTCGCACTCCTCCACTAGCTTCAATTGCCAATGCATAAGAACGAGAGAACTCCTCGGGGTCCTCATCTCCGGAATACTTACAGAGCTTCAAAGTTTTAAACTTAGGGTCGAAGCGCACTTTCTGTAGCTCGGGATGCAGCGGAGACTCGCTGTCGAAGGAAGCGTTCTCCGGGGCTTCGGGGTAAGGAAGTTCATCGTCTTGGGGCACTTCGGGGATGACCGGGGTGGCCTGAGAACGAAGCCTATCTGTGGCTTCTTGCCGCCACCTCGCTACTTCAGCTTGGAGACTGGCCATTTGAGCGGCCATATCGCCAAGACCGTCTTCATCTCCTCTCGAAGGACCTTCTGGGTCTTGAGAGCTGTAAGCATCAGTCCGAAGTGGAATATGTGGTGGAAGAGGGACTCCAGTTGGCCGAAGTATGGATGGAGTTGGCGGAGGAACTCCGTATGCTCGAGGAAGGGGAATCCCTTCCGGAGTCTGAGGTGGAGGAAATGTCGAAGGTCCTCCGACCTCAACTGTGTTTGAAGATCTTGCTCCGGAGGTTCGAGGGGACCTCCGAGTAGGGCTACCACCTGAACTCTGCTTGGGAGGCATGGTTGAGAACTTGGTAGAGAACGAAGTTTTTTGGACTAAGTTCCCCACGGACGGCGCTAACTGTTGGCGTAAAAGATTACGCTAACAGGTTTCTGAAGCTTAGAAATTAACAAACAAAGTGTTTCTATAGTAAACTATCTCAAGCCTCCGAAACGGATAATAGCTCAAAACAGTTCGAAGATGTGTATTGAATAACTCAGTATTCGATCCTCATTACAGGGTAAAACAGGGGGTATTTATAGGCCCAAACCTTAAGGAAAAGACCCTTGTACCCCTCTGTTACAACCGACATAGTGGAAACTATTCGGTACCCTTAATAGGGCTAAAACAGTAAAAGACTAATCTAATGAGAAAGAAGATAAGTCTTCCATCTTAGCTGGCAAGGAATGTCTCTGAAGGGTTAATGTTCGAAGATAAGCTCTGAACTAGAATCCGCCTCTATCCTTCGAACTTGTTCCAGTATACTTCCAAAGTTAGATGCTGGGAACCTTCGATTAAATCACCTGCCTTTGTCTTGTTGCAGCAATGGCCCTTAAGATGAAGTATTTTCCCCCAACACAGTGAGATACAAAAGTGAGCCAAACATGCTATGATATTATTTTTGATTGACAAGATCACCATCCTCGTTTGGATCCCAAGTAGAAGTAGCTCCCATTGGTGTAGAAATTGGCTTTCAATTTTCTATGTTCAAATGTAGAAGAAGATCCTTAGTGTACTTACTCTAATAAACAAAATGTTATATTTTGTTTGCTTGATTTGTAGTCCCAAAAAGTACGTCAAATCACCCATCATACCTGTTGGCGTAAAAGACCCCAGTCTCATCGACCAGAATCACCGGAGGGCAATGCCTCCGAGGGCGAGGGGGAAACACTTTGCCATCGTATCTCGGTCCCCTCCACAGGATTCTATTGCGAGAGCATAAGATCGAGAGAACTCTCCAGGGTCGGACTCCCAGGAATACTTTGGGAGCTTTGCTGCGCAGAACTTCGAGTCGAACCGAACCCTCTGCAGGTCAGGGTGCAGTGGAGATTCCTCATCGAAGGACACGTTCTGCTCCTATCTCTGGTCTTACTGGTCTTTGTCATCGCTCAGCGTAACGGCCTTGACCTCTAGCGCCCTTGTGGGCTCTAGTAGTCGGATCACGGCCACATGCTGCCATTGCGCAAGCTCGACTCCCAGTCGAGCGTTTTCAGCGGCCAATGCATCGGCCTAGCTCTCTCTGCCTCCGGAGTTCGTCTCTAGATCCTGTGAGCGGACAAAGTTAGTCCGTAGTATCGTGGTTGGTGTTGATAGCAAAAAAAGGCATTAATGGCTAGATTGTCAAAATATCAATTTTTGGTGATTTGGGTTGAAAGTACACATGTCCAGGGTCTGTCCGAAGGCCTATAGGGCCAAAGTCCATTGAGCTATGGGCTTCGAAAGCCTCTAGCCAGCCCATGGGCTTCGGCCAGGAAACCTTCGGAGGCCCACGATGTCGAAGCTTCGGAAGCCTTTGGAGGCCCACGCTGCCGAAGCTTGAGAAGCCTTCGGAGGCCCACGCTACCGAAGCTTCGGCCCGAGGAGCAAGCCTCGACGGACCTGGCCGAAGCCCATGCTACCGAAGCTTCGTCCCAAGGAGCAGGCCTCGACGGGCCTAGCCGAAGCCCACTTCGGCAGAGATAGAATTGGATGCGTTTTCCAGCTCAATCTTTATCTCTATCTGGCCGGATTAATAGCAGATTAGATTAGGAGTTAACCCCCTATAAATAGAGAGGCATGGCCGGCATGGAGAGCCCCCCAACTCAAACCAAACCAAAGCCCATGCTTTGATCGCATTTACTTTACCTTTATTTTCTTGTACCTCTTCGTGGGTTTGCCTAGAAGCCCTCCGCCGGCCACTACGGAACAGTGGTAATCCTTGTTACTTCGCCTGTGAAGTATCCGTTAATCTACGTAATAGATTGCTATCGCCTTGTTACTTCGCCTGTGAAGTATCCGCTAATCTACGTAATAGATTGCTACCTTCTCTACTAGTGCAACACTTAGAAAAATTCGGTCCTCAGGCCAAATTGGTACTTCGCATCATCTCTGTTGCAGGTTCGCACATTCAGAGCCACTTCGTCGGAGGTGTCCGGAGCTGAGAGATCGGTTTCAGAGGTCCCCAGGACACCCTTCGGTGGGACTGCAGGCTCCGATAACAGGCTTCGCCATCATACTTCACCGCCTTAGGCTTCGCCACGACCATACTCCGCACCAAATGAAGTTGCACTCGCGCGTGGCCCTCGCGTCACTATTATGTAGTTCACTGTATCAGAGATCTCACGCCGAACCCCATCGTTCGGAGGTGATCACCGTGTCCAGATCCGTTCGGAGTCTATCTTCGACCGGATCAGTCCGAATGCCGAAGCACCCTTCGGCGGAGTACTTCGCACCAGGCACCGAAGGTACCCTTCGGTGACCCCTTCGCACCAGACTTCGAACCAGGTGGCCTCCGACTGGTTTGCTGATTTTATTTCATTTAATCTATCTCTTTCGGCTAATTGGATTATTTTGTGTAATCTGGTTGCCACGCGACTCCACCCCCCTTATCACTATTAAGGGTAGTCGGAACGCGACGTCAGTGCCACGTCACGCTTAGGCTTCTCCCTAAGTATTCGTGCACTTTTGGATCATCGAACTGACCCAAGTGTGGGGGCGCGTTTCCGTGTCAACACACTTTTTGGCGACTCCGTTGGGGAAGGCTACACCAACATGATGAGTACGTCTCCATGAGCGACCGGTACATCTACATCGACTACTACATCTACACCGCCGATGGATGCGATAGGAGGCGCGAATATCGACAACCGCAATATATTGTCACCTACACTTGAAGATATCCCCGCAGAAGACCGAGCAGATATCGAGGCAAAGCTAAAGGCGCTCCAAGACATGATGCTTAGAGGCTACGTCAAGACACGCGCAGGCTTCATCAAGCGTGACGTCGTCACCCACGACCTCGCTCAGGTCTAGGTAACACCTGTATCGCCTCATTATATTCTTTAGAAATTGAGCAAAAAATAGCCGCATCAGTAGATCAAGCTGTTAGCGCTTTGCTAGCTAACCGTTTAGATATGGCAGTCAGGCCCAAGTAGAGGCAACTCTTAGAAGGTTCGGCTTTACTAAGGCCGTACCGCCAGTTCCCATAGCTAGTGCACCTCCGGCAAACCACACGTACGGTAGAACTAACGATGACACTAGCGCAATCATGTCTCCGGCCTCCCCGCTTATGGCAGAGACCAATCATTACACCTACGGTCAAAGTAATACTGCATACCATCCACCGCCACCTGCTCCAATACCTGCACTGCCCGCAACACACACACAAACGCCCGGACACGAACACGTTATACAAATAGCACGCAGGGAAGAAACACACGGCCGACACGCCGATATCCCACCGCGTGTCGCGGCCCCGCATGAGAGGCGCGCACAAGCAACATACCAAGATGATATAGAGGAGCGGGTCCGCGCACTATTTAGGGAGTGTGCTGGCTTCGTGCCCAAGGGACGGGTTAGGGTTTACCGTAAGCTCTACCCCGACCATCTTGATGCGGTACCCTACCCCCGCGGCTATAGGATCCCTGAATTCACTAAGTTCGATGGCGAGGGTAGCAAGACCACACTAGAGCACGCTAGTCAATTTTTGGCGTAGTGTGGAGAGGTTAGCGGGATAGATGCCCTAAAGGTTATACTATTTTCTCTCTCGCTATCCGGCACTACATTCACTTGGTTTTCGGTGCACCCGCCGAACTCCATCCACATGTGGGACGATTTAGAGCAGAAATTCCATGATTATTTCTACACAGGTGAGACAGAACTTAGGTTTTCACATTTGACATCGGTTAAGCAAAAATCTAGTGAGAGCGCCTCTAAGTACATCAAGCGTTTCAGGGATACTAGAAACCGATGTTTTAGCCTTAATATTTCGAAAAGGGACTTGGCGGAGTTGGCTTTTAACGGGTTACGTTCAGAAATTAAAGAAAGATTAGATAACCAAAACTTTTTGGAAGTTAGCCACGTTCTACAGCAGGCTCTGGTCCAAGAAGGCCGAGCCAAAGATAAGAAATTTGTTAAGACGTTTAGCAAGTCTAGGGCTAAAATCCACATCATGGAACGCTCTGATGAGGAGGAGTCAGAGGAAGAGGATTCAGCCGACATGTACGCGGCCGAATGGGTTTGGCCAACGGATGTGTGTCGATGGAAAATGACGTGCCGACGGGCGTGCGGCGTCGGGGCAGGCGGTTGGGGAAACAGGGAAACTAAGTTTCCCTATACGCGCACGAGGGAAATATTTTTCTAACTTCCGTCGGCCACATAATTTTCATCGGCTTTTGCCGTAGCCGATGAAAGTTAATTTAATTTTCATCGGCTACAGAGAAAGCCGACGAAAATTAAGTTAACTTCTGTCGGCTTGTTCAGGCCAACAGAAATTAAGTAATTTTCGTCGGCTTTCGGAAATATTGACGGAAGTTATAGAAAATATTAATCAGTAAATTTACAAAACTACTATCATGAGCTATTGAACTTGACCCATTTTTATCGGTTGAATCGGGTCCCTGCGGGAAACGAAGACGTGCGGGAAATGGAGACGGAGAATAGAGGACCATACCCATCCCCGCCAAATTGGATGGGCATTATTTTTTCTGTATGAGTCTTCGTGAATAAAAAATTCATACCATCTCCAACACTTACAGAATTCCCTGAGAATCCGAGAATGGCCCCCGTGGACTTCTCTAAGTCTCGACAGCCGGCTCTTGCACCACCTGCCATCAGTATGCAGGAGCCTAGTCCAGCGCCACCTACTCCATGGGAGGATAGCCATGCACATGTCCAGGACCAAGACTGCTTCCAGCACGGTTCCTCTAGGGGCCATGTGTCTTCCTGGGGCCACATGACTTCTGAAGTTCTGCCAACGCAAAGGTCTGCGCCTCAGGATACAATATGGGGAACAGAAGCAAACAATACTGATTATGATACAAATAATATTAAGATGATGTTGCCCTTTAGTCAAGACCATGCACCTGGGGAACAGAAGCAAACAATACTGATTATGATACAAATAATATTAAGATGATGTTGCCATTTAGTCAAGACCATGCACCTGCAGGTTATAACGTAGCATTCATAAACTTAAGGTACATACTGATGGCACGATCAAATATTCTTGTTTTAATATGCCCAGATTGTTTCTTCGTGGCACTATTCCTTTTCGGATGATGAATAGTGCTTCGAAAATCAGAAAATACAGCACTAATTTGTATGAAAATTATATTTGGTTCAGCCAAAAGAACAGACAAAAAACTCCCACCTACCCATGGATATGGTCCCTTATTTATAGGGCAACCATGGGGGTATTTTCTAAAAAGAACCCTCTAGAATTGAAAATTACACAAAAGTCCTATTCCTTGTAATATATTTTCAGAATTAAGAAATTCTGAAAAATATACCAAAGGAGTACAATTACTCTAGACTCACAACTTTTTATTACACATTGACTCAAAGTAAAAAGACTCCAAACTATTAAAATTAACAAAACTAAATATGCGACGGTTTTCAGCAAAAACCAACAAAGCCTATCAACCCTTCGACTCGTGACACCGCTTTGTGACTCCGAGCGCCAGCAAGCTCTCGATCCCCTCGAGCCGCCTGAATGCTTGTCCTGGCCTCCCTCTCGCAGACCTGGTCGTCAGACTGTTGCAATCAACCGTCTGTCCAAGTCTTGCTCGATCTCTTTGTGCACTCTTCAGATCTTCTCTAACTTCGCCCGACCTCCCTGATCCTCTGGCATCTAGCTCCCCGCTTGACCCTTGATCACTCACCGTCAATAGTCGGTCAGCATCTCCACCCTGCACATCCAAGACAAGCCAAAACAAGAACGCGAAGCACCACTGAAACCTCGGCAACCAATCCTCCAATTCACATCAAACCCCTCGATGCACTCAAACCAACACTCCATCGCTCGATCATCTCAAATACTCATCCTTGTCAATCACTCATCATCCAGACCAAAACCACCCTTGTTTTCACAATATCCCCCTTGATGAGTGCATTGACAACCCCAAAGCAAAGACATGATGAGGATTGCAAGTTACGCGCACAAGTGACCATAAAAACTCATAAAAGAGCAAAACATGTCACTTGGTAAAAGATCTCCCCGCTTGGGCAAAAACCTTATGCAAGGCAAGGCAAAAGCATCAAAAGAAACTTAATGCAACATGAAAACCATTACTCCCCCTTAATCAAGCAATCATTCAAAAAGCTCCAAAAGCATCATGTAGATCATTTCTCCCCCTTTGACAATGCAGGCATCAAGGAGATAAAAAGATGCAAAGAGGGGAATGAAGATAAAGCAGAGATGTGAGCTTATGAAACATGAGCAGCTGCAATTACAGTACAAACAAGCATTCATCTTGAATATCATCTAAAAGTACAGTATGACAACCTCAAATGAATACCATCTAAACAAAAGGCATGAGAAAGCATTTTTAGATTTTAGCAAATAAAAGCATCACACTAGATAAGCGTATCCCACTTCAAGGTGCTTCAGCAAACATGATATGCAATGAATTTTAAATTTTTCATTTTTGTGCCAGGGGCTATTTGCATGTCAACCTTATGCTAACCGACCATGCTAAGCCTAGGTTGAAACCATCAGAAGCTTAAAGCAATGGTCTCGGGAAACACTTCAATGTCCCAGTTCATACCAAAGTGCTATGGTAAGCCGTCCAGAACAAAGTAGTGCGACAAAGCAAACCCACCTGGATCTTTTCAAATTTCATCACACAACATCATGAATATCATTCATTTCCATTTTCATTCATTTTCATTTTCACTCATTTTCATTTTCATTCATTTTTTATGAAATCAAGATGCGTATTAGCATCCAAGTTAGACAGGACCTAGCTATCAGCTGTGTAAAAGATAGCAAAAGCACTCAACCCATTCAAGCTAGTTACTAGACTAAGCAGTGATTGTTTTCAAATTTTCACAAATAAAATCCATGCTCAAGACAATTTATCAGATGAAGACATGCCAAGTAGTCAACAGTATTAAAGACAATAGTTCAAAGGCATTACAAAGCATGTACTTGTAAAAGCAATTAATCATATGATAGAAGCTCATGCAATGCTACACAGCTCCCCCTCAAAACATGCTAGTATCTCTCGGATGCTTAGTGAGAGGGTGAGCTAAAAATTGTTTTGGAATGCAAAAATCGTGAACCAGGCAAAGTAGTAGATGACCATGCACAGGAGATAAGCCATGATAAAAAGTGTGTGGTCTACCTATAAAGCGCGAACTTGGAAAACGACGAGGTCTCCCAACCTATCGAGCATCAAAGCCTCTTATACACCATATGAAGCATGGTGTACACTACGAGGGGCAAACTCACTCACAAACCCATGGGGAGCCTCAAAATCAGAGTAAGAATAATAACCACAATCATGCAAATCAAGTGAATAATAATCATGAAAGTTCAAAGCATGAGCACGACGTTTATCTTTCATGCGACGATAGCAAAAACCAATCAAATGTCCTACACGATGACAATAAGCGCAATGAAAAACTTTCTTGGGTGTAGGTGTATAGGTTTTTGGCGCAAACCTCACAGTTTTCCCAGGTTTTTGCTTGGAGTCTGTCTTGAGTGGTGGAATGATTATCTTTTTGGGTTGGGTAGGATTTTTGGATTTTTGAGGTGTGTCTAACTGGGCTCTCTCTTTCTCAAGGGTGGTAGGTAGAGTGAACACAGTTTGGCTTGGGGTACTAGATAAAGTCCTCTCATAACCTAACCCAAGAGCTAACCCTGCCCTGTCAGCGCACATTTTAGTTTTTATCCAAAAGAAAATCTGTTTTCCCTTTCCCCTCAGTGCATTTGTCTACCATGGAAAGTAGATAATCATTCTCACACTTCAGATTTTCTACTTGCTCTCTAGCAAAGCTGAGTTAGTCCTTAAGGGTGATGCAGGTGGGACACGCCAGCTGCACATCCTTAGAACACGCAGCACTCTACAATCTATCCTTAAGCTCATCGATAGGCTTATCTCTCAGACTAACGCATTCAATCAGTAAAGTGTAGTTTAAGCATTCATTGATGGCATAAGGACTAGACTCCACCACCAAAAGGGTCTTCTGAACATTTTCAAGTTTTTCAATGTTTTGAGCATGTATGAGACGCAACAGAGCAAGTTCATCCATAACAATAAGACAAGACTTACATTCAGCAATTTCAGACTCAGACTTCAACAGAGCACATCAGAGCTTGGCTCTTCACTCGAGGTGTTGTCGATGTCGCTGAGTGCATCCACAAAAGCTCTAGCCATCCTTTTTGCCACTTTTCCTCTTTTACCTGTGAAGAAGGATTTTTGTCTCTTTTCTAGTGTCTGAGTTCATGTTCATTCTTTGAGTCCAGTTTTGGGCAATTTGCTTTAATATGATTATGATCACCGCATTCAAAACACCCTCAAAAGCCTCCTCTTCTTTGATATCTTCTATCATTGTAGAATCTAGTGAACTTTTTGACTATAAGAGCAAGCTCTTCATCATCCAATGTGTCCACTTGTTCCTTAGTGATAGAGACCAATGATGATGAGGCAAATCCCCCAGATAAAGCGCAAACTCCAGACACACTACCTCCAGATGAGGTGCCACTGCTAGGGCTGGAACGCAAAGCAATCGAAGGCAACAAAGATTTTCCAGCTCACGGTCGAGATGCCTTGGCAATCTTGGTGGACTTAAGCTTACTAAAGAGTTCATCGTAAGTCAGAGTGTTAATGCTTGCCGACTCTTCAATACTGGAGATCTTCACCTCCTATATGCTACGATCAAGAGCATAGAGAAGTTTGATCGCCCTATCATGGTCAGAGTAAGCCAAAGTCCCAGTGACGCGCAAATTACTGACAATCCCATCAAAACGCGCAAACATGGCATCTACTGATTCGCCAGGGCCTTGCACTAACATTTGGTATTCTTGATTATACGTGCTCTGCCTCCTAGCCTTAATCTGGGTAGTGCCCTCATGAAAAGTACTCAAGGTCATCTAGATTTCTCGTGCAGTCCGAAGGTGCTTGACCCTATCAAACTCGTTGTGACTCAGACTGATAAAAAGAATGTTTCTAGCCTTGCTATTACATTCATATTATGCCTTCTCGGTCTCTGAGGTACGAGTGTCAGGAATCACATACTGGGATGCAATTATGTCCCAAATCGCACTTCCTTGGCTAAGCAAATAAGCCTCCATGCACACCTTCCAATAAGCATAATATCGACCATCAAACATCAGAATCTTTGTGTTCCTTTCCATGTCGCCAAAACAAGGATCACAAACCGGTTAAGGCCAACTGGTGATCTAACCAGCCCTGATACCAACTGTTGGATCGGAATGGCGACTAGAGGGGGGTTAATAGGCGCCTCGACAAATTCTTGAGAATATGATGGTATTTCCAAATCACCCAACGCACCTCTAAATGAACAAGCGGAAGCAGATGTAGTAAAGACTCCGATAAAAACAGATGCTATCACCCTCCTATCTGATATTATGTCCAATGATAGATTGAGCGATCACCAGCACTGAATTTGCACACATAGTGAAAAGCATCACTGCATACGACAACACATTATCGGCAAGCTGGGAAAGAAAAATAAGGGAGAAAAATATTTCTAGATTCAACTTTAAGCCTTCAACATTTTCAGGAAATGACCACCTTCCAGAATTTTTATAGCATATAGATGAGCCAAAAACAATATGTAGCTATCTTCAGAACCTTTTACAAACTTCAAACATGGAACCCTTGTAACTTGAACAAAAAGAGTTATGGAGAACTCAGGTCCAAAAAACAGAACCAAAACTTATCAAAAATCGCCTCAAAGATTGAATCCAGACTGAAAACAGAACACAACTTGGCAGAAATCAGCAGTTTTCAGAACTTTTTATGCACTTTGTTGGACAGGAAAATATATGCAGAAGGGTCGAAACCTTCTGCAAATTTCGAACATGAAACCCTTGAAACTTGGACAATAAAAGTTATGTAGAACTCAGGTCCAAGAACAGTACCAAAATAGATCAAGACTCGCATCAAAGATTGAATCCAGACTGAAGACAACTCAATCAGCAGAAATCATAAGTTTCCAGAACTGTTTAGACACATTGTTGGACAGAAAAATATATGTAGCAGTGGTCAAAAACTATTGCAAATTCCAAAAATTGAACCCTGGAAACTTGATATTCAAAGGCTATGAAGAACTTGGATCCAAATATAGCACAAAAACTTCTCAAAAATCGTATTCAAAAGTGATCACACAAGAAAACTAATCTGGTATCAGAACTCTTTGCAGGAACAAAACAAAATGGTAGAAAGGATTAATTCTCAATTTCTGCAAAAAGGGTTATGGAATACCTTTGAATCCCTTCAACCATGATATTACTCAAGAAATAATCCAAGAATTAGCCAATATGCTGATGAAAAGTTGAAGCAACAATTCATCAAACATGTAGAGGGCTACACAAACACAACCATTTCAGCTAGAGTTAAATTCTAGAACTGTGATGCCTTGTTTGATCAGCAAAAGAATTAAGAAGGAATCATAGAAATCACTTGTAACTTTTGAAAATGGAACATTCAAATCATCCTCAACAAAATATGTATAAACATCAACAACAAGTTCTGCAGTAGATTCACCAGAAAACGCTGCACAAAATCGAATCTACACTGATTTACCTCATGCGCCCAGATTGTTTTTTCGTGGCACTCTTCCTTTTCAGATGATGAATAGTGCTTCGAAAATCAGAGAATACGACACTAATTTCTATGAAATTGATATTTGGTTCAGCCAAAAGAATAGCCAAAAATCCCCCACCTTCCCATGGATATGGTCCCCTATTTATAGGCCAACCATGGGGGTATTTTCTAAAAAGAGCCCTCTAGAATTGAAAATTACACAAAAGTCCTATTCCTTGTAATATATTTTCAGAATTAGGAAATTCTGAAAAATATACCAAAGGAGTATAATTGATCTAGACTCACAGCTTTTTATTACACATTGACTCAAAGTAAAAAGACTCCAAACTATTAAAATTAACAAACCTCGATATGCGATGGTTTTCAACAAAAACCGACAAAGCCTCTCAACCCTTCAACTCGTGACACTGCTTTGCGACTCCGAGCGCCAGCAATCCACTTCCGCTCTCGATCCCCTCGAGCCGCCTGAATGCTTGTCCTGGCCTCCCTCTCATAGACCCGGTCGTCATGCCATCGCAATCAACCATCTGTCCAAGTCTTGCTCGATCTCTTCGTGCACTCTTGAGATCTTCTTCAACTTCGCACGGCCTTCTTGATCCTCCAGCATCGAGCTCCCCGCTTGACCCTTGATCACTCTCTGTCGACAGTCGGTCAACATCTCCACCCTGCACATCCAAGGCAAGCCAAAACAAGAACGCGACGCACCACCGAAACCTCAGCAACCAATCCTCCATTTCACATCGAACCCCTCGATGCACTCAAACCAACACTCCATTTCTCGATCATCTAAAAAACTCATCCTTGTCAATCACTCATTGTAACACCCCAAATTTTCAAAGTAATAAAAATATTATTTAATTCAATTTCTTGAATTTATTAATTTGGGAAAACACCTTAATACCCTTCTATGTCATGTTGAACTACAACATAGAGTAAATGGCCAAACCAGGGACTGAAACTTTTTGTGTATGATCCTAAGACCAAAATATATTTTTGTGAATTTTTATAAATTTTTACCAAGCTTGGAAGTAGCCCAAAAATTTTAATCTATTTCCTGGAATTATTTTTATTCAGAAATGTTTTAAAACAGTAACGGGCCCCTCCCCTCGCTTTCTCTCTCTCCCGATCGGCCCAGCCAACTCCCTCCCGTGCGCTCGGACTGACACCTGGGCCCCGCTTGTCAGTGAGCCCTCCTCTCTTCGCGCGCGCGCCCGACGCCTCGACCACACCCATCAGTCGCCACCCTCACCCGCTCACGCCCGCTGGCCAGTGGCCCCCGCCTGTCAGACCCGTCGTCAACCTCGCGCCGCCGCCCCCAAATTTCGCCGGCCGACTTTAATTCCTCGGATTCGCTCATCGCCGGTACCCTTCCCTCCATTATTCGCCGGCATTGAATTCCCGGTATCACGACGACCGTTTCCCCTCTTAATTCCACGCGTGATCGTCCCGTTATCGCCTGCATGCGGTGAAACCGCCTCGCCAGCATTCACTCACGGTCTCCCCAATTGCGCCCCCTCTGCCCCGCCGGTACCCTATTTAAACCGCTGGCCTCCACCACGTCTGACCCCCACGCCCACTCACCGCGAGAACGAACAGAGCACCCGCGATTCGCCTTTTAGCGCACTCCCACTGTTGCGCCTCCGGCCACCGCTCGCCGTCACCTCGACCACCTCTGTCCACGCCCTCGCCACCATCATGACCGCAAGGACAACCCCGACCTCGGCCGCCCCTCCGTCGACACTGAACTGCACCGGATCGCCGTCGCCGACAAGAAGCCGAACACCTTCGCCGCCTCCGCTCGTCGCCGGCCTCACCCCGTCGACCCCGGACCACCGCAAGGGTACCCTCTTGTCCCCCTCGGTACCCTCTTTACGTTTTTAGTCCTAGCTAGGCCAGATAGCCCTCGCCGTCGCCGGAATCGCTCACTGTCGCGTCGCCGGAGTCGGGGAAGAAGGGGTACTTTGCCCCCCCCGACACGCATCGTGCCGGATTCAATCCCGGCCGTGCGATCCAGATCCAACGCTGGCGATTAAATCATCTGTTCGGTTTAATCCACGCCATCGGATCTGAGTGAAGCGGTACGGTGCGATCTCGTGAGTTCGTTGGTATTTAAAACCCTCGTTCAATCTCCGTCGTCCATCAAGTACCGGTTCAACGTTTAATCTCAGACGTCCACGTCATTTTAACTCCCCGCCTCGCTGGTCACCGCCCGATCGCGATCCAACGGTGGATCTTGATCCGGCGCACGCGCAGAGTGCGCGGGTGCACGGTGGACTCGGCTCACCATGGACCGACGCCTGTTTTTGGTTTAATTTAATTTCCAGAAATGCTTTTAAACTTCAAAAATTCATAGCTGGCGCATTTGAACTCTAAAAATTATCATTTCAATTCCAGAAATTTTATAATTTTATTCTCTACACATTGATTCAATAAAAACAATATGTTACTTTAGACTTCTTCATGTTTATTTAAATAGGTATTTAAATGCCATTAGGATAAAAATGTAAATTTAATTATTTAAATTTCAGTAAGTCTCATATTTATTTATTTCCTGTTAATATTCTGAGACCACTAAGTTTTCTCTGAACCATTTATTCCAAATTAAATATAAAACTTAAAGTGAGGTTATTCACAATTAAAGAGCCCTTATAAAAAGGACAATATCCCATTTAGTTAAATTTAGACATTTGTAAATAGATTTCAGAAACTTAAACAACTCGACTTTCTTTAAGATAAAACCAAATTAAACGTATGTGCTTGTTGTGTGACTTTTGGATTGTTTAATTGAATGTCACGTTTAATTTATTTATATCGAGAAGACTACGACGTCGTCGAGGAGCCGGAGTACTTTCCCGAAGTTCCTCCCTCCCCATTCACTGAACAAGGCAAGTAACCAAACTACATTTTTGAGCATATTGAACCCATGATTTATTAAACTATTGCTAAAACACATAGGGTATACATGCATTAGTCAATGGAACCCTTACACTATTTTTAATTAGGATCCCCCGACCTTGATGTGCAACCCAAGCCATGCTATCTCGCCTATCTCCTTGTCACCATATGATTAATGATATTAGCTAGTGTCCAAAGTATTGACACGATCGCTATAGGATAAAAAAATGAGTCATAGTAAAATGGTTCTACTATATGATCTCCGTTACTTCT
This sequence comes from Zizania palustris, assembly GCA_019279435.1. Lineage (NCBI taxonomy): Eukaryota > Viridiplantae > Streptophyta > Magnoliopsida > Poales > Poaceae > Zizania > Zizania palustris. The sequence goes on along the minus strand of JAAALK010000285.1, from coordinate 17,193,752 downwards.
TATACTTGGAATTCTGTTGGTGATGAGTTATGGTTGTGAGTGTATGCATGTGGGTTCCGGGTGCAAGCTAGGGCATTGGTCGGTAGCACCCGGGGCACTATAAGGACCGATCTGCGGGATCCGTTGCAATACACTTCCGTACTAACCACAAGTCTAATGGGTAAGTCCTAACTAAGGTATGAAGTGTTCCAAACCGAGGCCACCATTTGGAGATGGGTCAAGCAGCACCTGCGGGTGGCTTGTACCAATGTGGCGCAAAAGGGGTGTGACGTTATCCGGGATGCGGCCCGGCGCGCCTGCGAAACCTAGAGCGGGTGGTTATCGCTTGGAGCATTTCATGCTGAGGTTTGGCACGAGTTCCCGTGGTATGGGTCATCTCGTTTGGGATGAGTGCGTGCCTTGTGGGTACAGTAGTACATCTCTGATCAGAGTCTTAAATCTTTCGAAAAGCCGAGCCCACGGTCAAGGGCGGGTTGCGTGACATCCCACATTTAGTTCACTTTGAATATGTATGTGCATGATGGTTTGGCATGTAAGGACTGTTGTGCGAGGAGGTAAAACGTACTCCTCAAGTTAGATGATGTTGTTGATGCTCATGTTTACTTTTCCGCATGATTAAATTTGACTACACTAAATGCAATAACTGAAAATGTACTTTTCCGCAATGTTAGCCATTACCCTTCCTTGTTTATTACCCTGCATTATTACTTGCATTTGCGGTGGCTTGTTGAGTACTTTTTGTACTCATACCCGTTGGACCCCACAGAGGATGCCTACTATGAAGACGGTCTGGAGTAGCAACCCAGTCAAGCAAAGATCCCGAAGAAGGCATTCGTCATGCATTTTAATTATTTTTAATCGTTTTTATTAAACCTTGATGTAATAAATATGGTATGCGCACCATGAATATCGTTGTATGTACGTTTGTCGCATGATGAACCTCTTGTATTATTGTTTTTCTTATGAAATTCAATAATGTCTCGATTTTGATAAATCGGGGCGCCACAAGATGGTATCAGAGCCGACTTGACTATAGGAAGCCAAACAGACCCGCCTAGCCATTAGCTGCAGAAAATTATTTCTCGAAAACATACTTTATAAACTTTATTCCTCCCCTCACTTTTTCTTCAACTTGTTGTTTTGTAGATGCCTGTCTACCAAGTCCACAGCTACTGCCGCCACTTCGAGGGCTTCGTCCGAGAGCTCCAGATGATGCTCACATTCCTCGGGTTCCTCCTCGAGCCCGAATTCCAAGGAGTGTACATGGAGGAGTTTGTCGAACCCTACGACGTCTCCCTCACCGTCCACGGCTCCGGAGAGCATCTGCCATCCTACACCACCGCACTTGGAGGCCTGACGTTCAACGTCGCGTGCCAACGAGTCGCTCTCCAGGCCCTTATGGAGTTCAGGATGATCTACGATGATCGTCTTCAGAACTCGTCCTTCCGGCTTGTGCCGAAACGCACTCCCGGCGCCTACCGTAGTATCTACCTCAGAGTTCACTCCGTGCGTGATCCGGTCATGGCCCGGTAGTCGCGTCTCCTTCAAGCTATGGACGACCTCCATACCGAGGCGGTGCTTGACGCCGATGAGCACCATGAGGCATTGAGTTTCTTCGTGAAGAAACGAAGAACTTGATCCAGCAGAACGTGAGTTGCAGCGCAAGATCATGCAGCTACAGAAGGACATCGTCGAGATGGTTCCTCTCCTTCCTAGGAAGAGGAAGCCCATCCGCGAGCCCGTCCCCCGCCCCAAGCGGATCCCACCACACCCCTCCACCATCGGACCGTCTACCGCCAGCGCCCCTGCACCATGCCCCGGCCTCGTCTCCGACCCCATCATCGAGAATTTTCTCGAACCCACCATCCCTCGGGAGCCGCGTACTCGTGGTTCCAAGAGCACGGAGACCGCCTCCGGTGGCGATTAGGCGATAGGAGTCGCTATTTTAAATAAAGTAAAATTTTGTATGTGGTGCTATCCACAACGAGTGTGTTGTGGATGGAATAAAAGCTTGATTGTAATGAACAATTTTTACCACTTTGTATATATGCCTGAGCCTTATGAGGTATTTTTGATTGCATTACTGTTTAATCATCTTTTTGCCTTATAATGTCATATATTCAGAAGATGGCCGACCACCAGAACACCGGCTCCAACACGGAGAAGGAGGAAGCCGCGACGCGCCCGAGGGTGTTGTACCCAACTGGGGTGCGACAGGTCCACGTCAGTCTGGGTCGCCATCCGCCAACCACCCTACTTTGGCAGAGATGATGGCGAATCAGAACCAGCTGATCACTGCCCTCCTCACCCAGATGCAGCACCAACAGACTCAGTTGGACCGTCTGCAGAATGGGGAAGTCGCCCCTCGCGCACCAGCACCCGCACCCGCTCCCCAACTCTCGGAGTTTCTGCGCGTGCGCCCGCCCATCTTCTCAAGCACCACCAACCCGATGGAGGCCGGAGATTGGCTCCGCACCATTGGAAAGAAGCTTGACCTCCTCCCCTGCACCGACCGGGAGCGAGTGGCCTTCGCCACTCACCAGCTCCAGGGTCCCGCCGCGGAATGGTGGGACAACTACCATGAGTCCCAGCCTGAGGACCACATGGTGACATTGGCGGAGTTCACCATCGCCTTCCGTGCCGCCCACGTCCCCGCCAATGTCATCGCGGTAAAGCAGCAGGAGTTCCGCGACCTGCAGCAAGGCAGTCATACCGTCATGGAGTACCTCCATGAGTTCAACCGCCTCGCCCGCTACGCACCAGAAGAAGTGCGCACTGATGCCCTCCGCCAGGCCAAGTTCCTACGGGGACTCAAGGGTGAGCTATCCATCCAGCTCGTCGCCACCGACTACGCCGACATCCAACGGCTAGTCAATAAAGCACTCATCCAAGAGACTGAGCAGAACAGGTTGGACCTCAAGAAGAGGAAGATGATCGCCTTCAAGCATCAGCAGGCGAACTCTCAGAGGCCCCGCTTCGTCCCTCCGCCACCAGTGCTCGCCTACCATCCTCGGCCTGCCTACAGGACACCTCACGCCGCCGGTGGATCCAACACCGGGCATCCTCGCCCCGCTCCACCAGCTCCGACCGCTCAGCCGACGCCTGCCGTCAAGGCCCCGATCTTGAAGGATCGCCAAGGGAGGCCGGTCGTCTGCTTCAACTGCCGCAAGGAAGGGCACTACTCGCACCAGTGTCCTCACCCTAAGCAGCCCTAAGGCGCGGCACCCAACCAGGCGGTGCGTGCCCGCGTCAACCACATCAACGCGGAGGAAGCTCAGGAGGCTCCTGAAGTCATGCTCGGTATGTTTACTGTGAATTCCGTACCAGCCGTAATATTATTTGACTCTGGAGCAACACACTCCTTCATCTCAGAAGATTTTGTGAAAATCAACGAATTGGACGTACTCCCTCTGTCCGTCCCCATGGTGATTGCCACTCCAGGCAATAGAACCTTAGCCCGCTTATACAGCCCCAAGGTTCAGATAGAGATCCAAGGAGTATTATTCCGGGCCAAGCTAGTCCTCATAAAATGCACCGGACTCGACATCATCCTAGGAATGGATTGGCTGATGAAACACAAGGGAGTGATTGACTGTGCCAACAAGTCCGTCACAGTGACCAACCCTGAAGGCGAAGCCGTCACCTTTCGGATGGCCAGTCGCAAACCACTCGAAGCGTCCCTCCACTCGCTAGCTCTTGAAGAAGTACCCATAGTCAAGGAGTTCATGGACGTCTTCCCCGAAGACCTACCAGGAATGCCTCCCAAGCGGGACATCGAATTTAGAATCGAACTTGTCCCCGGGACCACTCCAATCTCCAAGCGCCCATACCGGATGGCCGCTAATGAACTAGACGAAGTCAAGAGCAACATCGAAGACATAGACCAGAAAGGGTACATTCGACCGAGTACCTCACCCTGGGGTGCACCGGTCATCTTCGCTATGAAGAAAGACAAGACCAAGAGGATGTCCGTGGACTATAGAGCCCTGAAGACGTAACCATCAAGAACAAGTACCCATTGCCTCGGATCGACGACCTGTTCGATCAACTGAAGGGATCCTCGGTATTTTCCAAGATTGACCTCAGGTCAGGTTATCACCAATTGAGGATTAGAGAAGAGGACATACCCAAGACTACCTTCACCTCCCTCTATGGACTCTACGAGTATACAGTGATGTCGTTCGGACTCACGAATGCCCCGACCTTTTTCATGAACATGATGAACAATGTATTCATGGAGTTCTTGGATAAGTTCATCATGGTATTCATCGACGATGTCCTCGTTTACTCCAAGACCAGGGAAGAACAAGACTCACCTCCGTCTGACCCTCGGAAAGCTAAGGGAGCAGCAACTGTACGCCAAATACAGCAAATGCGAATTTTGGTCGTCTGAGGTGAAGTTCCTTGGCAATGTTATATCTGCCGGAGGAATAGCAGTGGACCCAACCACCGTTGAGGCAGTGACCAACTGGCTGCAGCCCACGACCGTGACCGAGATCCGGAGTTTTCTCGGATTGGCCGGATACTACCGCCGGTTCATCGAGAATTTTTTGAAGATCGCCAAACCTATGACCAGACTGTTGCAGAAGGAAATAAAGTTTGAATGGACCCCCGATTGTGAAGAAAGCTTCCAGACTCTCAAGAAGAAGCTCGTGTCAGCCCCTATTCTGACTCTGCCAGACATCCGGAAAGACTTCCACGTCTACTGTGATGCCTCTCGTCAAGGATTGGGATGCGTCTTAATGCAAGAAGGGAAGGTGATATCCTACGCCTCCCGACAGCTAAGGCCGCACGAGCTGAACTACCCGACCCACGACCTGGAGTTAGCAGCCGTGGTTCATGCCTTGAAGATATGGAGACATTACCTTGTGGGGAATCGGTGTGAGGTCTTCACCGACCATAAGAGCCTCAAGTATATATTCACCCAACCAGATCTGAACCTCAGGCAAAGAAGATGGTTGGAACTGATTAAGGATTATGACTTGGGCATCCATTATCATCCAGGCAAGGCGAATGTGGTGGCAGACGCCCTTAGTCTAAAAGGGTACTGCAATGCCATCATGATTCAGGATCAAGCTCCTTTACTTTACAAGGAGATGGAAAGGCTAAATCTAGGGATCACCACCCGAGCGTACCTCGCTGCCTTGGAGTCTCGGCTGGTCTTGATAGACCAGATCCGAGAAAAGCAGAAGGAAGACCCGGACATCTTAGGGATCCAACAGAACATGCGGAAGGGTAAAGCCCCGGGATTCTCTGAGGACGAGCATGGTACCATCTGGTTCGGAAACCGGATATGCGTACCCGACCAGCCTGAGTTGAAGACTCTCATCCTTCAAGAAGCCCACGATACTCTATATTCCATTCATCCCGGGAGTACTAAGATGTATCAAGACCTGAAGGAAAAATATTTGTGGGTCAGCATGAAGAGAGAAATAGCTGAGTATGTGGCCAAGTGCGACACATGCCGGCGAGTCAAGGCAGAGCATCAGAGACCTGCCGGACTTCTTCAACCTCTCAAGGTCCCTGAATGGAAGTGGGAAGAGATAGGAATGGACTTCATCATGGGACTGCCCAGGACCCAAGCTGGTCATGATTCTATCTGGGTGATCATTGACCGACTCACCAAGGTAGCTCACTTCATCCCGGTCAAGACAACTTACACTATCGCCAAGTTGGCCGAGTTGTATATAACCCGGATCGTGTGCCTTCAAGGAGTTCCTAAGAAGATTGTATCTGACCGCGGGAGTCAGTTTACCTCCAAGTTTTGGAAGAACCTTCAAGAGGAACTCGGCACCCGGCTGAACTTTAGCACCGCCTATCATCCACAGACCGACGGTCAAACCGAAAGGGTCAATCAGATATTGGAAGATATGCTTAGAGCTTGCGCTCTAGACTTTGGCGGAATGTGGGACAAGAACTTGCCGTATGCGGAGTTCTCCTACAACAACAGCTATCAAGCCAGCCTGCAAATGTCCCCGTTCGAAGCGCTCTACGGACGTAAGTGCAGAACACCGTTGCTCTGGGATCAAACCGGAGAATCACAACTGTTTGGGACAGATATATTAAGAGAAGCCAAAGAGAAGGTCAAGATCATAAGAGACCGGTTAAAGATAGCCCAGTCCCGATAGAAGAGCTACGCCGATAACCGTCGAAGAGACCCAACCTTTGAGGAGGGAGATTACGTCTATCTCCGAGTCACTCCCCTCCGAGGCACTCAGAGGTTCAACATGAAAGGCAAGCTAGCACCCCGCTACGTCGGACCTTTTCAGATCCTCCGATGACAGGGAGAAGTGGCATATCAACTTGAACTGCCTCCATCTTTGGCAGGGGTTCATGATGTGTTCCATGTCTCTCAGCTGAAGAAGTGCCTTCGTGTGCCCACCGAGCAAGCCGACCTTCAGGAGCTCAACGTCCAAGAAGACTTGACCTACATCGAGAAACCCATCAAGATCTTGGAAACCAAGGAAAGGGTAACCAGGAGTCATGTAGTTCGCTTCTGCAAGGTTCAGTGGGACAACCACCCCGCCGAAGAAGGTACATGGGAAAAGGAAGACGAACTGAAAGCCCAATACTCCGAGTTATTCGAGTAACGTTCCAATCTCGAGGACGAGATTCCTTGTAAGGGGGATAGGTTTGTAACACCCGAAATTTTCAAAGTAATAAAAATATTATTTAATTCAATTTCTTGAATTTATTAATTTGGGAAAACACCTTAATACCCTTCTATGTCATGTTGAACTACAACATAGAGTAAATGGCCAAACCAGGGACTGAAACTTTTTGTGTATGATCCTAAGACCAAAATATATTTTTGTGAATTTTTATAAATTTTTACCAAGCTTGGAAGTAGCCCAAAATTTTAATCTATTTCCTGGAATTATTTTTATTCAGAAATGTTTTAAAACAGTAACGGGCCCCTCCCCTTGCTTTCTCTCTCTCCCGATCGGCCCAGCCAACTCCCTCCCGCGCGCTCAGACTGACACCTGGGCCACCGCTCGCCGTCGCCTCGGACCACCTCCGTCCACGCCCTCGCCACCATCATGACCGCAAGGACAACCCCGACCTCGGCCGCCCCTCCGTCGACACTGAACCTCACCAGATCGCCGTCGCCGACAAGAAGCCGAACACATTCGCCGCCTCCGCTCGTCGCCGGCCTCACCCCGTCGACCCCGGACCACCGCAAGGGTACCCTCTTGTCACCCTCGGTACCCTCTTTACGTTTTTAGTCCTAGCTAGGCCAGATAGCCCTCGCCGTCGCCGGAATCACTCACCGTTGCGTCGCCGGAGTCGGGGAAGAAGGGGTACTTTCCCCCCGACACGCGCCGTGCCGGATTCAATCCCGGCCGTGCGATCCAGATCCAACGCCGGCGATTAAATCATCTGTTCGGTTTAATCTACGCCATCGGATCTGAGTGAAGCGGTACAGTGCGATCTCATGCGTTCGTTGGTATTTAAAACCCTCGTTCAATCTCCGCCGTCCATCGCGTACCGATTCAACGTTTTAATCTCAGCCGTCCACGTCATTTTAACTCCCCCGCCTCGCCCGTTACCGCTCGATCGTGATCCAACGGTGGATCTTGATCCGGCGCACGCGCACAGTGCGCGGGTGCACGGTGGACTCGGCTCACCGTGGACCGACGCCTGTTTTGGTTTAATTTAATTTCCAGAAATGGTTTTAAACTTCAAAAATTCATAGCTGGCACATTTGAACTCTAAAAATTATCATTCCAATTCCAGAAATTTTATAATTTTATTCTCTACACATTGATTCAATAAAAACAATATGTTACTTAGACTTCTTCATTTTATTTAAATAGGTATTTAAATGCCATTAAGATAAAAATGTAAATTTAATTATTTAAATTTCAGTAAGTCTCATATTTAATTATTTCCTGTTAATATGCTGAGACCACTAAGTATTCTCTGAACCATTTATTCCAAATTAAATATAAAACTTAAAGTGAGGTTATTCACAATTAAAGACCCCTTATAAAAAGGACAATATCCCATTTAGTTAAATTTAGAGATTTGTAAAATAGATTTCAGAAACTTAAACAACTCGACTTTCTTTAAGATAAAACCAAATTAAACGTATGTGCTTGTTGTGTGACTTTTGGATTGTTTAATTGAATGTCACGTTTAATTTATTTATATCGAGAAGACTACGACGCCGTCGAGGAGCCGAAGTACTTTCCCGAAGTTCCTCCCTCCCCATTCGCTGAACAAGGCAAGTCACCAAACGACATTTTTGAGCATATTGAACCCATGATTTATTAAACTATTGCTAAAACACATAGGGTATACATGCATTAGTCAAATGGAACCCTTACACTATACTTAATTAGGATCCCCCGACCTTGATGTGCAACCCAAGCCATGCTATCTCGCCTATCTCCTTGTCACCATATGATTAATGATATTAGCTAGTGTCCAAAGTATTGACACGATCGCTATAGGATAAAAAAATGAGTCGTAGTAAAATGGTTCTACTATATGATCCCCGTTACTTCTTATCCTTAGAATTCTGTTGGTGATGAGTTATGGTTGTGAGTGTATGCATGGTGGGTTCCGGGTGCAAGCTAGGGCATTGGTCAGTAGCACCCGGGGCACTATAAGGACCGGTCTGCGGGATCCGTTGCAATACACTTCCGTACTAACCACAAGTCTAATGGGTAAGTCCTAACTAAGGTATGATGTGTTCCAAACCGAGGCCACCATTTGGAGATGGGTCAAGCAGCATCTGCGGGTGGCTTGTACCAATGTGGCGCAAAAGGGGGTGCGACGTTAGCCGGGATGCGGCCCGGCGCGCCGGCGAAACCTAGAGCGGGTGGTTATCGCTTGGAGCATTTCATGCTGAGGTTTTGGCACGAGTTCCCATGGTATGGGTCATCTCGTTTGGGATGAGTGCGTGCCTTGTGGGTACAGTAGTACATCTCTGATCAGAGTCTTAAATCTTTTCGAAAAGCCGAGCCCACGGTCAAGGGCGGTTTGCGTGACATCCCACAGTTAGTTCACTTTGAATATTTATGTGCATGATGGTTTTGACATGTAAGGACTGTTGTGCGAGGAGGTAAAACGTACTCCTCGAGTTAGATGATGTTGTTGATGCTCATGTTTACTTTTCCGCATGATTAAATTTGACTACACTAAATGCAATAACTGAAAATGTACTTTTCCGCAATGTTAGCCATTACCCTTCCTTGTTTATTACCCTGCATTATTACTTGCATTTGCGGTGGCTTGTTGAGTACTTTTTGTACTCATACCCGTTGGACCCCACAGAGGATGCCTACTATGAAGACGGTCTGGAGTAGCGACTCAGTCAAGCAAAGATCCTGAAGAAGGCGTTCGTCATGCATTTTAATTATTTTTATCGTTTTTATTAAACCTTGATGTAATAAATATGGTCTGCGTACCATGAATACCGTCGTATGTACGTTTGTCGCATGATGAACCTCTTGTATTATTGTTTTTATTCTGAAATTCAATAATGTCTCGATTTTGATAAATCGGGGCGCCACACTCATCATCCAGACCAAAACCACCCTTGGTTTCACATCGACCCCAACTCCTATGCTCCAAGGCCCAAAACCGTTTTGATAGCTTTGTCAAGTGAACCAACCCTATGGGTGCAGAAGTCCGACTTCCACCCCAACTGGTCGAGATAAAAGATAGCACCCTGCTTTGGCAGACCCACTATCGATGAGCACGAACTCTGGTGGGTGCAGCTATTGGGAATAGCATCAACACTTAATTTTTTGAAGGAAAACTACTCCATGCAAGAATAGAATAACAGGAACATAAGAAAGCATCACAGGCAATCATATTAACTGTGACATAGCATGACCTTCTTCACATGGCGATCTCCATCTCCATGGCTTCCATCATTGAGTGTGCGCTCTCGGCCTCCATGAAGAGTAATAGTACATCTCGCATAGGCTATAATAATTACATGGGACGAAGAACCGTGGAAATGACCTGCAAGACGCAATGAATTTTACATCAGCCTTGGGTTGTAAATAACCATGACATGCAGGCGATATTTAATTTACATTCATTGCATTCATCTCATACATCACATTTTAAGCAAGGCCATGCCAGTCACGACATTCTCTACAAAACAAAGTTAAGGCAAGAAATCTACAAATGATTGGATTTTGGATCTGAAAAACCTGAGTCAGCAAGCTCGGTTTTCAAAATCGCTCGGGTCGGAACTTCTGATTTGGCATCGGAACTTCTGATCAATATCGGAATCCCGCGTCGCAACAATTGTCTTCTTTATCGAATCATTGTTCGATATCGGAACATCCGATCACTACCGGAAATTTCGATCTGCCATCAGAACTTATGATCACATCAGAACTTTCGATCTGCCGCGAATAGAAACAGATCTAATCTATTTTTCCACCATGTATATCCATACATGAGGGATCTAGATTGAACACTATGCACATAGGCTTTGATACTGTTGGACCGGAAATAGCGACCAGAGGGGGGGGTGAATGGGAGCTTTTAAAATTTCGGGCTAAAAACTAGCCTTCGGTTTTGATTCTGTCTTCTGCGGAACAGGCTTCGAACACTACCTTCGAAGGTCTGGTTCGGAGGTGCTTTGACAACTCCGAACACAGGCTTCGCAGGACCAAAAGTTCGAAGCCAAGAAGACTTCGCTCCACTTACAACCCTCGAAAATCTACTCTGCTAAGTCAGTGCAGGCTCCGCACACAGGGTGCTTCGAGCAGGCTTCGCACTTCACCCTTCGCAAGAGAGGACTACCCTCTGCGGACTTCGACCAAGTACTTGGCAGCAGCAACTGGTGCTGGGCTTCGTACTGCAAAGGTCTAAACGCACACTACGAGGACTTCGCTAAGGTCTTCGACACAAGAAGCAAAACGAGCTTCGATCAGGGCTTCGCTAGTAAGCTGTGAGGTCTAGCCTCAAGTTACACAGAGCGAACGCGCACTGAAAAACACACTTCGCACAAAAACACCCTTCGCCTATACAGGCTTCGGTGCACTACAATTAGCGAGGTATGCAAAGGGAGCTCAAGCAAAAAGAACACAGAAGCAGGGCTTCGCCGGTTGAACAAGGAACACAATAAAATTGAACTCTGGATGAATACAACGAAGTGTGGCTAGTACAGGAGCTCAATAGTAAATGCTCAAAGTGTTAAATGTTACCTACCGAGCCCCCATATTTATAGCCCACAGTTCACCCAAAGGAATTGACTACTTTACCCCTAGGGTTTACATTGGTTTTGTCTCTACAGAACTAAGGGGTACAAAAGGTAGTCAACTTTATTGGAGGCTTCTCTGTCAGCCTTTGCAGAGGGGACAGCGCCAGCTTTTTGCAGAGCAGACACTGTCAGACTTGCAGCCTTTGACCTTTCTGAAGCCCCCTTCGCACGCGAGGGGTGCGATAGCTTCGGTGAGAAGCCTTGAGCCAGATGGCCTTCGCTTCACCGAAGTCAACCTTCGATACAGTGACGGTTTTGAGCCGAAGCCGTCAAAGCCCTTGGGCCTTCGCACCAACACCTCCGGAGTGGACCACCACGGCTTCGCAGCTTTCTCCCAGCTCGAACTCCGTCAGTCCGTGTACCGAAGCCATGCAGGCCAAAGTACCACAAGACAACCACACTCCGAAGCGCCCACCTTTGGAGTACCACCCTTCGAAGTCCCTCCTTCGTCCAAGGCCTCCGCACGAAGCATTCCATGAGCACTTTGTCGCAGTGTCTCTCCCGAGCACACTCCTCGACGAGCCTCACCCGGACCATGCCTTCGATGCGCCTCGACTTCTGAGACCTTCGTCGGGCACCTTCGAATGTCTCCCTCCGGAGCACACTTCGAACGCCTTGCCTCCGCAGAGGACTTGATCCACCATACTCCGAAGTCACTCCATCCGGAGTACCTTCGAAGTGCCTCGCCTCCGAGGACTTTGTCTCGGAGTACATTCAGCCGGAGCCACGCTCCGCACTCTCTGCCTTCGCTTGGCGCACCTCGACCCGAGGACCGACCCGGACCCCCTTCGCAGCCACCGTGATGTATCTCCCCGCTCCCCTAGCATCAAGCCTCCCGCTTGACCCAGGTTCACCTGTCGCGAACCTGTCCGTCGCCTCCGAAGTCCCTGCGCACCACAGAAGAGCAGACAAGTGTATCCAGTACTCCGGAGACCTCTCCGGGTTAGCAACCTCCGGCACACACTCCGGTGTACCGCCCAAAGTACCGAAGCCTTCGGTACACACCCAGTCATCGTGTACTGTCGGACCCCTCCGACGAGCACACTCCGCTGCCACAGCTGCAGCAACCAAACCACCGAACACCCTTCAGTGAAACCACCTCCGAACACCCTTCGGAGGTCCAACCTCCGAACCCCCTTCGGAGGTACCCCTTCGAACCAGAGGGTAAAAGCCTGTCAATAACTCATCACAAACACCGAAACCAACCCTTGGTTTCTCAATCTCCCCCTTGATGAGTGCATTGACAACCAACTTTAAGTCCAAGAAAAATTAAAAGACTTTCAGCACACAAGTGACCATAAAAACTCAGAAAAGAGCCAAATCATGTCACTTGATAAAAGAATTTTCCTCCCCCTTTTTCAAATAAAAACTCCTTCGGCAAATCTCCCCCTGAGTTAATTTTCCCCCTTTTTGCAACAAAGAACCTTCTCCCCCTTTATGTCAAATTGTCTCCCCCTTTGGAAATTATACCCCCTTTCGGCAGAGAACGTAGCAAGTCTCTCCCCCTTTGGCAATGCAAGCATCAAGGAGCATGAAAAAGATGCATAGCGTGGAAATGAGCAGAATTGCAAAGACATATAAAGCAAAAATATGCCAATTTAATACCAAGTATCATGTGCTCAGCTCAGTCTAACAGTCTTTGAAACAAGATGATGGCATGCGATTTTGTCATTTTGAAATAAAAGCATCACCACTCAATCAAGGGAACTAGACAGGTGAAAGCAAGAATTGCACAAAGCTAGCAAGTTCTACTTTAGACAGACAAGTCCAGTTCAAGTGGAGCATTAACAGCAAACTTGATAATCAATGAATTTTGTTGTTCTTTTTATAATGCCAGGGGTTATTTGTTTGTCCACCTTATACTGACCAATCAAGCCAAGCCTAGGCATGAAAGCCATCTGAAGATTAAGGCGGTGATTTTGGCATACACTCCACTATCCCAGTTCAGACCAATGTGCAATGGTAACCAGTCTAGAATAGAGTAGTGCGACAAACAAACCCACCTGGATCTTTTCATTTAAAGCATGTAAATCATGGATGTTTGATTTTGATATTAAGTGAACAAATTTGATTGGCACTTTATGAATATCCATGAAAATGTAGAACAATTTTTCAAGTTGCAATTGTTAGCATCCAGAGAAAAGTATCTTGCTATCAAGCAGATAAAAGATAGCTAAAGCAGCCTTGCCTCAACAAGCTAGTTTCAAGACTAAGTAGTGAGCATGTTTTGATTTTTGAAGGTAAACAACATGCACAAAAATGTTCCCGACATATTAAATAGAGCTGAGCTGTCATGATTACATGATTTAAAATCAGGCATACAAGTGCAAAAGATGTAAACGCAATTTCGCACACAGTGAGCATATGCAAGATAATTAAAATCAGCTCCCCCTCACAAAATGCCGTAAGGATGACAAATACCAAGTTCCCCACGCAAGTAGGCAAATCGAGAAGCATCGAGGGGTTTTGTGAAAATGTCGGCAAGCTGGTGTTGGGTATCAACATATTGAAGTTCAATATCACCCTTCTCATTGTGATCTCTGAGAAAATGATACCGCACATCAATGTGTTTGGTTCTGGAATGCTGAACCGGGTTATTTGCAATACAAATGGCACTGGTGTTATCATAGAAAAGTGGAACACTCTTATAATCTAACCCGAAATCCCGCAAAGTGGATGCCATCCACAAGATCTGAGAGCAATAGCTAGCTGCAGCAACATATTCGGCCTCAGCCACCGATTGTGCAACACTAGACTGTTTGCGGGAAGACCAGCAAACCAGTGAAGTACCCAGAAAATGACAAGTACCAGAGGTACTCTTCCTATCAATTCTACACCCAGCAAAATCCGCATCGGAATAACCTCGAAGACATAAAGATGAAGATGCTGAATACCATATGCCAAATTCGAGGGTATGTTTGAGATACCTGAGTATGCGTTTTACCGCTTGGCGGTGCGAAGCTCGTGGTGAAGCCTCAAAAAGAGCGCACAGACACACAGCGAAGTGTATGTCAGGCCTCGTAGAAGTCAAGTAGAGGAGGGAGCTGATCATGCTTCGAAACTCCTTCTGATCCACGGCTTCTCCATCTTCGTCAGGATCCAATGCTACAGATGTAGCCATTGGAGTGGCGAGGGGCTTCGCATCTGCCATGTCAAATTTCTTGAGCAGGTCCTTGGTGTACTTCGTCTGGTGGACAAAAGTACCTTGTTTGCTTTGCTTGATTTGCAAACCAAGGAAAAAGGTGAGTTCACCCATCATTGACATTTCAAATTCCCTGCTCATGGTATCTGCAAACTCGGCAACCAAAGCATGAGAAGAGCCACCAAAGATGATATCATCCACATAAATTTGAACTAGGAGGAAATCTTTGCCATGCTTGAGAGTAAACAGTGTTTTATCAACAGAGCCCATCAAATACCGTCGCTCAAGCAAAAAGACTTAAGTCTATCATACGAAGCCCGAGGGGCCTGCTTGAGTCCATAAAGAGCCTTGTGAAGTTTAAGGACTTTATGTGGGTACTTGGGGTTTTCAAAACCAGGGGGTTGTTTTACATAAACATCTTCACCTATGAAGCCATTAAGAAAAGCACTTTTGACATCCATTTGATAGAGTTTGAATCCCCGGGATGTCGCAAAGGCAAGCAAAATCCTAATGGCCTCAAGGCGAGCAACAGGTGCAAAAGTTTCAGTAAAATCAATCCCTTCTAGTTGAGAAAAACCCTGAGCTACAAGTCTAGCCTTGTTTCTAACTATAGTTCCATCCTCCCCTTGTTTATTTTGAAAATCCATTTTGTTCCAATGAAATGAACATTTGGTGGAGGATCAACTAATGACCAGACTTGATTTCTCTCAAAATTTTCAAGTTCCTCATGCATGGCATTGATCTAACTAGAATCAGAAAGTGCATGACTAACATCTAAAGGCTCGAAAGAAGCAACTAAAGTGGAATTAATGAAATGAGCATGAGAACGTGTTACCCTTTGATCAAGCTCACCAATGATCTGCTCGGGAGGGTGCATCCTTTGAACATGGTGTGGAGCCTCGCGCCGGGATGCAGTCTCCCCCTCAACTTGTGCGTTGGAGTGGTCCAAGATGACCGATGTTGAGGTAGTCGCTTCGGGACCTCGTGCCGAAGTGGTCGAAGCGGGGTCGGCTTCGGGGGTTGATGTCGAGGGTAGCAGGGGTTCATCCTCGAATTCTCCGGGATCTTCTTCTTCGAAGATGGTCTGTTCCATGTCGTGTTCATTTGCCTGTTCAAATGCAGAACTAACAAAGGGGTTTGATTCATCAAAAGTCACATCACATGACTCGATGACAGTGTTAGTCTCTAAATTATAAACATGATAAGAATGACCATGTGTTGTGTAACCCAAAAAGATCATGTCAGAAGATCGCGACTCAAACTTATCCAAATTACCACGTTTTAGGATGAAGCAGCGACAACCAAAAACTCGAAGATGAGTAACCTTGGGCTGTCTCCCAAAACGCAGCTCATAAGATGTCAAGTTTAAAATTGAGCGCAAGAAAATACGGTTTGAGATGTAACATGCAGTGTTCATGGCCTCAGCCCAGAATTTTCTAGGAGTCCTATGCTCATCAAGCATCGTCCTAGCCATCTCAACCAAAGTGATGTTCTTCCTCTCAACAACACCGTTTTGTTGAGGAACCCGCGGAGCAGAGAATTGATGTTCTATGCCATGCTCCATGCAAAAGTCAACAAAGAGACTATTTTTGAACTCGGTGCCATTATCACTTCGAATGAATTTCAATGCACCTGGGAGTTCAGTAAAAAGTCTCAAAGCCAAGCTCCGAAAGTGTGAAAACACTTCATCCTTGCTGGCAAGAAAGAAGACCCAAGAGTAGCGAGAGAAATCGTCGACAATAACTAATACATACCACTTGCCGCCTAAAGAACTAACCCGAGAGGGACCTACAGTGTCCATATGGAGAAGTTCTCCGGGTTGTTCAGTCATCACTGTGGTGACTGGCGAATGCGAAGCGGCAATCATTTTTCCATGTCGACAAGGAGCGCAAACTAAATTCTTCTCAAACTTGAGCTTGGGCAATCCTCGGATCAGACCTAGGGCGCTCAGACGAGCGAGCAACTCAAAGCTCATATGCCCCAGTCTCCTATGCCACTTCCAAAGCTCAGAAGTCGAATGTGCAACAAGAAAATGAGAAGAACCAGACGACTCTGAAAAATCAGCTCCAAAAACTCTCCCAACTCTAAAGATCTTACACACCACAACACCATCAGAATTGAGCACTTGCGAAGTATCGCGATGAAATCGCACTTCGAAGCCCTCATCAAGCAACTGAGATACAGACAGCAAATTGTATCCCAGATTTTCAACCAAAGCAACATCTTTGAGAGTAAAATTCGAGTTAATTCTTACCACACCTTTACCTTTCACTCTACTCCTTCGATTGTTTCCGAAGGTGATATGTTCCCTTTGCTTGGTTGTGGTGAGGCTGGAGAACCATGCTGCATCTCCGGTCATGTGGCGCGAACAACCGGAGTCCATGATCCACGTGCCCTCCAAGCCTCGATCTGTTGCCTACACATGATAAGATATCTCGATCGCTCAATGCTGGGGTGAGTGAAAAAATGACGAGGCATCCAGCAATGAGTGACACGAGTAGTAGGCACAGTAAAAGTAGACGGTCTATGCACATGATAATCTGAATGATGCAAAGTGCGAGGTCTACCTACATGCAGTGATCGAAAAGCATGACGAGGTCTCCTACTCTGACGAGGTACAAAGCTACTCGCCCGAGGTCTAACACCATATGGAACATGGTGAACACCTCGAGGAGCAAAACCTCTCCGAGAAGCACGAGGAGCCTCAAAAACAGGACGAGAGTAGAACACAGACTCATGCATACCTAAAGATGGGTAATGCATGTCCTGGTAAGTCATCGCCTGAGCGCGTCGCTCATCCTTGATGCGACGAAAACAGAACCCAACCAAATGACCCGCCCGCTGACAGTAAGAACAATGAAACACTCTCCTAGGGGCGCTCTCATGGGTGACAGGAGCAACTCTGACAGGCTCCTTGGGCTTCTGCTGAGTGGTTTTCTTGGGAGGATTTTTCTTGGCAGGAGGTGTGGTTTTCTTTGGTGGTTGGGTAGGCTTTTTAGTTGATGGGGTGTCTAACAGAGCTCTCTCTTTCTCTAGGGTAGTGGGAGAGGTAAAAACAGTTTTGGTCTTACTGTCTGACGGAATCCTCTCAAAACCCAAACCTAGAGCTACCCTTGCTCTGTCAGCACACAACTTGGTCTTGGCCAAGAGCAAATCCATCCTACCCTTTCCCTCAGTGCATTTATTAACCACAGAAAGAAGGTATTCATTTTTAGTCATAAGGTTCTCAGCTCGCTCTCTAACAGTGCCTAGCTGGTCCTTAAGGGTAATGCAAGTGTCACAAACTGGTTGCACATCCTTAGAACTACCGGCCCTCTCCAATCTAGCCTCTAAATCATGAACATGTTTATCCCGTAAATTAATGCTCTCGCGTAATAAATAACAGTTCATGCAATCAATAACATCATGAGGTCTAGAATCCACCTCCAAAAGCTGCTTCTGTGCAGTCTTAAGCTCAGAAAGAGTTTGAGCATGAACAGCACGCAACTGAGCAAGCTCACTCATGACAGTTGTACAAGAATCACATTCAGCATCATAAACTTTAGACTTAAGCATGGCATATTCAGTAGAAATAGATTCTAGCCTAAGTCTAAGGTCTTTTCTTTCTCTAGCTGGTTGCACAAGTAATCTATCCTGACCAAGAACTACATCATTCAGCTCATCTAATTTAATTAATAGCTGGTCAGATGATAGTGGTACCTCAGATGAGTCAAGCTCATCGCCGCTGTGATCGCTGTTGGCCATGAAGCAAAGGCCGGTGAAGTCTCGTCCCTTCTTGTCCTCCTTCCTTGGGGACTCCTCCTCCTCAGAGCTCGACTCCTCAGTTGAGGAAGTGTTGATGTCGCTGAGAGCAGCAACAAAAGCTCTAGAAGTGGCTTTGGCTACTTTCTTAGCCATTTTGCCGCGCTTGCCCTTCACGAAGGGTTTCCTCTCCTTCTTGTGGTATTTGGGGCGCTCACTCTCATCTCTCTTTTTGAGCTTGGGGCAATTTGCCTTGATATGAGAAGTGTCGCCACATTCAAAGCAACCACTAAAACCACTTCTCCTCTGATCCCGTCTCTCATGATAAAAACGAGTGAACCTCCGGGCAATGAGAGCAAGCTCATCATCATCTAGAGTGTCCACCTGTTCCTTTGTGACGGAGACCAGGGAGGACAAAGCAAAACCATCTGCAAGAACACAAGTACTAGATGTGCTTGGTTCTGCAGCGGTGCCACGGGTAGTGCTAGAAACCAGTGCCAATGGCTGTGGCAAAGAGCTTCTGTGCACAACAAGAGATGCCTTGGCAATCTCTGTGGACTTCAGCTTGCTAAAGTCATCACAGGTCAATGTGTCATAACCTGCAGACTCCTCAATGCTGGATATCTTCACTTCCCATATGCTACGATCAAGAGCATAGAGAAGCTTGATAGCCCTATCATGATCATTGTAAGCAAGCGTCCCGTTGGATCACAAGTTACTCACTGTTGCATCAAAGCGAGAAAACATGGCATCTATAGATTCACCAGGTGCCTGCACAAACAGCTGATACTGTTGATTGTATGTGCTTTGGCGCCTGGCCTTGATCTGTGTAGAGCCCTCATGAAAAATAGTGAGTGTTGTCCAAATTTCCCTAGCAGTCCTAAGGTGCTGCACCCTATCAAACTCACTCCGGCTCAAACCAATGAACAGTATATTCCTAGCCTTGGAGTTGGCATTATACTGATCTTTTTCTGTTTGAGTGGTGCGAGTATCAGGGATGGAGTATTGTGAGTCCACAATCTCCCAAATTGCATTTCCTTGGCTTAACAAGTAAGCATCCATGCGCACCTTTCAGTATGCAAAGTCTGTCCCATCGAACAGAGGAATTTTACTGCCTCTATCCATGTCGCCAACAGATCACAAAACCGGTTAAGGTCAACTGGTGATCTTAACCCGCTCTGATACCAATTGTTGGACCGGAAACGGCGACCAGAGGGGGGGTGAATGGGAGCTTTTAAAATTTCGGGCTAAAAACTAGCCTTCGGTTTTGATTCTGTCTTCTGCGGAACAGGCTTCGAACACTACCTTCGAAGGTCTGGTTCGGAGGTGCTTTGACAACTCCGAACACAGGCTTCGCAGGACCAAAAGTTCGAAGCCAAGAAGACTTCACTCCACTTACAACCCTCGAAAATCTACTCTGCTAAGTCAGTGCAGGCTCCGCACACAGGGTGCTTCGAGCAGACTTCGCACTTCACCCTTCGCAAGAGAGTACTTGGCAGCAGCAACTGGTGCTGGGCTTCGTACTGCAAAGGTCTAAACGCACACTACGAGGACTTCGCTAAGGGCTTCGACACAAGAAGCAAAATGGGCTTCGATCAGGGCTTCGCTAGTAAGCTGTGAGGTCTAGCCTCAAGTTACACAGAGCGAACGCGCACTGAAAAACACACTTCGCACAAAAACACCCTTCGCCTATACAGGCTTCGGTGCACTACAACTAGCGAGGTATGCAAAGCGAGCTCAAGCAAAAAGCACACAGAAGCAGGGCTTCGCCGCTTGAACAAGGAACACAATAAAATTGAACTCTGGATGAATACAACGAAGTGTGGCTAGTACAGGAGCTCAATAGTAAATGCTCAAAGTGTTAAATGTTACCTACCGAGCCCCCATATTTATAGCCCACATTTCACCCAAAGGAATTGACTACTTTACCCCTAGGGTTTACATTGGTTTTGTCTCTACAGAACTAAGGGGTACAAAAGGTAGTCAACTTTATTGGAGGCTTCTCTGTCAGCCTTTGCAGAGGGGACAGCGCCAGCTTTTTGCAGAGCAGACACTGTCAGACTTGCAGCCTTTGACCTTTCTGAAGCCCCCTTCGCACGCGAGGGGTGCGATAGCTTCGGTGAGAAGCCTTGAGCCAGATGGCCTTCGCTTCACCGAAGTCAACCTTCGATACAGTGACGGTTTTGAGCCGAAGCCGTCAAAGCCCTTGGGCCTTCGCACCAACACCTCCAGAGTGGACCACCACGACTTCGCAGCTTCCTCCCAGCTCGAACTCCGTCAGTCCGTGTACCGAAGCCATGCAGGCCAAAGTACCACAAGACAACCACACTCCGAAGCCCCCACCTTCGGAGTACCACCCTTCGAAGTCCCTCCTTCATCCAAGGCCTCCGCACGAAGAATTCCATGAGCACTTCGTCGCAGTGTCTCTCCCCGAGCACACTCCTCGACGAGCCTCACCCGGACCATGCCTTCGATGCGCCTCGACTTCTGAGACCTTCGTCGGGCACCTTCGAATGTCTCCCTCCGGAGCACACTTCGAACGCCTTGCCTCCGCAGAGGACTTGATCCACCATACTCCGAAGTCACTCCATCCGGAGTACCTTCGAAGTGCCTCGCCTCCGAGGACTTTGTCTCGGAGTACCTTCAGCCAGAGCCACGCTCTGCACTCTCTGCCTTCGCCTGGCGCACCTCGACCCAAGGACCGTCCCGGACCCCCTTCGCAGCCACCGTGACGGAGCTCCCCGCTCCCCTGGCATCAAGCCTCCCGCTTGACCCAGGTTCACCTGCCGCGAACCTGTCCGTCGCCTCCGAAGTCCCTGTTCACCACAGAAGAGCAGACAAGTGTATCCAGTACTCCGGAGACCTCTCCGGGTTAGCAACCTCCGGCACACACTCCGGTGTACCGCCCAAAGTACCGAAGCCTTCGGTACACACCCAGTCATCGTGTACTGTCGGACCCCTCCGACGAGCACACTCCGCTGCCACAGCTGCAGCAACCAAACCACCGAACACACTTCGGTGAAACCACCTCCGAACACCCTTCGGAGGTCCAACCTCCGAACCCCCTTCGGAGGTACCCCTTCGAACCAGAGGGTAAAGCCTGTCAATCACTCATCACAAACACCGAAACCAACCCTTCAGATACCACTGTTGGGGAATAGGGGAGCTACGCTAGCCGGCAAATTCAAAATATCTACCATATGGCCCTAGGCTCATGTGCGTGTGAGATCATAGATCAGTACCTTCTAGAACAAGATGTGCTAGGTGCAGCGGAAGAAGATGTTGGAGAAGTGCATCTAGCCTCTCCTTGCTTCGTCCTTGCCGTCCTTCGCTGATCTGATCGATGAAGATGATATAGTCATTCACATGTAGACATTCACGAGTGTCACTATTGGAGCAATGCCTCCAAGGAGTCCACACATACAGGGATGGAGTACCTCCCACGGCAGCGTGCTAGCACCGCACGTGAGAGACGGGGATCCTTGACCTTAACGTTTGAGATCAAGATGGGGGAGGTGAGAACTCTTGGGTGGCTAGGTCTCCTCTCCTTATATAGGGTTGAGGGCCCCTGGGTCGTGCTTATTCCGAAACCCTAAAAACCGTAACAGATCTAATCTGTTATCGCCCACCTCGGAACTTCCGATACCATATCAGAACTTCCGATCAGTACAAAATTCCTTGATTCCGAATCGGAACTTCTGTCTCGTTAGAACTTTCAATACCATATCAGACCTTCTGAAGCAAGAATTGCTCTCTGTATCGAGACCAGAAAATAACCGGAACTTCCGATACTTACTATCGGAACTTCCGATCCATGGAATTTTCTTGGGCACATCCTTCATTAGGTGTCGATGTCTTAGTCTCCTGGCTTGTCGAATAATGCTGGCTAGGGCGTCAGCACTAGCTACACCATCGCCTCAGCCTACTCACCTTCACTATCGGGACAACCCGATATCCCATAGGGAGGAAAAATACCATGTTTACCCCTGCATCTTCCGTGTCATCCTGATCGGCCTTCTCATTAATCTGCCATTCACTATTGACTTTCTTAGGCCAATCAACCTCATAGTCATGTTTCGATCCATTCAGCTCCTTCTGTCATAGCCGTTGCACCCTTCTCTTCTAGATTTTCGTTAAAATTCCACTTGGGCAACTCCGTGGATTACTTACTATCGTTTTACCAACGGCCGATTGGTCACCATTCTTAGTATTAATGGGACCGAGCCTTTCGTACACCAATGTTTTTCGTGGTGATGGCCTTTGACAAATGCTTGACTTTTCCCGAACATGTGATCTTCCTCTGTTGCTGTGAGCCCCCCGGACATGTCCCCACTCTCCTGTGCCATCACTACATTTAGGCAGGTGTCCATCGATGGCAGGTGCACCCCTTCATTCTAGCAGAACCTCAAGAATTCATAGTTCCAGTGGGGGTTAAACCAGGGGTGGTTTCGGTCATCTCCATAATCTACTTCTTCCCTGGTTCTTCTTTTATATTTATTGACTAGGATCGACAAAGTGAGACAATCCTTGCTGGTACGCTAGTCTCATTCTACACGTCGGTCATCAGGATGTCGTGCATGCACCATGTTGACCGGGAAAGGATGTCTGTCGATGTTCATTGGACTTTTTGTATCGTTGAACTTATTTCGGTCTTGCTCTACAGCCGACTAGATCTGCTGCTTGAATACTTGGAACTCATTGGTGTGGTGCAATGGAGAACTGTGACACTTGCAATATTTCTTCTTCTTCAGCTCATCAACAGATGGTATCACGTGGTTAGGTGGCAGCTAAATATATTTCTCCTTGAGCAGTAGGTAAAATATCCTATCAACTTTATTAATGTCAAAGTTGTATTTCTCTTCTTCGTCTGATGCCTTCACCTAGGGGCATGCGACCGCCTTCTTATTTTTGGACCATTTGGCTAACCTGACTTCTACATTAGTCTCATTGTCTTCGTGGAAATCCGATACGGGTGGCCACGGGTTGAGGCATCGGTATACCTCTCTCGAGGCCATACACACCATGTGGAGGGTCATGTATCCCTACCCCTTGAAGCATAGGAGTCAGTGGTTAAACCGTGTTATTTCTTTTCAGACCAAATGAAACGTTCGGTGGTTCTTGCCTCATCGGCCCTTGTGGCTGTGGCGCTGACCGAGTGTGTTGTGGATTCTGTAGTAGACAGAGATGATTGACAAGGAAGTATACTGGACCTTGCACCGACTTGTGACATCAACAACGCTCTCCACTCCGCTCTCATCAATCAGTTTGAGGTGTTAGTCAACACCTTGCACGGGTTGATCAAGAAGACCGTTGATGGCCTCTTAAAAACTATTTCGAGGGTTTCAGTCTATTGGACAATCTCTCTGGTCAACGTTTACTTTGGCAATTGGTTTCTATAGATGGGGCTAGATCGGATCAAGCCAAAGGACTCGAGGCACAACTTCTAGTAGTTATCTGCGTGCTCCTGCACCTCTACTCTCTGCTGGTCAATCAATGCTTCCAAGGTGATTGAGATGATGTTACTATTGTTGAGTTCATCCACCACGGTTGAGCCGTATGAAGGTTTTCCCACTAGGTGTGCCAAAGAGCGTGTTGGTGTCATTTTTGGTCACAAGTGTGGCCTGGTAGATCTACTTAACTCTGGTGCAAGTCCAAAATTCTCATGGTTCTGAGTGTGGCAATCAGTTTGACACTGTATCTAATAAGGTATAGAAAATCATTAGTAGCAACACCTATCGGCCATTGAGCCGATGGACACGATACGCACCGATACGCGCATATCAGCGAAAGGCCATCGAGAGAGATTAGGCAATCGGCTGATATGCGACGCTTGCATCATTGGATAGATGGTAGTGAAAGCAGGGCGGTATACGCTCGAGCTGATCGGCAATCCCCGATGCCAATGACATGCAACGTGGAATTAAAAGGTAACCTATCAACTTGTACTCTCATAGAATCTAAATTTAGTATACTAGAGAATGTTTCCATACTATTAAGTCACCATGACAGCAAGATCGGACCTAACTAAGATAGTTGCTAAATCACAAATGACTAACAATCTTTCAACACATCGAGCATACTTTATTCAGATGAATGATGTTCAACATAAACCAAACACAATAGATCAAGATATCGAACTTAACCGATGAAGCCTTGAACTACAGTATCTAATCTACATTGATTTAAGAGATCGTGATGATGCAGCCTCAAACCTAGCTAGTACACCGAGATAAACTAGTGATTATACCGACCGCACCGGCGTCACAAGAGATCAAACCAATGCAGCCTTGAACGACACCAACTTAGTCGATACAAACATTGGGGTGACGGGACTCACCTCTTCGCGAGAGATCAAACGATGCATCCTAGCTCTAAGTGCTAAGTCCCACCGGGATTAACCTTGAATAAACAAGGGTGGTGATGTGGTGAGAGTAGTTTTGTGGTTGTAGTTGTGTGTTTCTAATCTACCTACTAGATACATATTTATAGTCCAAAGATTTGCTATCCACTACGATTGTAATTGATTTTATTTTCATCTCCATATTCATCTCTATCGGCTCCTCCGTATATGGTCACATACAACAGATGGACTCCTTTGACCAACTTTGACCGGACCTCTTTGACTTTACTGACCATACTAGGTCCTTACTGGGCTTGGGCCTTAACCAAATTTTGCCCTAAATAGGTTTATACCTGCCAATATAGCATTCTTGGCTATGAAGAAAAGTCATGTATATATAATTTTGTCACAAAAGTCATGTCTTCTTTGGGTATGATGATTTTTCTTAGCTTTAATGATGCACAATAATTTTTCATCATTAAATTAAACCCGTAATTTCAAAACATCATAAGCATCGTGATTTTATGATGAATAGCTCCGTTGTCACTCCATATTTATCATATAAGCTTATATCTCTTGTAGTGACATATTGCACCATCTGCCAATTCCTATGGTGTAGATACCAACTAGTATATAGACACTGGAGTAATAGATCACATCATAGGATAATTGGAGAAGCTCACCATGAAAAGTGAATACAACGGAAATGAACAGCTACTAGTGGAGTATGTATGGATATAAGTCTAATTAGTCATACTATTGTTCATACATCTAGTAATCATGATATTCATCTTAGAAATATCTTGTATGTCCCTCAAGCAAAGAGAAGTCTTATTTCAGTTCATCTGTTGGTGAATGATAACTCTATTTTCATTGTGCTTCATCCAGATTACTTTAGCATGATGGCATAGTCGATTAGGTCAACCATTGTCATCTACTATTAAACAAGTTACAGAGAAAATACTTTACCTTGTTTCGATTTATCAAATGAGTCGATCTGTAATGCTTATCAACAAGTCAAGAGTCATCAATTACCTTTTCTCGTGCCTACTGGTGTTTCTCAACATTCCTTAGATCTTGTGTTTTTTGATGTCTAGGTCCTGCACCTGAGTCTATAGGGATAATAAGTAGTACGTACTCTATGAGTTTTATTGATGATTTTAGTAAATTCATGTGGATTACATTGTAAGTCTCGAGTTTTGAGAAGTTTCAGGAATTTATTTCAAACTATGGTAGAATATCTTTTTGATAGAAAGATATAGACCATGAAGACCAACTGGATGAGAGAATATCAAATTCTCAACTCATTAATAGAATGGGTATACAAAAAGAAATATCGACACATAGTGGAAGTAGGTATCACCCTTTTATCTCATGCTACTGTGCCATTAAAATTTTGGGATAAAGCTTTTTAAGATGTTGTCTATTTGATAAATTAGATTTCTAGCAGAGTTATTCATAACATCAGTTCTTTGGAAAAATTGTTTCATCAGAAATCAGATTATTCCTCTCTGAGAATTTTTGGTTGTGCTTGTTGTACCAACTTGTGGCCTTATAATAGTAGCAAGCTTGAATTCTCTAAACGTGTCTGTCTAGGAATTAGTATTATGCATAAGGCATTTAAGCGTCTAATTTTTTCTGACCATGTCTATAATTTCAAAGACGTGGTTTCTGATGAAATGGAGTTCCACTAATGTGAGCGGCTCCATCCTGAAGCTCGTCTTAGCTAAGAAAAATCAATTTTTATTTGCTATTGTTTAAAATAATAGTGAGAATGAACTAGGATATTGAATCACGTTACTAATCCATTTGTCATCAGGAAGTTTTGGCAGATTTTTTAGATGAAAGTGCTAGCGAACAACTAACTTTCGTCGGCTTTGCCAATACCGACATAAGAACTAACTTTCATCGGCAAAACACTAATTTCCGTCGGTGTTTGGCCAACGGATGTGTGTCGATGGAAAATGACGTGTCGACGGGCGTGCGGCGTCGGGGCGGGCGGTTGGGGAAACAGAGAAACTAAGTTTCCCTATACGCGCGCGGGGGAAATATTTTTCTAACTTCCGTCGGCCACATAATTTTCATCGGCTTTTGCCGTAGCCGACGAAAGTTAATTTAATTTTCATCGGCTACAGAGAAAGCAGACGAAAATTAAGTTAACTTCTGTCGGCTTGTTCAGGCCAACAGAAATTAAGTAATTTTCGTCGGCTTTCGGAAATATTGACGGAAGTTATAGAAAATATTAATCAGTAAATTTACAAAACTACTATCATGAGCTATTGAACTTGACCCATTTTTATAGGTTGAATCGGGTCCCTGCGGGAAACGGAGACGTGCGGGAAACGGAGACGGAGAATAGAGGACCATAACCATCCCCGCCAAATTTGATGGGCATTATTTTTTCTGTATGAGTCTTCGTGAATAAAAAATTCATATCATCTCCAACACTTAAAGAATTCCCTGAGAATCCGAGAATGGCCCCCGTAGACTTCTCTAAGTCTCGACAGCCGGCTCTTGCACCACCTGCCATCAGTATGCAGGAGCCTAGTCCAGCGCCACCTACTCCATGAGAGGATAGCCATGCACATTGTCCAGGACCAAGACTGCTTCCAGCACGGTTCCTCTAGGGGCCCTGTGTCTTCCTGGGGCCACATGACTTCTGAAGTTCTGCCAACGCAAAGGTCTGCGCCTCAGGATACAATATGGGGAACAGAAGCAAACAATACTGATTATGATACAAATAATATTAAGATGATGTTGCCCTTTAGTCAAGATCATGCACCTGCAGGTTATAACGTAGCATTCATAAACTTAAGTTACATACTGATGGCACGATCAAATATTCTTGTTTTAATGACGTAGAAGCTCTAAATGACAAAAATAAGAAGCTAGCAATGGATTCTGAGTATGATGCTTTAATTACGAATAATACTTGACACCTCATTCCTCCTCACGGAGGGAAAAATATTATTGGATGCAAATGGATATACAAAATTAAAAGAAAAGCTAATGGTATATTGGATAGATATATTGATTAAGAAACTAATTGAACTTGGATATAAAGCTTCAAATGCATATACTTCATTGTTTTTCTTAAATAAAAAAATGTTAGTATCTTTGTCTTGGTATATGTCGATGACATAATTGTAGCAAATTTTTCGGAGAGGGAAACAAAAGCTTTATTACGGGAACCGAAGGAAGGATTATATTTACTCTTAAAGATCTTGGAGGGTTATATTACTTTCTTGGTATATAGGTGAACAAGGTATGCAATGGTATAATCTTAATATAAAATAAGTATGCTACTGTTCTGCTAAATAAGGTATGTAAGTAAGTGTGAAACTTTTCTTGCATGAGGGGAAATTTGTTGAGGCCTAGTGATGCTACTCAGTGTAGAAGCATAATTGGAGATTTGCAATATTTAACTCTTACTAGACCATATGTAGCTTTTTCTGTCAACAAAGTTTATCGGTTTCTACATGCTCCATCTATTGTTCATTGGACGACTATTAGAAGGATACTCAGATATATGAGATAGTCACTACCACACAAATGAACATTAGTGACGGATTAAAGACATGCATCACTAATATAATATATCTTTAGTGACGGGTGTGTTTACAAGCATCACTAAAGACCTACCTTTAGTAATGTGTGTGAGAGTCATGACTAAAGACTTACCTTTAGTGACTGGTGAATATATAGACTCATAACTAAAGACCTACCTTTAGTGATACGTGAATGTCTATACCTATTACTAAAGACCGATGCATACAAAAAATTTTGAAAATTTGGGCGGGCAGAAGAAGACTAGCCCGAAAATATACTCACACTATTATAAATCCCCATCTCCTTTCTTCAGTCTTTACTCTCAACCATTCTATAGCTTTTCTCCCTTGATCTCTACTTGATCTTTACCATTCTCATCTCGATTGAGCTCCATCAATGGTGGACGACGACCGGTGTTACTTCATGATCCACCCAACCATGAGCTCACTTGTATTGAACTGCTTCAACAAGGGGTACAAAGTTATTACCATTACTTCAACAAATCCTATTGCTTGCTCTCCATTGTTATCACATCTTTATCTCCTTCTTTATCATCGTCTCTTCTCCTCTATTTTATTTCAACGTAGAGGCCTCACCAACGATGACAACATGGAAAATGTATCGGGACAACGAGAAAAATAATAGGAAGAGTGCCTCCATGGCCACCTCAAATCTATTGTTCTTCATCATCATTGCCTCTCCTCCTCTATTGTGGCTCGGGGTGAGGTCTCACCGATGATGACCATAAGGAAATCACATCGAAATAATGACAAAAATGATAAAAAGAGCCCATCCATGATCATTTTAGATCTAATTATTAACTCATTTGAACTAAAAGAAACTAAAAAAACTATATAGAACAGATCTGAAATGAAAAAATCTATCTTTAGTGATGTATGAACATCTATATACGTCACTAAAAGTATCTTTAGTGACGCGTGAATATCTATACACGTCACTAAAGGTAACCATTAGTAATGGGTAAAGGTCACCTTTAGTGATGGGTGTATACCCATCACTAATTATAGGTCATTACTGATGTGACAAGAGTGATGGGTACGATGCCCATTACTAATGACTGTTATGACCCGTCACTAATGACCCTTTTTAGTTAGTGAGTGTACAATGATTGGACTAGCTTAAAATATAGAAGTCATATTCTACACTTTGAGTGGATTATCATTTGTAGATTGGAAGTTTGGATGACAAACGATCAACTAGTGGCTTTGTTGTTTCCATTGGATCAAATCTAGCATCATGGAATGCTGAAAGCAATCTACAATGTCAAGATCTAGTAAATAATTTGAGTATAAGGCAATAGCAAATATAATAGTCGAGATTATGTGAGTTCAAATTGTTATTGTAGAATTAGGTTTCAAGAGTTTGCAAGAAGCTAGGGTTTGGTGTGATAATCTTGGTGCAAAATACTTGTCGGCAAATCCAGTATTTCATGCTAGAACATTTTAGAAGTTGACTATCATTTTGTCATAGAATGAGTAAATCATAAGTTACTAGACATTAATTTTATATCTTCTAGAGATCAAGTTACAAATGGATTTACAAAACCTTTGTTTGTTCGAATATTAGAAAATTTAAAGTCAATCTTAACCTTACAAGGTTATTATTAAGAGATGGTGTTATTATATAGTTATAGTTTGCTTAAATTCTATAGTTTGTTATCTCTTTCATAAATCTAATCCTTATCTCTAAAGAAATTTTAATCGCTACGACTAAGGCTTTTTCAGCCTATATAAACACACAACTATAGCACAGTGGAGGTGCTTGTTTCTCCAAAGATTTTTTATACCAAGAAGGTAAAGAACTTCTAGTTACCAAGAGATTTTGATTTCCATAATAATCTCACGCAATGAGATTGTTGCCGAAGAAGAACATTGCATACGCATAAGAAGATCAATGTAAAGTGTGAATTGAACGACCATGAGATTGAATAGGGATGTCTTGATGCAGTTGAACATAAGTCATCAGATTTCATAATTCAAGATATTCTTCGAGAGCTTGCATGGATTGTGTTCCATGTCTTGCAAACATTGATAATTTGTAGTGTACATAAAACCATGAGACTTCTCCGTCAAGGAGAAAAGAGTAAGCATTGTGCTAGAAATTGATCAACGTTCAATTCCGCGGCTAAGGATCTATCCAAAAGGATGTCATGCAGCCATCCCCTGCAGATATACAATTCGCAGTGTTGAATAAATCCGAGAGACTTGATATTTGTCTAGGGACAATGCTACCAAGGATCGTTCACTACAACAAAAAAAGGTTTTTAGTGACGCAGCTTTAGTGACGGATAAAATATGTGTGTCGGTAGTACACTTGTAGTGAGAGACGGTTTTACATGCGTCAGTAATACTGCATTATTAGTGACGGGTCACAATAGGACCCATCACTATAGACAGGGCACCCCAATTAGTGATGAGCCATACAGTTACATGTCACTAAAGGTTGCCCCCTACAGTGACGGTCTATGTTGAAACCCATCACTCAATATGGGGTACCACATTTGTGACAGGTTGTAGTACCACCCGTCATTAAAGAGTGTTGTTATATCCACGTCATTCAGAATCATAAGGTCACCTTTATGACATCCTCAGATGGATAACTATCACTGATGATAAGTATATAAGGATCTCAAGTGCTGAGCTGCACACTTATTGCTCCAAAGTCCCAACTATCATTGTCTTTGCCATAACTACTGACCGACCACCACTGCACTGCGGTTTCTCACCGCGTCAAAGATGACCCACACTGTTACGTGCTCTAGTGGACCATCCTAGACCACAGTTAGCATCAACGTCACTCGACCCAAGGTATATATTTTTAATCCAAAATCGTATTTCTGTATGACACAATACGTGAAGTAATTAGAGTCGTTTCGCAACCGATTATGGCGTCTCCCGTTCAAGAGTGTTGGATTATAAATATGACAAGACAACTGGTCACATTTATAGGAAGACACTCTCAAATTGTCCACGCAGTTTAGATAGCCTGGGGATGTGCGACTCACGTACCTGGACCATGTGGTCTCATATGGTTCTAGAGAGAGTTGCGGTGGTGTCTCCTTGTTTCTCTGGATACACAACCCTCTCGACCCTGAGTCGAGATATGTATTTGGATAATAGCGGGGAGATGCTGCTAAAATTCTCTCTAGAAAAGTACATGACCACGTGGTCCAGCTACGTGGGCCGCACATCTCCGAATGGGATTTAGGACCTATCCTTGCCTATTAGTGCCCAAAGTTAAGAATCATAAACTTAGATATATATATGATGGTTGTTTTATTATTTATAGTTTGCAACAACAAGAAGATGGATGTATCTTGATTGTCATACTTTCAATGCATATTTCAGTGAGGTAAATCTTTTCATGAGTACTGCTAGAGATAACATGGAAGCTAGTGGAAAGACTGTAATGTGGTATCCATGCTATGGCTATAGGAATGAAAAGAAGTTTACCAATTCAGAAGATGGGTACGACCTTTTACTGATACATGGATTCAAAAAGGGATATCATATATGGAACAAGCATGGCAAAGAAGGAGAAAACAATGTTGAAGTAAATGAGATTACTAGTAAAGATGAAGGTAAGGCTGGTCATACAGATTACATGAGTGACAATGAAATTTTAGTAATTAATAAAGATAAGTATATTGATATAGTGGACAATATTAATCATATGGTGCGTGATGCGGAGGAATAAGTTGCATATTTCAAAGGAGAGTTTGCATAGTTCCCAAAAAAATTTGGAGACTCAAAAATACCGATCTATCCTAGATGCAAAAAAGTACACGGTCTTATACACTATCCTGATAATGCTAAAAATGAAGGTAACATACGGATGGTCTGATGTGAGTTTCAAAGAATTACTAAATTTGGTGAGGGACCTAGTGCCACAAGAAAATAAAATTCCTACCACCATGTATGGTGCTAAGAAGATCGTATGTCCTCTAGGGTTGGACATGGAGAAAATACATGCATGTATGAATGATTGTGTTCTATTTCATGAAGAGTATGCAGAACTTGACAAATATCCAAGATGTGGGACACATCGATTGAAGAATAGAAAATACGATGATTAATTGCATGATGAGTGCAGTAGAAGGAAAGTTCCGTGGAAGGTGATAGGGTATTTCCATATAATCCCTCGACTCAAGAGGATGTTTGCAAATGCCAATGAGACAAAACGATTGAGGTGGCACAAAGAGGATCCATCCAAAAGGATGCCATGCAGCCATCCCCTACAAAAATACAATTTGCAGTGTTAAATAAATCCGAGAGACTTGATCTTTGTCTAGGGACAATGCTACCTAGGATTGTTCACTACCACAAAAAGTATTTAGTGATGCAGCTTTAGTGACGGATAAAAGATGCAGGTTAGTAATACACTTGTAGTGAGAGACTATTTTACATGCGTCAGTAATACACTCGTATGTCCTCTAGGGTTGGACATAGAGAAAATGCAACCATATATGATGATCGTATTATATTTCGTGAAGAGTATGCAGACCTTGACAAATGTCTAAGATTTGGACACATCGATTCAAGAATAGAAAAGACGATGAGTGCAATAGAAGGAAATTTACGTGGAAGGTGATATGGTATTTCCATGTAATCCCTCATCTCAAGTGGATGCTTGCAATTGCCAACGAGTCAAAATGATTGAGGTGGCACAAAGAGGGCCGTAAGAATGACTCGATGATACGACACCCAGTAGATTCTTCTCAATGTAGAAAAATTAATGCCACATCTCCAAGGTTTGCTAATGATTGCAGGAATATTAGATTCGGTATGAGCATCGATGGCATAAACCCCTTTGGAAACATTAGCAGTATGCATAGCACGTGGCCAGTGTTATTGACTTATTGTCTATATACAACCTTCCCCTTGGCTTTGTAAGAAGCGTAAGTATATCATGTTGTTGATCTGGTTCTCTGGTCCTATACAAAATAGCAACGACACATATGTGTACCTCAGACCTTGGTGGATGATCTGAAAACCCTATGGCTCGTAGGTGGTGAGGTTTAGGACGAGTACAACTATAGGACCGAAAGTAGCGACCAGAGGGGGGTGAATGGGCGCCTTAAAAAATTCTTTCGAATATATGGCCTGTTCCCAACATCCAACGCACCTCAAAAGACTAAGCAGCAGAAAATGAACAGATAGCCTAAGTCTAAAGGTATCTAGCCTAGAAGTAACTGATGTTAAACTGAGAACTACCAAAGCAGTGCAACTAGGCAGATAAACAAAGTATACTAGACATGTCAGGCCAAACTTCTCAATGAAATGATCTAAGTATATATAAAGTGAGATGAGAAGTTACTGTTCAGATTTGTCTCCTGTTTGGAACTCGGCGAAGCCTGCTTCGCCTGTCGAGGTCTGCTTTGGAGGATGAAGCCTGCTTCGCTGGTCGAAGCCTGCTTCGGAGATGGTTGTCGAAGGTTGACAGATACGTGCCGAAGGTTAAGTTGATCTAGCCTATCTCAAGAGGAAAAGGCGGAGTATGCTTCGAAGCAACGTGCGAAGGTAACGAAGATTGCTTCGAACAGAGTACTTCGAACCACAACCTTCGAACTAACCTTCGAACACGTCGCACAGAAAGACAACCTTTGAAGGAGTAGCGAAGCCTGTCACGCAATAGAGAAACCAAATTCGAAGCCTACACTCTACCTTCGAAAAAGCAACCTTCGAACAAACACATTTTGATCTCCGGAACAGAAAGCTGCAAACTCCTAGCGAAGTCTATCCGAAAGACTATCTTCGAAGCTAACTTCGAAACTTATCAAAGTATCAACTTCGTACAGCTTAAAATAGAGAATAACTTCACAAAGATTGTCGAAGTATGTTAAGCTAACAGACAGCACAGAAACATATTTCGAAGCTAGCAGCACGGAGTGAAGTCGAAAAATGAAGCCCTTGAAAATGTCAGGTCGAAGCCTGCCTCACGGAGCTGAGGGACTTCGAACAGAGAGAGAAGGGGCTTTGCTAGAAACAGTCAAAAAGGCATTCAATCCAGTCTGCTTCGATCAAAAAGCTACGCAGAAAAAGCAGAGCATGTGTACTAGTGTACTGTTGCTACAGTGAAGTAGTACTACTTGCAGCAGCAAGAACTAGTACTACTTGCGTGAAGAACACACGCAACAGAGTCCCATTCTTAGGAATAAAATCAACTCCACACAACAAACTGAAGCTTCTTGAATCAGAGGAATCAATGCACGCACCTCAACAAGAAAAGAAGATTGAATCTTACTGGGACAAAATAAATGCAAGGAAAAATGCACGAACAGGTGCCTGACAGCGCACACAAGAGAGAGAAAATGTGGGAGACAAAATGACCCAATGGATTGAAAAGTGAATTCTAGAAGGGTAGTCCAACCCTAGGGATTGGGGCCCTATTTATAGGCTGCCCAAAGGCCTAGAATATTCCACCAGCCCCTTAGGGTTTTTACAGACGCTAAAATAAAGGAAAAGACTCAACTGCCCTTAGGAATTTTTACAGACACGACTGATTGACTGTGGGCCTAGAGATACAGATGACTTATCTGGAAGCTAAGCTTTCGTAGCGACTACGGCTTCTCTTCTGGACAGTATGATACAAGATCAACGGTTGTCAGTTTTGCGCCGAAACTGACAAAGCCTCCACCGACTTTGCACCAGGTACCCGGATTGGGCCGGCCCGATTCCGCAGCTCTCTCAGCCCGACAATCACTCGCCGCCCGTGTACCTGAGTCAATCCTGGTCAACAGCCTAGTGGGTCTTCTACTGCTTCTGGCCCATGTACCCGGATTGGGCCAGCCCGATTTCGCAGCTCTCTTAGCCCGACCGTCGCTCGCTTCCCGTGTACCTGAGTCACACGCAGCCCATGAAACAATAGATCTCCTCTCTTCTTCAGTCCTCTTTGACTATCATTGACAATGACTCATCACATCTGGAGCCATGAGGCCCACGCTATTCAGCATGGCTCCTCAATCTCGCCCTTGATGAGTGCATTGTCAACACTTCATTTCTTCAGTTCTTCAAAATCTGCAAGCAACAGTGGAAACACGAAAACAAAACACAAGAAAACAAAGAAGAAGAAAAATAAGGTAAAAGTTTAACCCTAATGACCAAAAGCCGAACAAAAGCAAGAAGCGGTCATTATGGTTAACCAAAGGTAAAAGCTCAGAATAAGTGCGATCTCAGAAACATCAACAAGGATATCAAAAGAGTAAGTGAGACAAAAAACTCCCCCTCGAACTCTTATCCCAAAATTTCTCCCCCTTGTTGACAAGTGAACTCATCAAGCACTCAAAAGAGACACAGACTCCCCCTGAAACGCAACTCCCCCTCAAAATATGCAATGAATGCAACTGGGGTGCATGAGGAGTGAATAAAGCATGCTTCTCAGATATGATTGACTGTAATTACAACATCTAACAAGTAGAGCAAAAGACATACTGTCTAGGACACATGGCATGATCAGTGCAACAGATGATATCTAAAGAAAGTCATTAGCACGCATGTTCCAGTTTTTTGCAAACAAAAGCATCACCACATTTTCCAGTAAACAAGCAAGGTAAAACATGAGATGCAAAAGCTATCTGATATCTACCAAGATAAGCATTATCCAAAACAAAGTGCTTCAGCAAACTTGTTATCATTTCATTTTTCAGGCTTTTTCTCTTTCCTTTTTCATTTTTGCCAGGGGTTATTTGCATGTCAAACCTTATGCTGACCGACCAAGTCAAGCCTAGGCCAGAACTGGACCATCAGAAGCTTAAGACATTTGGTCTTGGCAGACACTACACTGTCCTAGTTCATACCAAAGTGCTATGGTACGCAGTCCAGAACAATGTAATGCGACAAAGCAAACCCACCTGGATCTTTTCAAGTTATGCATAAAAAGGCATGGAATTTACATTTTTCTTGATTTTTATCATTTTTAACGCACATTTCCATGTTTTAAAGCAGAAAGATGTCCAAGTTGCATGTTTGCATCTAAGTCAGGAACTAGCTACCAGGCATGTTAATAGATAGCAAGAACATTCAGCCTACACATGCTAGTTACCAGAAGCAATGGTGATCATGTTTTCAAGTTTAAAGCATAAAAGCCATGCATATGACAGATATCAGTCATATCAAGTGAACTGGACCAAAACATGATCATTGACAAGTATTCAAGAGCATGTACCAGCTAGAATAAGTAAAGCAGTTCTATCATATAACAGAAGCATCTCTAAGGTGTGATATGTGAATATGCAAGATATGAACACACACAAAAAGACTCAAGAAAAGAGTAAAGAAAGAAAACTGATGCAAAATATCCTAGAAAGGATACACAACACCCAAATCCCCTCGTAAACGCTCAAAAGTAGACTGATCTAGGGGTTTGGTGAAAATATCAGCCAACTGATGATGGGTATCAACATGAACAAGGTCAATGACACCTTTCTCATATTGATCCCGCAAAAAGTGTGTTGGACCGGAAACGGCGACCAGAGGGGGGGTGAATGGGAGCTTTTAAAATTTCGGGCTAAAAACTAGCCTTCGGTTTCAGTTCTGTCTTCTGCGGAACAGGCTTCGAACACTACCTTCGAAGGTCTGGTTCGGAGGTACTTTGACACCTTCGAACACAGGCTTCGGAGGACCAAAAGTTCGAAGCCAAGAAGACTTCGCTCCACTGACAACCCTCGAAAATCTACTCTGCTAAGTCAGTGCAGGCTCCGCACACAGGGTGCTTCGAGCAGGCTTCGCACTTCACCCTTCGCAAGAGTGGACACTCCTCTGAGGACTTCGACCAAGTACTTGGCGACAGCAACTGGTGCTGGGCTTCGTACACGAAGGTCTACACGCACACAAACAGACTATGCTAAGGGCTTCGACACAAGAAGCAAAACGGGCCTCGGTCAGGGCTACGCTAGTAAGCAGCAAGGTCACGCCTCCTGTTACACAGAGCGAACGCACACTGACAAAACACACTTCGCACGAAAGCAACCTTCGCCTAGACAGGCTTCGGTGCAATACAACTAGCGAGGTATGTAACGCGAGCTCAAGCAAAAAGCACAAAGAAGCAGGGCTTCGCCGCTTGAACAAGGAACACAAAATAGATTGAACTCTGGATGAATTACAACGAGGTGTGTGGCTACAGGAGCTCAACAGTAAATGCTCAAAGTGTTAAATGTTACCTACCGAGCCCCCATATTTATAGCCCACAGTTCACCCAAAGGAAATGACTACACTACCCCTAGGGTTTACATTGATTTGACTCTACAGAACTAAGGGGTACAAAAGGTAGTCCACCTTTATTTTGGAGGCTTCTCTGTCAGCTTTGCAGAGGGGACAGTGTCAGCCTTTTACAGAACAGACAGTGTCAGCCTTTGCAGTCTTTGACCTTCTGGAATCCTCCCTTCGCACGCGAGGGTGCGGTAGCTTCAGCGAGAAGCCTTGAGCCAGACGGCCTTCGCTTCGCCGAAGATGGCCTCCGATACAGTGACGGTTTTGAGCCGAAGCCGTCAAAGCTCTTGGGCCTTCGCACCAACACCTCCGGAGTGGACCACCACGGCTTCGCAGCTACTCCCAGCTCGAACTCCGTCAGTCCGTGTACCGAAGCCATGTAGGCCGAAGCACCTCAAGTCAACCTTCCTCTGGAGCTAGCTTTGCTCCGAAGCCTTCCTCCCTCCGAAGCCCCACCTTCGGAGTACCACCCTTCGAAGTCCCTCCTTCGTCCAAGGCCTCCGCATGAAGCATTCCATGAGCCCTTCGTCGCAGTGCCTCTCCCCGAGCACACTCCTCGACGAGCCTCACCCGGACCATGCCTTCGATGCGCCTTGACTTCTGAGACATTCGTCGGGTAACCTTCGAATGTCTCCCTCCGGAGCACACTTCGAATTCCTTGCCTCCGCAGAGGACTTGTTCCACCAACTCCGAAGTCACTCCATTTGGAGTACCTTCGAAGTGCCTCACCTCCGAGGACTTTGACTCGGAGCACCTTCAGCCGGAGCCACGCTCCGCACTCTCTGCCTTCACCTGGCACGCCTCGACCTGAGGACCGACCCGGAAAACCTTCGCAGCCACCGTGACGGAGCTCCCCGCTCCCCTGGCATCAAGCCTCCCGCTTGACCCAGGTTCACCTGCTACGAACCTTGTCCATCGCCTCCGAAGTCCCTGCGCACCACAGACAAACAGACAAGTGTATCCAGTACTCCGGAGACCTCTCCGGGTTAGGAACCTCCGGCACACACTCCGGTGTACCGCCCAAAGTACCGAAGCCTTCGGTACGAACCCAGTCACCGCGTACTGTCGGACCCCTCCGACGAGCACACTCCGCTGCACAGCTGCAGCAACTTACCACCGAACACCCTTCGGTGAAACCTCCTCCGAACACCCTTCGGAGGTACCACCTCCGAAGCCCCTTCGGAGGTACCCTTCGAACAGAGGGTAAAAAGCCTGTCAATCACTCATCACAAAACACCGAAACCAACCCTTGGTTTCTCAATCTCCCCCTTGATGAGTGCATTGACAACCAAATCGAAGTTCAAGAAAATGGAAAAAAATTTCAGCACACAAGTGACCATAAAAACTCAGAAAAGAGCCAAATCATGTCACTTGACAGAAGAATTTTCCTCCCCCTTTCTCAAAAGAGTAAAAAGCCCCTTTGGCAATAAAAACTCCCCCTGAGTTAAGTTTTTCCCTTTGGCAGCAAAGAGTCTTCTCCCCCTTTATGTCAAATTTTCTCCCCCTTTGGAAATAATACCCCTTGCGACAGAGAACGAAAAATTTCTCCCCCTTTGGCAATGCAAACATCAAGGAGCATGTTAAAGATGCAAAGCTTCGAATTGAGCAGAATGGCAAAGACATATGAAGCAAAAATATGCCAACAGTAACACAAATGATCATGGGCTCAGCTCAAATTAATATTCTCTAAAAGCATGATGAAGCATGTGATTTGATCATTTTTGAAATAAAAGCATCACCACTTAGTCAAAGAAACTAGACAAGTAAGAGCAAGGACTGCGCAAAGCTAGTCAATTTCTACTCTAGACAGACAAGTCCAGTTCAAATGGAGCTTGAAAAGCAAACTTGATAATCAATGAATTTTGTTGTTCTTCTCTTAGTGCCAGGGGTTATTTGTTTGTCCACCTTATACTTTCCAATCAGGCCAAGCCTAGGCATGAAAGCCATAAGAAGCTTAAGGCAATGATTTTGGCAAACACTACACTATTCTAGTTCAGACCAATGTGCAATGGTAAGCAGCCTAGAATAGGGTAGTGCGACAAACAAACCCACCTGGATCTTTTAACTTAAAGCATGCAAATCATGGAATTTTTGATTTTAACCAAGTGAACCAATTGTTTGGTACTTTATGAATATCCATGAAGATGGAGAACAATTTTTCAAGTTGCAATTTTTAGCATCCAAAGAAATGTGTCTTGCTATCAAGCAGATAAAAGATAGCTAAAAGCAGTCCTGCCTAAACATGCTAGATTCAAGACTAAGCAGTGAGCACGATTTGATTTTGAAAATAAGACATCATGCACATGAATGTTCCAGATGAGTTAACAAGAGCTGAGCTGACATGATTTCATGAATTATAAGCAGGCATATAAGTGCAAAATATGTAAATGCAATTTCAACACAATTAGACAAAGGCACATCCATCTAAAACAGCTCCCCCTCACAAAATGCCGTAAGGGTGACAAATGCCAAGTTCCCCACGCAAGTAAGCAAATCGAGAAGCATCAAGGGGTTTTGTAAAAATATCGGCAAGCTGGTGTTGGGTATCAACATATTGAAGTTCAATATCACCCTTCTCATTGTGATCTCTGAGAAAGTGATACCGTACATCAATGTGTTTGGTTCTGGAGTGCTGAACCGGGTTGTTTGCAATACAAATAGCACTAGTGTTATCACAGAAAAGTGGAACACTCTTATAATCTAACCCGAAATCCCGCAAAGTGGAAACCATCCACAAAATCTGAGAGCAACAGCTAGCTGCAGCAACATATTTGGCCTTAGCCGTCGATTGTGCAACACTAGACTGTTTGCGGGAAGACCAGCAAACCAGTGAAGTACCCAGAAAATGACAAGTACCAGAGGTACTCTTCCTATCAATTCTACACCCAGCAAAGTCCGCATCGGAATAACCTCGAAGACATAAAGATGAGGACGCTGAATACCATATGCCAAATTCAAGGGTGTGTTTGAGATACCTTAGGATGCGCTTAACCGCTTTGCGGTGCGAAGCTCGTGGTGAAGCCTGAAAACGAGCACACAGACACACAGCGAATTGTATGTCCGGCCTCGTGGCAGTCAAGTAGAGGAGGGAGCCGATCATGCTCCGGAACTCCTTCTGATCTACGGCTTCTCCATCTTCGTCAGGGTCCAATGCTACAGTTGTAGCCATTGGAGTGGTGAGGGGCTTCGCACCGGACATGTCGAACTTCTTGAGCAGGTCCTTGGTGTACTTTGTCTGGTGGACAAAAGTACCTTGTTTGCTTTGCTTGATTTGCAAACCAAGGAAAAAGGTGAGTTCACCCATCATTGACATTTCAAATTCCCTGCTCATGGTATCTGCAAACTCGGCAACCAAAGCATGAGAAGAGCCACCAAAGATGATATCATCCACATAAATCTGTACTAGGAGGAAATCTTTGCCATGCTTGAGAGTAAACAAAGTTTTATCAACAGAGCCCATCAAATACCCTCGCTCAAGCAGAAAAGACTTAAGTCTATCATACCAAGCCCGAGGGGCCTGCTTGAGTCCATAAAGAGCCTTATGAAGTTTAAGGACTTTATGTGGGTACTTGGGGTTTTCAAAACCAGGGGGTTGTTTTACATAAATATCTTCACCTATGAAGCCATTAAGAAAAGCACTTTTGACATCCATTTGATAGAGTTTGAATCCTCGGGATGTCGCAAAGGCAAGCAAAATCCTAATGGCCTCAAGGCGAGCAACAGGTGCAAAAGTTTCAGTAAAATCAATCCCTTCTAGTTGAGAAAAGCCCTGAGCTACAAGTCTAGCCTTGTTTCTAACTATAGCCCCATCCTCCCCTTGTTTATTTTTGAAAATCCATTTTGTTCCAATGAAATGAACATTTGGTGGAGGATCAACTAAAGTCCAGACTTGGTTTCTCTCAAAATTTTCAAGCTCTTCATGCATGGCATTGATCCAACTAGAATCAGAAAGTGCATGACTAACATCTAAAGGCTCGAAAGAAGCAACAAAAGCAGAATTAGTGAAATGAGCGTGAGAACGTGTTACCCTTTGATCAAGCTCACCAATGATCTGCTCAGGAGGGTGCATCCTTTGAACATGGTGTGGAGCCTCGCGGCGGGATGCAGTCTCCCCCTCAACTTGTGCGTTGGAGTGGTCCAAGATGACCGATGTTGAGGTAGTCGCTTCGGGACCTCGTGCCGAAGTAGTTGAAGCGGGGTCAGCTTCGGGGGTCGATGTCGAGGGTAGAAGGGGTTCATCCTCGAATTCTCCGGGATCTTCGTCTTCGAATAAGGTCTGTTCCATGTCGTGTTCATTTGCCTGTTCAAAAGAAGAACTAACAGAGGGGGTTGATTCATCAAAAGTCACATCACATGACTCGATGACAGTGTTAGTCTCCAAATTATAAATACGATAAGAATGACCATGAGTAGTATAACCCAAAAAGATCCCGTCAGAAGATCGCGACTCAAATTTATCCAAATTGCCACGTTTTAGGATAAAGCAGCGACAGCCAAAAACTCGAAGATGAGTAACCTTGGGCTGTCTCCCAAAACGCAGCTCATAAGATGTCAAATTTAAAATTGAGCGCAAGAATATTCGGTTTGAGATGTAACAAGCAGTGTTCATGGCCTCAGCCCAGAATTTTCTAGGAGTCCTATGCTCATCAAGCATCGTCCTAGCCATCTCAACCAAAGTGTGGTTCTTCCTCTCAACAACACCATTCTGTTGAGGAACCCGCGGAGCAGAGAATTGATGTTCTATGCCATGCTCCATGCAAAAGTCAACAAAGAGACTATTTTTGAACTCGGTGCCATTATCGCTTCGAATGAATTTTAATGCACCAGGGAGTTCAGTGAAAAGTCTCAAAGCCAAGCTCCGAAAGTGTGAAAACACTTCATCCTTGCTGGCAAGAAAGAAGACCCAAGAGTAGCGAGAGAAATCGTCGACAATAACTAATACATACCACTTGCCGCCTAAAGAACTAACCCGAGAAGGACCTACAGTGTCCATATGGAGAAGTTCTCCGGGTTGTTCAGTCATCACTGTGGTGATTGGCGAATGCGAAGCAGCTATCATTTTTCCATGTCGACAAGGAGCGCAAACTAAATTCTTCTCAAACTTGAGCTTGGGCAATCGTCGGATCAAGCCTAGGGCGCTCAGACGAGCGAGCAACTCAAAGCTCATATGCCCTAGTCTCCTATGCCACTTCCATAGCTCAGAAGTCGAATGTGCAACAAGACAATGAGAAGAACCAGACGACTCTGAAAAATCAGCTGCAAAAACTCTCCCAACTCTAAAGATCTTACACACCACAACGCCATCAGAATTGAGCACTTGCGAAGTATCGCGATGAAATCGCACTTCGAAGCCCTCATCAAGCAACTGAGATACAGATAGCAAATTGTATCCCAGGTTTTCAACCAAAGCAACATCTTTGAGAGTGAAGTTCGAATTAATTCTTACCACACCTTTACCTTTCACTCTACTCCTTCGATTGTTTCCGAAGGTAATATGTTCTCTTTGCTTGGTTGTGGTGAGGCTGGAGAACCAAGCTGCATCTCCGGTCATGTGGCGCGAACAACCGGAGTCCATGATCCACGTGCCCTCCAAGCCTCGATCTGTCGCCTACACACGATAAGAATGTCTCGATCGCTCAGTGCTGGGGTGAGTAAAATAATGACGAGGCATCCAGCACTGAGTGACACGAAGTCCCTGCGCACCACAGACAAACAGACAAGTGTATCCAGTACTCCGGAGACCTCTCCGGGTTAGCAACCTCCGGCACACACTCCGGTGTACCGCCCAAAGTACCGAAGCCTTCGGTACGAACCCAGTCATCGCGTACTGTTGGACCCCTCCGACGAGCACACTCCGCTGCACAGCTGCAGCAACTAACCACCGAACAACCTTCGGTGAAACCTCCTCCGAACACCCTTCGGAGGTACCACCTCCGAAGCCCCTTCGGAGGTACCCTTCGAACAGAGGGTAAAAAGCCTGTCAATCACTCATCACAAAACACCGAAATCAACCCTTGGTTTCTCAAAGTGAAAGCGCACATCAATGTGTTTGGTTTTTGAATGGAGACATGGGTTTTTCCCTACACTAATTGCACTGGTGCTGTCGCAAAACAAAGGAACTCTGGTAGGAAAGAACAACCCAAAATCTCGCAGAGTGGAAATCATCCAAACCAACTATGAGCAGCAGCTGGCAGCAGCTACATACTCAGCCTCAGTGGTCGAAAGAGCAACTCCAGATTGCTTTCGAGAAGACCAAGAGACAAGAGAAGAACCAAGAAACTGGCAAGTACCGGAAGTCGACTTGCGATCCAACCGGCACCCACCAAAGTCAGCGTCCGAAAAGCCAGATAAATCAAGAGATGGTGATGCTGAATAATAAAGACCAAGATCAGGCGCATAAGTGAGATACCTAAAGATGCGCTTGACAGCCTGCCGATGAGACACGCGTGGTGAAGACTGGAAGCGCGCGCACAGTCCCACGGCGAACTGTATGTCTGGCCTCGTTGCCGTCAAGTACAGCAGCGAACCGAGAATGTAAAGTGTAGCCAAGAAAAACATTGTCCCAGCAACGAGACTCAAACTTGTCCAAATTCCCTCCCTTCTTGAGCACAAAGCACTTGCAGCCAAACGCTCGCAAGTGGCTCACCTTGGGCTGTCTGCTAAACCGCAACTTGTACGAGGTCTTACCTAGGTAAGCTCTAAGAAAAATGCGGTTGGCCAAATAGCAAGCTGTGTTCATGGCTTCAGCCCAAAAATGCCTAGGAGTCCTGTGCTCATCGAGCATTGTCATGGCCATCTCGACTAGCGTGCGGTTCTTTCGTTCCACAACGTCGTTCTGTGGGGGAGTGTAAGGAGAAGAAAACTGGTGGTCCAGACCCTGATCACTACAGAAGCTGACGAAACTGAGAGTTCTTGAACTCAGAGCCGTTGTCGGAGCGAATTGCTCACATCCGACCATTGTTCTCATTATTCAGCTTCAAAATCAGGTCATGAACAAACTGAAACGTTTCATCCTTAGACTCCAAAAAGAAAACCCACGAGAATCGAGAAAAATCATCAACAATGACAAGTGCGTACCACTTCCCACCAACTGAATGTACCCGAGATAGACCAACAGTGTCCAAGTGTAACAGCTCGCCCAGATACGAAGTCATCACCTGAGTCACAGGTGAGTGAGAAGGAGCAACCATTTTCCCATGACGACATGGATGGCAAACTAAATCCTTCTCCATCTTAAGCTTGGGCAATCCTCGGATGAGGTCCATAGAGCTCAACCTGACTAGCAAATCAAAACTCAAATGACCTAACCTCCTATGCCACTTCCAGAGCTCAGAGGAGGATCCAACAATCAAACAGCGAGAAGGGCCAAAAGAACTAGAGAAGTCAATTCGAAAAACTTTACCGAATGGTAAGATCTGGCAAATCAAAGACCCTCTAGAATCAACCACAGAAGAGTTG
This sequence comes from Zizania palustris, assembly GCA_019279435.1. Taxonomy (NCBI): domain Eukaryota; kingdom Viridiplantae; phylum Streptophyta; class Magnoliopsida; order Poales; family Poaceae; genus Zizania; species Zizania palustris. The sequence goes on along the minus strand of JAAALK010000285.1, from coordinate 17,149,062 downwards.
CCCTTCTTAAACCGCACTTCCAAACCATCCTCAAGAAGTTGCGAAACATAAATCAAATTGAAGTTCAAATTCTTAACCAAAGCAACATTCTTCAAAGAGAAATGATCTGAAATGCGAATTGAGCCAATGCCACTTACTTTCCCTTGACCATTGTTCTCGAATGTGATGTACTCTTTGGAGCTCGGAGGAGTGAGACTGGAGAACCATCTGCGATGTCCCGTCATGTGGCGAGAGCATCCTGAGTCCATAATCAAAACGTCCTCCAGTCCCCGATCCTGCACAATCAGTGGCTGTAAGTGGGAACAAATGGTCCGACACTAGGTTTAGAAAAAGAGCTAAACCAGTGTCGAGCCATCTGCTCAAAAGATGGAAAGCGAAAACCATCAAAAGAGTTTGGACCAAAACGCGGCTCAAAGCGCGGTCCACGGTTCTCCCTAGAACCTCGGCCACGAGGTCCAGGACCATAGCCAAAATGGCCTGGAGCTCTACCGGAACGACCACCACCAACTGGAGCACGGGCACCAAAGCCGTCTCCTCTACCACCACCTACACGACGCGGCCTGGCCTCCAGCCTCTCCCCGCGTCGAGGAGCACGCAGTCTACCATCCTACTGGTAGAACTGCTCCTGACCACCACGAGCCCTCTCTGCTCTCTCAACCCGCTTCCTCCTGAAGCAAAACTCCGCAAGATGCCCGTCTCTCTGACAGTACTCATAATGATAGGTGGGCTTCTTGGGGTGTGGTTGAGGCTTGGGATTCTTGGTCTTAGTGGTGTTTGGTGTAATCTTTTTGGGTTGAGACGGTCTAGGAAGAGATTCAAGAGAAGTGTGGAGGTGTTTGGGCTTTGAAACCCAGATAGGTTTCTTGGGTGGAGCTTTAGGTGGTTCATGGATCACTCCATCCTTGGGCTGACCAGCCTGGGAAGACTCAGTGGAGTGAGTCTTGGGATACTTCTGCTTTGGAGTCATTTTACTCCACTCCACTGCCCGACTAATGGCACTCTCAAAGTCAGCCTTGGTGTAGGTATAACCTACTCCAAACCCATCCTGCCTCTTGAACTGTTGGATCATAATGCCGAGTTGTGGCTCTCTGGCACTGATCCAACTCAGGATAGAGCGGAGGTAAAAGTTCTCATTCTGAGAATCAGCTAGCTCCTCTCTCAAGGAAGCTAGAACCTCCACCTGAGACAAGCAGGTCTCACACTCACTCTCTACTTGGACAGACTTTTCGGCTTTCAACTTGATCAACTCCATTCTAAGAGACAGACAGTTCTCACAGACAGTGGGTGGAACTGACAGTGTCTCAAGCTCTAGCATAGTCTGTGTAAGCTCAGCTCTCACTCTCTCCAAATCCCCTAAATGTTCATCGCCCTTGGCTTTCAGCTCAGCTAGGACAGCTAGATGAGATGGGCAATCAGCACTGGGTGCGACGATAGTGGCTTGAGCATCTTTTAGCTCCAGCTAAGCGCTTTCAAGCTCAGTGGCCAAAGCGTTCCTCTCATCAACCCTTTCTGTGTACCTGGACTTCAGAGTCGACAGGTCACACAGAAGCACCTCACACTTCGGGCACTCACTGCTATCACCCAAGCAAGGGTAAGAAGATAGACTCTCAATTCTGCCGTTGGCCATGGAAAGCTAACTCTCTAACTCATCTATCCTCTTCTTAGCCCCCCTAAGCAGTTTTTCCTGATATTTCAACTCCTGACGATTGCTTTCAAGTAAATCAACGATTTCGCGTTCATAGGATGATACCTTTTCGTTGTCGTCGTCGGAGTCGTCGGAGGAGCTCTTCTCTTCCTTATCCCCAAGAGCCATTGAGAAGAAGCTCTTGCGGGATCTTCGGCGCTGGTGTGAGTGGCTTTTCGGTCTGTCCCCGAAGGCCATGAAGCAAAGGCCCGCCGGATCGTCCTTGTCCTTCCCCTTCTTGATGATGATCTCCTCATCG